>OY294022.1:17449158-18033754 GCA_958510785.1 Exephanes ischioxanthus | reverse complement strand
GGACAATGCCGCGCCTACTCGACTATCCCTATGGATATTAGCATAAAATTGCGCATCTTCCAGCAATCTCGATTGAGGCTGCTATTTTTTTCTGATTACTCTTTTATTTTTTGTTTAATACTCCGAGCGAGGAGACACATTATAACTAATGTTCGACTGTTGAGCACTCGAGGAATAAATTAGAAAGCGGATTCGATAAATCTGGTCGGGTCGAGCTAGAGGTGGAAGAGATTTGTTAAGTCCGAAAAAATAGGTCCGGTTTTGGTCACGCTCGTCGTGAAAATAAATGTTTAATTTAATGTACTGGGACTTGAAATGTTCGTACATAAGTTACATTAATCGAAAATTAATGTACGTATTGTGTGAAGTTGAAATATCAGATATTAATATTAGAAATCTTTTGTCTGTAATGTACAAAAAGTTTCTTCGGTTTACTCGTTGCGAAGATGAAACTATGACACGCTCCTCCGATGGGATAAAGATTTTTGAAAAAGTGATGTCAACAGGCACTTCTTCCGTCCAAGGAGTGAGTGCCTAAAAATGATAATGTAAAATTGTTGAAAATTACAGAAAAAAATTCCTCGAGCGACCTTTGTCCGCCATGTCGTACGTGTCACACGATCGAGGTCTGGCGACTGCGCTGTAGATCCAACGCCGGTGATGGCTCTGCGCAGCGAAGCGGCATTCTCACGCGGCCGGAAGTCGACGACGAGTCGGGAGTGCATCGGAGTCGTCTGACACCGTAGAATACACACCCTTTCCCTCGCCCTTTGCCTCTCACCTACGACGGTACGAGCATTCTTGTCGTACCTCGGGTACGCGTTTATCCTAGGCGTTTAACACCCTCGAGATATGGCGATCCCGTCGACGACGGGTAAGGACTGGGCGGAGAGGTTCTCGTCTAGCGAGTTTCCTCTTTCCGTACCTTCCATCCCAGGCTGCGTATAGCCTCGCGCAATGCAGTCCCCGTTAGTTCTCCAATTTCCGCGCACACGCCACCTCCTGCTCCTGGCTCGGTCGGATCCAGCTTCCCGCTGTAAGGACTCCCTTAGGGTCGCGTCACACACGTGTCCTAGCACCTCGGGGACGAAACGAGCGGACAGCTGTATCCTTCAGGCTCGCGCTCGAAATTTCATCTACATTCAACCGCACGCGGGCGAACGCTAAATGTTCAAAAATACATCCGAAATGTAAAAAAAAAATCGCTGAAAACATATTTCATCATACGTCACAAATATATCTTTTGAAACGTGTCACATAGATGTTTTTCGATACATGTCCCTTGTACGTATTATTACACTCGGTGCGAAAACGGCTGTTTTACGCACGCTTCGCGGGCACTAAGCCCTCATTTTCAGGCCGTGTGAGGTAAAATTTAGTACGATACCCGTGCGATAAAACTTTTTCTGAACTCGTGTGATTGCAGCAGTCGCCTTCGGCACGTGCTGCAAACTCACACTCGTCAGAAAAAGTTTTAATAACTATTTCGATACATGTTACGTATATGTTTTTCGACACATGTCACACATATATTTTCCGATACATGGGTTTTATAGTAGAAAATCCGTGACCTTGTCTTGTCCCGTGCATTTCATGCGGACTGCGTATGTTTACACAACCGCAGAGGCACACCGTCCCGCATGTATGCAGAGGATAGACCGAACCGGAGAAGTTTACACGTGCATGATGGTTTCGATCGGTGCTTGCCGAGATGTACGTGGGTCTGGTCCCTGTAACGTTGACGCCGATACACGACGAGGATGACGGTGCACCCAAAGAGATTACGGACCGAAACCGGGGGAGCCGACGAACCCCCAAAGACTCCATCGAGATGTTCGCGTCCACCGGAGCAAGCGCATTATGTGTACATGTATTTATGCATGTACATATATGAAGCTGCGAATGCTCATAGCTCGATTGTCGACCTGGGCTCGCGCGATGCACACGGCGACATTCACCATCCGAGTATGTCGCATATTCATATATATACACATATATGTATACACATATGTATACACACATGTATAGTGTTTCAGTATCCGGCGATACTTCGCCTCTTTCGTCTCCCTCTCTCCCTCGCCGGTCGAGCATTGTCGAACCGAGCCGGTATCTGCCCACACGCGATTCTCAGGCCACGTGGGTGGAGAGAGAGAGGACCGCGTTCTCCACCGCGGGCTACGAGTTCGATTTATTGCACGAGAAAATGCGACTCACGGGATGCGACGGTAAACTATGCACCGGGGTACACGTAAGATCCGTGGCTGCGTGCGCGGTTAAACGCAATAGAGAAATCGCCGGGAGAGACGATCGCTCGATCGATACTATTGAATAAATGAAATTGGCTGCGAGAGAGTGGAAATTAATATCGCACGCGGAGGATCGATCCGACCTGCGGCGTTCGGCTCCTCTTCGACCTTTAAGATCATTTTTTTTTCTTTTTTTTTTTTTGCAATGCAACCATAGCATTAAGCAGCCGTAGAACAGCCATAGCATATGAGTTTTTGTTTTTCAGGGGTAAACGGTCGGGCAACGAGACAGCGTAAAGACATTCGGAGAATGCGCTAACGATCCTCGAGATAAATGTGGACGGAGAGGCGTGCGGCACATAACGAACGACACGTGTTAAATTTTTGAGGAAAAGAATGTCGATAGGTCGAGAAAATTTGAAGGTTTTTATTCAAAGACCCTAAGGGCGGATGAGAAACGAGTGGAGAAAAATGTTTGAGGAAAAACTGTATCGATAGTTCGAGAAAATCCAAGTTTTTTGGTTGCCGAAGGGTTTCAGTTAAAGACGATAGAGGCGGATGAGGTACGGGTAGAGAAAAACGAGGGTAGTCTAGTTTTACGTAAGGTCAGTGGCACAATTAGGGGCAGATGTGCGCCGCAGCCTCGTACACGACTCGAGTTGAAGCTGGACGCGTGATACAAGTGCGCAGTGAGCTCTCGCGAGCGTGAAACGTGGAAGCCACTAATTGAGAAAGAGGCCGACTGCTGCGAGACTAGCGCATGGAGAGTCCCGGGGAAATAGAGTCATCGCGAGCTGGCGAATTCATTTTATTCGCCGGGCTCCAAAGTCCGGGAAATTGCTCGGAGGGAAACGGCTTTTAACTAATTAGATCTTTCAACCTATATACGGGAGCAGGATGCCGGAGCACTCGGCCGCGACCGAGCGAACCAAGTGAGGAGGGACTAAGAAAGAGGGAGATCTCGATTATTGGATCTTAAAAGTGGCACCGAAGCTACGACGGTCGGTAACGAAAACTGCAATTAATGCCGTGTGGCGAGCGCACCAACCCGAGGGAAATGAAAAATCCGTTCGCCTCGAAAATTCATAGAAGCGTGAGGAAAAAATTAAATAAAAAAAATCACTGCCCATAAGACAGGTAAAAATCGGAGGCTCTTCGACTCAAAGACGATTTCTCGTATTCCGTCATTATTTTTTTTCTTTTCCTAATTATTTTCTTCCCGGCGCGACGACGAATTGCCGAAAGTGGTAGCCCGAAGACAGATGTTACTCATCAAGTCGTCGATTATCCCCGAGGGTCGAAGCGTCGACGCGCAGACGTTGAAATTATAAGAAGCGAACGGGACAGCTCAGTGCGAGTGGTGAAGGTGCGATGTCGTCGGCGTGTCCATCTGGCACCTCGTTAGAAATTAACGCAAGCCCGGCTCCGAGTCATCACGGCAATATTCGTCACTCATTGGAGACCGGAGAAACTACTACCGAAGTTTCTCGTTAAAAATAAACGCACGATGTCGGTGATGACTGGATGGGCTAAACATCGCGTGCGGCTTCGAAGGGCGTGACTACAATATAATGAAAGTATATAAATAAAATTAAAAAAAAAAGAAAGAAAGGAGGGCAAAGACGTTTAATTCCACGCTGTTAGACGAGAGAGGCGTGAACTAGGATCGCGTGTCATCGATGTTTGACGAGAAGAGAATCGACCGCATCCGAGCATCCTTCGTCGTCGCGTCGACATCTGCTCGAAAGAAATCGGGAGAAGAAAAAAATAATCCATTGCGTGTTTGAGCTCTCGTATTCATCAAACATGTGAAAAAAATGAAGTTCTCGCACTGCGAGAGGAACCGCATCATCTGCAGTTGCTTCTGTTCATCAGCGCTGTTGGCCATTCTGAAGAGCCGGAGGACTCCGAAAAATGTACAGTGCGAATGATATCTCTCCAACCGAAAAAACGGAGCGTCGTGTTATCGCGTGAGGCCGCTCGTTTGTGCGAATAATGAAGCACAGAAGTGAGAAGCGAAAGAGAACGGACACACACGAGCGTCCGACACTACGCGAAATGCTCCAAAACGTGGAGGGGAGAGAGGGAAAGAAACGGGAGGAAACCAAATGGTCGCTCGCCATGTTCGCGTGTCGTCACCTCATCATCGACACATGTTGCGCATAAAAAGTCGAGAGCCCGAACTTGCGCGAGCAAACAACACGATTGCTTCAGCCGATTTGCTGTCCATCTCCGCGCAAGTTATGTTTCGCAATTTTTCGCACTTATCGGCATGTCGCGGAAACGCACGCGTGACTTTTCAAGCTGCGGAAAAACTGATTTTCATTTGCACTAATTTTTATTTTTATAAAAAAAGCAAACTACAATTTAAGAAAAATATATTTTTTTGGGTGGCAATAATTGTCGGTTTGCGAAAATGAAGAAATTAACGAAGAATATTAAACGGAGTAAGCTCTCGTTTATTAATTTTTATAAAAAATCTTCATACAACGAAGTTTGGCTCCAAGCGCAAATATGGTTCGCTTATCAGAGACCGACATAGTTCCACAACATGACGTATCATTTTTCATCATACCGACTCGACACCCGAGAACAAAAATAAATAAAATTCGTTCGAAAATACGCCACTCGGTTTAGAGATTCAATTTAATTGTATCGTCGCTCGCGCGATGGAGCCGGTACAGCGATATCGGGAGCAATACCGTGCGAGACTTGAAAAAAAAAAAAAAAAAACCCCCACATAACAACGAGCCTCGTCATTCCAACGAATTACAAATCCAAATCGAATTTACGAGGAGCGATCTATTATCGAGGTTTCTTCTGTAAATTACAATGGCGCTAATATACAGCTAATACACGTGTTCGTGAAAGCGTGGAATGAATAGGCGAGTTGCGGCTCTTCAAAGGTCGAGATATCATCGAGGGGGCCCCCTGAGTATGACTCGAAGACTTCTCTATGGCAGTGACGCAAAAGAGAGAAAACTCGACGTCCCATTGGAGTTTGTGTGTACGTACGAGATGTTAAAGTTCTTGACGTCCTCGTGAGTGCACTCCTGTTTTTGCGGTAGCGACGATCTGTAAATTAACGTACGTAGTCCTCGGCATGCACGAATAAAGAGGGACGAAGAGCGAATGAAAGAAGTGGAGAGGAAAAGAAAAAAAAAAAAAAAAAAAAGATCGCGGAGACTCGGAAGAACAGAGTGCTCTGAAACGGTACGACGTAAATGCAAACTCTTGGAGTACGTGTACGAGTCCCCCCCGAAGAACGAGCGAGAGGGAGCCAGCAGCGGAAAGCCCTCTAGAGCAGTGCACCCGTACGCATCGGATTCAGGCGTGGAGAGAATTCTCTCGTTCTCCATCTCCTCTTCGTCCTCTCGGCTGTCGGGGCCTGCCTCGCGCTCTCGGACCCTCCAGAGCCCCCTCCGGTACAATGGAACTCGCAAATCGTTCTGTCGTGATTACGGGTAATTTAATACACGTACGTACAGCCCTCTTCGCCAATCCATGGATCGCACGACGGCGAAGAGAGACGGAATAAAATTGCGCTTCCGGAGTTGTAAATAACGCTGTGACGCGCGCGCGCCGAGAGAAGGAGACACTTAGGGTGAAAGTAGTGAATATGAACCATCGTCGATGAGCATCTTGTATGTTTTTTTGGAAAGTTGCTTGTTTGTTTATTTATTTGGCTGTTTGTCCCAATGCGTTCCTCTGCCCTTATGACTATTCCACTATTATACTATTCTATGCGTCTCGACGCGTTGTGCACAATATTGCGGTGCATAACGGCACTGTGCGCAATCATTGTGTACAAAAAAAACGATTTTTTTTTTTACCGGTCACTTCCGGTCGAAACATGAGATTTTTAAACCGGAAGCGAAGTATTTCCGGTCGAACGTCAGTATCAGTCGAAAAATTAGATTTTTAAACCGGAAGTGACGTATTTCCGGTAAAGCTCTGGAGATCTAAATCTCCCGTTTTTGAATTTCATAATCCATAACGAGGGTGCAAAACCTCCGAGTTACGACAACCTGCTAGGCAATGATAAATGGATTGGGCCATATTTCTCACTTTTACCATATGCGATTACATGTAGGGTAAAAGTGGGGAATATGGCCCGGTCCATATATCATTGATTTACGTGTTAATCGAGGTGGGCCATATTCACCACGTTTACCCTATATCGCTTCAGATTTACTGGCGGGCGAGGGGGGGAACATAGGACAGGAGGGACAGACTGGTGCCATTCGCTCGTCGAGCTGTGACAATGACACGAATATCCAATCCGAACTGAGCTTCGGACTCTATTGTTTTATCGAAAAATTACACGTATCGTTGTAATTACACGTATAAGATTTCTGTTTGCACCGAACAATGGTTTAATACATTGCAAAACATATTTTACCCGTTACGCTTGTTACGCGGCGGTCGTAATTCACGCACGGGACCTTCGCCGAGTCAAAAACAATGGACGATCGTTGTTTTACCATAATTGAATAATGGGAAATTAATGCAGATGCGGATGCGGAGCATTGTGTTACTCGAACACGAAATTAATATTTCGATTAAAAAAAAAATCGAACTCTTGGCTCTCTATCAACTCGGGGTCGAAGAGTAATTTTTACCGGTGATGGGCAAAATTTGTCGCTCAATCAATTTGAAAATTTCTCATCGGTTTTTACCCTAGCTGCGATCTAACTACGATTGAACGATAAAAATTTCAGTCTACGAGCTCGTTTGAATATGAATTCCATTTACCGAAACTCGATGCACTAAGAGATTCTATTACCGACATTGGAGATAAGTTTAATTTATTCTGGCCTCCCGACGTTCAAAAAATTAATCCAAATACAATCCCACTACCAGAGATCAACGAACTGCCGGATCGATCCACTCCTGCGATACGTCCGAGTCGAACCCGGTAATCGAAACGGAGACGATATCAATCGAGTCTCATTCCCCGAGCGTTAACCTCGCCTTCCTCGTCGTCGACATTGGCCCTTTCTCACTACACGTGTCCTATCGAAGCAATAGCTCAACTATAAACCAGACTCCTCTCCCTTCGCGTTCTACGTGTTCGGCGTGTTCCTCGGCTATCGGGGCTTTTTACAAAATTTTATTGCCCCACTTCAGTGCGCCCGGGTTTCTGGTTATGCGATATCACGGGCTATGTAGGCGTGTCGATTCTATTTACGGTCGAATGCTTTAAATGGGAAAAATAAAAGAGGCCGAAAGGAAGCAAGATGTACGAATAGAGGGACAGAACTGTGCAGCATGGGAACGAACAATCCTATGGCTGCAGGGTGAAAAGGGAGAGAGAATGCAGAAGCTCCAATGCCTGCCTGCGCATATAGAGTGACATGACACACCAGTAGTCATATCACCCCAAACGAAAAAAAAAAAGAAAAAATCTCGGTACAGAACATTCGAATCTGGGTCTGTTTTGACTGTGGGCGGGTCTTTTTTGTACTACTCGACTGAACAAACCGAAGCGGTATGAACGAATCCGGAAGCTGAGATGACTCAGCGAAAAATTGTTCGAACTTCGTACATACCGTGTCATCAAATTCTATTTACGGTTGAATGTTCGAGACAGGCAATATAAAAGAGACCGATGGAGAATAAAATGTACGGATAGCGAGACGGAACTGTGCAGAATGGGAACGAACAATCCTATAGCTGCAGGGCGAAGAGGGAGGAAAAATAGAAAAGCTCCAATGCCTGCTTGCGTAAATAAAAAAATAAATAAAAATAAAAATAAATAAATAAAACTCCGTACAGAAAATTCGTATCTGGGTCTGTTTTGACTTCGTTTGGATATTTTTTTTATTGCGCGACTGAACAAACCGGAGCGGTACGAGCGAGTCCTCAAGCTGAGATAGCTCACCGAAAAATTGTCCGAATTTCGTGCACAGTGTGTCAGACTCTTTTGGCCAGGTTTGACGCTACGGGAGCAACAGACGTCAATCCGATGACTTCGCGTCAAAGTCAAACGCGCAAGGCTCCATCCTTTTCGGTCGGTTGATAAAAAGCACCCCTGCCGGAGGCCGCGCCGGCAACTGCGGCGGATCCCGTGCATTCAACACAGTATCAAACAGCAAAACGTACGTAGAAGCCCCGGCCTCGTCGACGACGACAACGGTGCTCTGTGAGTCCCGATCTATAAATACGACTCTCTCTTCCTCTCCGGTCCCGTTCACCGACGTCGGGAACTGGAATAATATAATTATCCCTATGATATATCGTGGCACTCGGGCGTTTTCTCGCCGCGACATTTGTCATGCGAGCTCTGATGCTTTCGCTCTGTCGGACTGACGCGAAGACGCGGCCCATTCGTTGGCTCTCAACTCATTCCATATTTCTCGTTCTCTCCTTCCTTTCCACCCCACGACTTCTGTGTCTCTATCTCGTCTTCCTTTTTTTTTTTTCTTTTTTTTTGTCTCTTCCTTTTGCTCGCGCTTCGAAGGCGTGCTTCGTCCTCGCTCCCCGTTCGCGATCTCCATCGCTCCTCCCGGTCCTCCCTCTGCTCTCGACGTCGTTACGGCGCGCGAGAGTTCCGTTCGTTTGTAAAAGCTACCGCGCAAGCCGCGCCGCTCTTTGATCGAGATTTTATTCCGAGAATAAAATCCGGCGCATCGAGAGCGTCGGAGCCGCTGATACGTGCACGGGGACGGCGCGGCGATCGATCGGCTAACGTCGATCGCCAAGGTGTGCCGATACGGGTGATTCAATTAATCGGTCAAATTACCTTAGCCGAACCGTGCAACCCGAATCGGTCAATCGGCGATTTCATTCTAAGGGGGAAAAAAAAAAATATTTTTGGAAAATGATTCGAAGCCTCGCGCGACCGGATGCTCGTCGGTCGATAAATTCGCCGACCGACCGCCTATCGAATCAACGAACGAAGACGAGCCGAGACTCCATTCAACAATCACCGTTCGCAAAAATAAATTTGTTTTAAAATAATCATACATCACCGTCACACTGTTGCACAGCGGCGGAGGAACCAGACGTCGTGAATCAACGACGCAGACGCGACACTTCCGTTCGCCGGCGTGACGGAGCGGCGCCTGGAGGATACTTCGTGAAAGATAGCGATACACCGAAGTATACTTATACCCGCCCTCGAGCCGGGACTAGTGAGATATAACGTTGAAAAAAAAGAGTAATAAAAAACGAGAAAAAAAAACACGTTGAGAGAACAAGCCGAGAGGCGAGAAAGGGGGGAAAAAAATCAAAGGGCCCGAGCTTCGCGGCTGTTGAAGTTTTATTTTCGTATATCGCGTATAGCTTGTCTCTCCGCCGCCGTGCGACGGCTCGGGACGGGGCTCTGTTTCAGTACTGTGTAACACATAGGCCCGGGCGTATAGCGGTAATTAATCGATCGTAAAGTTGGCTGACAAATTCGGTGGACGGAAGAGAGACGGCGAAGAGGGAGATGAAGGGATCTCGTGAATGCGCGTTGCCGCAACTCGGCTCGATGAGAAATATGTTCAGGCACGCGGGGACCACGCGTCTCCCGACGCGCGACTCGATATACCTCTATACGCCCGCCGGCGAACCAGAAGCCACCGAAGGGGGGAAAAACGAAAGAGCAATAACGCTTCGCCGAAGCTTCCGCGCGCCTTCACGCCGCTCTCTTAGACCCACGAATTTGTAAAGGGTGTATCCGTTAACTCGGCGGATTTCGGCTCCGAGACATTCTGGACGAAACGTTGATAAAAAAAAAGGGGGAAAAAGATAATAATAAAAAAAAGGCTGATACGTTGGTGGCCGAGCGCGGTGCTTCTCAGGCGGATGCCTGAGAGCCATATGCGGGGGATGAGGCTTCCACTCGCTGTGTGGCCGCGAGAACCACAAACGAGTTTAATAGACATAATGCCCGAGCCGAGATAGGGGTAATGGAAGCACGAATTGCAGCATCGGAGTTACTGCGCGCGGTACACATGTACGCAGTGATTTACTGCGGAGTACGTTTATCTCCACGAAACACTCTGAAGTAATGCGGATTTTTTTATTTTATTTTTCTCATATCAGTATTTTTTTTGTTTGTTTTTATCCGATGGAGTAATTTTTGATAGTTTTGTTATCTTCGAAAATCGACTACACTTTTTAATTAAATCTATGAGTGTACGATTTTTATTGAGCTTTTAAATGTTATTTATTTTTTACCTCGAGTAGGATTTAAGTGAAAAACTATAACAATTTATTGTGAAAAGGTAAGCGATGGCCCGGAAGTCCGCTGAACTTGGGCGCGAGGGAGCAAGGAGTCACGTCTCAGGCTCGTCTCGGGCCCCGGAACGATTCCGTGCCGCACTAATTCCCTCCGTTTCTCTTCCTTCGACTGTACGTAGGATCTATACGGACACAGCGGCGTACACGCCGCTATGAGAAGCCATAAATACCAATCTCTCTTTCTCGACGGAAGCCTCGTCGGAAGGGGGTCCGAGCGTTACGACCACCCAGCTTACATCGGGAGTAACGAGTATAAATTAATTAGCAAACCCCCGTCCGACCGGCGACTCTCGGATTGATACTAATTTTATTTTTTTTTCTTTCTCATCACCGCATTCCGAATGGTGCACGCGAATGAGATCCTCGCGGCGGCGGTTTGTTTGTGAGATATTTCGAGATCGTTCAATTAGAGCTTCGACGAGACGCAGAGTGCCAATGAGCACTCGCTTCGAGGTAGATGAGAACAAGTCGGCACACTGAGGACAAATTTCATAGAGCAACCATGGTCACTTTTTACTATAAAATATAATTCCCTGAGGGAAGGTTTATATTGCATCGTTAGGACAGTGGTCTGCGAACGATAGTAGCAAATATAATTATAGTTGAACCAATTAGATGCATTTCAACAGAAAGTATATGTATAGACGTTCCTTCAGGCAATTATTTCATATAGTAGAAATAAATATCTTTTTCTCACACTGAAAACAAATTTCATACTTCGAGCAACTATAGTCACTTCTTACTATAAAATATAATTCTCCGAGGGAATATTTATATTGTATAGTTAGGAAAGGGGTCACAAATGATAGCAAATATAATTATAGTTGAACCAATGAAATGCTTTTCAACAGAAAGTGTATGTATAGACTTCTGTCAGGGAATTATTTCGTACAGTAGAAATAACAAATTTTTTTTCTCAATGCGATATGTACGGCCATGAGAATTGATCTTTTTACTGTCCTAAATTGTGTTCAGTCTCACACAACCTCGAGAGTGAGCCTCGTTAATTCGTGCGATTGTGAGAGAACATCGCCATCGCGGCTGGTCCCGAATAAAACAGGATTCGCGTATCGCGAACGACACGAATGGCAACCTACGGATGTAACTCTTGATACTAAATTAGAGATTCAAGAGCGCAAGACTTTTATTTAGTCTCGCGAGGCTCGTCTGCCCTTTAATGCCTGCATCTAATTGTCCCATCCCGCATTCGCAGAGACACGAGACGCGGAGTCCGGAGTCTACGGTGTTGGGATGCAAAAGCGGACCCTCGTGTGACGCGCCCGAAAATTCAAAGATAATTCGCGCTCTCGCGGACCCTTTCGCGCAGGGGGCCGAGATGGATACAGAGAGAGAGTTGAAATGACGGTATTTGGGCGGACTTAATCCCGTCGCCCTTTCCCAAATTGCCGGGCTGCGCTGTCCGCCATGCCGTCCGTCTGTGCGGAGGCTGCGTGCGCCCGACTGATTTCTATTCGCCGTAATTCGTAAGTGCAACCCTGCAGGGTCCCTTCTGCCGCGCCGAACGGGGAATCTCCCCCTGTCTTTCCCTCGCTATCGCGTCTCCCGTTCGCCCCACATTCGAAAGGTCTCCCGCGTCCCGGCAACGATACACCCAGTTCCCGCCGGCCAAATTATAGATCGCGGTCCACGAGCTCTCTACCTCTTTGGCTCTCGACGTGCGCACGTCCCTCTTTATTCCGATAGCGCGGCGTCGTTTCGTCTCTGTTCGACGTACGTTCGCTCCTTCGCCTTTGGGCTTGCGCCCCCCTTCGCCCCTCTCTCCCCCCCCCCCCTCCACTGCCCCCTGGCCAACAGTCTAATAGCATACGCGAGCGAACGACTATACCACGACGACACAAGGATGAAACTGACGCACAAGAGGCAAAGCGCTAACCCTCGAGGTGAGAGCGAGAGGGATTTTTCAGGTCGGTGTCGAGTAGCCCGGCAACGTTGCACGTACGTAATTCACCTGCAATTAACACGTGCGACGGTGGATCCTCGCGCTATTACGCACAATTTGCCTTCCTTTATATTACCTTGCCAATAACGTCCCCTGCATTACTCGCCCGAGGGGTCGAGTCTCTTCGTTAATCTTCCTCGGGCCATTAGCCATTGAATGTGTCCGTTCACAACCCTTCTTCGCTAAGGCATTTATTCTTCATGATTTGAATGAAAATTTGTGTTCGTCTTTACATCATATGTGATAATATTCATTTGAAAGAGAGCAAGGAAACTTTTGTTAAAATTGTAAGAACGAAGATCTTCGTTAATCTCCCTCGGACCATTAACTGGATTAGCACTGGACATATCCGTTCCTTTCGCTGCGGCATTTATTCTTCTTAGTTTGAAATTCGACTTCATTTTTGCATATGATAATATTAATTTAAAAAAAAACAAGGACACATTTTTATTTTATTTTTTTCATATATTCTTTCGCAACAAGTTGAAATTGTAAAAATGGAGCGAAATGATTAAAACGAAGAAAAATGGGCAGCGACCTCCGCTCCAGGCAGACGAACTTCCTGCGCGAATTTATTTCAAACTGAACTCCACTCGCCGTGCGAAAATTTATCGGACGATTCCTCGGATCGAGTCCAGTTTCCTCTTACCTATACAGCGAAACTGGACATTCACTGAACAATCCCCGGTCAGGTAAACTCATTCGCGTCTCCGTCGCTGCGCCCACCATCGCTCGCAGGATTTACGCCGCGCATGTGCACGCGAGGCACTGGCCAGGATATCCCGACGGAGATGGCACACCGCCAGCGGCATCGCTCACTTGAGTTCGAGTCGGGACTGCCACGATACATTGTACGCGCGCACGTCTTTTGCGGCTTCCAAAAAAGAAAATACATTTATGTATATAATTTTGCGGTACAATTTTTCTTTTATTTTGCATTTTTTTTGTTTTTTTTTTTTTCTCGAACAAATGAAGTTTCTCGTATGCGCATATACGCCGTGGTTTAGAGAGAAGCTACGCCGATAATAAGGAAGTCTCGAAAGAGAGAGAGAGCGCTGTACCGGCTCACATCAAAGCATCAAAAGTGGCGTAGCGTAATAACGCAAAGTCACGAATATCCCGCCAGCGTGTACAAACTCCTCGGTGTGCAATGCCCTTTCGCTTGTTTGTTCGCCAGCTTGTTCCTCAGGGAAGGGGGGGGGGGGGGGGGGGGGGCATAAGCACGTACGTGACTAAACTTATACGTACTAAACGCGTACGCGCGTATGTTGCGACCGAGGAATTCCCTACTCGGGACATTCTTCTTCGTGTGTCGCGCTGAGCTGTGGAGCTGCTCGAGTCGATCCAAGTCGAGTACACTAAACTTTTCGAGTGCATTAGAGTGTGTACCCGGTGCGGTGGCGTTGCCCGACACGTAATTCAGCGACAATTAACACGTGTGACCGGCGGGGCTTTACACTGGTAGCCAATACGTGTTCTACGATGTCTTCCTTACATATGTACGATACATGTTACGGCGTGTACGGAGCCTCGCCGCGAGCCCGGAGCTCCGTCGCCGCCCTGGCTCTCGATCCCTCGGTACCCGCGACCTCTCAACTTGTAACTCGTCGCACGTCCTCGACCCGCGCACTCTCAAAACGAGAGGGAGTCACCGAGGGAAAGAGAGCTGCGGGGAACGACTCCAGAGAGGACCGGCCACACACTCCGTCAAATCCGGCGAGAAGGCCACCGATCGTGGAATTTTTATTTTGTTTTTCTAGCTCGAGCACCTCGCGAAGGTTCGTCGAGTGCACGCGGGATACTTCGAAGGAGGAATAAAAATATCGATGAGACGGATAAAAGCTGGCGGATAGATGGAGTCGATACAGTACCAACATTTTTAGAACTTATCGGCTTTCTGTCTCTTTTTATACTTTTTTACACGAAATTTTATGTACCTGCAATCAGCCGGCTTGTAACCTACGAAATGTACGTTTTTTAAGTGAAAAAACAAAAACAAAAGAAATATCTCGTTGAAAACGTAAAAAAAATGCATGGACGGAGCTGAAAGTGGTAAAGTGAGTGTTCCTATTAATTGCAAATTCATGACATTATGGGTAATAGCAATTCTTCTCGACGCTCCAGCGAGTTCTCAATACGCAAAATGATCCTCATGATTTATTTTGTCAGATTGCTATTCAAGTTATATTATTAGTATCCCAATAAAAAGGCGGTATGCTTTTTTACAATCTATACAGATAGTTTCTGATAGTATATATTCAATTCGTCAAACTATAATTATGGTTGCAGCCATGATTTTTTGCCATTGTCGTAACTATGAAATGCAGACTTTCCCCTCAAGAACTATTTTTTATGACAAAAAGTCAGTATTGCTGCTTTTACTATGTAATTTTTTTTCTCAGTGTTCTTTAATCATATTTCGTATTAAAAAATAGAAGTTGGACATATTGAGGGTTTTTGATTAGCCAATGAATTACTCTTGTCCACGAAATCCATTCTAATGAGCAGAAATATTCATGGTTATGTAAATATCCATGAGTAATGGGTACATCGAGTGTCCACTAATGGGTGCTACTCTGTATCGAGGATGCCACTAATAGGAACAATGACATTTATTCACAATTTTATTCGTATCGTTTGAATAATAATAAATAATTGGTCACGTTTGAGAGGTTTTGGTTAGCTAATGATCTGCGGACTTCCCAATGAAATCGATATCAGTCACCGGATGCACGTGGTTGTATAAATATTTCCATTTTTTTTCGAACACAATTCGTAAACGGCTACTAATAGGAGCTTTTACCTTACTTTGTCGACAGCACGGAAAAAGATTAATCCCACACGTTCGTATTTTCGTTTGAAAAAACCTCGTTGAATTTTTTTTTGAAATGCAAGGATGGAGTTCAAAGTGGTACTTTGTTGATGACACGGAAAAAATTAATCCCATGTGGTCGTATAAAAAAAAAAAAAACTACCTCGTTGAAATTTTTTTTAAATGCACGGATGGAAGTCAAAGTGGTACTTTGTTGATGGCACGGAAAAAATTAATCCCATGCGTGGGTATTTTTGTAAAAAAAAAGAGAGCAAGCAGCACGATCCGCGCGGCACTGTACCAATGAAAGTCATTCGAACTCTACAACACTCATCCGAGTATATCGCGACAGTCGAAAATGCTAATGCGCGCATTGCTGCGAGCACAAGAAACGAACTCGTCCGCGAAGCCACACGAGCGAAATGTAGTAGAAATTACAACCACCAGATTCGGGGTAATTGGCCTTTGGGCCTCGCCGGTTACTCCGGCACTGTGTGTTGCATATCCCCTCACGTCTCCCCCCCCCCCCCCCCCTCTTTCCCTCACTCACTCTCTCTCTCTCTCTCTTCTCGCCTGCAAACGCTCTGACCACCCTTGCGTCACATGCCCGATCGTTACTGCCCCTGTAATTCAGATTTCGCTAATTGGAATTATCGGACCGCGCTCGAGCCTGGCGCGCGGCAGAGGACATCGCCGGGCATCGAGGATAGGGCAACTGTTATATCGTTGCCGAGATATTATTAATTTAGAGATTGATTGGCGTCATTGCCACGCGTAACGACGTTTTCCTCTACAACGTTTGCCAATCGTTGATGCCCGTATACGCAACGAGGCAGACCCCAATAATGTGTCCACCTACACGGTACGGAAAATATTGCCGGAGAGGAGAAAGAGTTTCTGCCGTTGCGATCTTGTAGCTGCGGATTCAGCTGGGACGGCTGTAACAGCATCCAAAAGTTGCCTTGCAATTCATCAGTCCGGTTATGTGACTAGCGTCGATCGTATTGTTCAATAAGAACGGGACGAACTCCCTGGAAAATCCTGGGCCAGCGCGTCGTTCATGCCATACCTCATTATGGGAGCGCGATTTTTCGTCATCGTTTTTTTTTTTTCTTTTTTTGGTCTCCTCTCGTTCGATCGTCTCTCTGCTCGCCGGCCGCCGCTGGTGTACAGCGCAACACCGGTCGAGTCGAATCCGTTCGTAACCACTGACGAGTAAGTTCTCGAGAACCCTCGGCGGATAGAACAGCCGAGGGAAAAGAAAATTGTAGATGTAAAAGGGAAGGAAAAAAAAGCAGAATAAAAGAAGAGATCAGCGAATCGTTGCCGCGAGAGAGAATGGTCGAATGAATGGAGCGTGCGATGCGCCAGCGAAAAAGAGGGGCTTCCAAAGTATTTCAGTAGTACGTGTAGCAGGATATCTATAGCCGGTAGATCTACCTCTGACCTGGAAGAGGGATGACGAAAAAAGAAAGGAAAAAAAAATATAAAAAAAAAAAAAATGGGTGAAATGGCCGATCGGTCAGACGACCTGTGCGAGAGCCAAGACGGTCCTCGCCGGGCGGAGTTCTTTCTCCGCCGCTTAAAGGAGATGTTCGAAGAAACGACACTCCTCTCTTTCAATTTCTCGATCTTCCGATGCTTTTTCACGAGTAAATTCGGGAGTACTTTCTCGAGGGAAACGTAAAAGCCCAAAGCATTCGTATTTCTATACTTTTCACCAAAAGACGACTGTCATTTACTGGGGAGAACGAATGCCAAAGGCAAACTCATTCGTCTACTATTTTCTCGCTTCTATACGTAAAAAACTGCATCTTTCGACTTATGGAAATAGAAAATTCACGCCGGCCGCGCACGAATATGCGACACAGTTCGAAACCCAGTGCACGGTGTCCTGTAAAAGTTTTTTCGGTCGTCGGAGCATCGCGCTCCATATACATTCATGAGTTGGTGCCGTATCGACAAGGCTCAGTTAGTCGTTTCGCCGGTGCGGAAAACTCGTCGACAAGCGGAAAAAAAAGGGTAGGAACATAATTTACGGTCCCAAATTCTAACCCAAGATCGAAATTAGATCGGGACTTAATTTTTCTCGAAGCTCGAGTCTGAAAAAAGCAAGGCTGCTCGCTGAGCGAAGTAAAATATTGTAATGTCGTTTTTCAGCGATCATCAGCGTTCGCCATTATTTCTCAGTTACATTTTTTTCGGTCCCGCCGACGCTCGGTCGTTTCGACGAGGAATCTCGTCGCTCGTCACCGCGCCGGATAAGAACCCCTCGCCGCGGCTCGTTTTCTTCCGGAGCGTACGCCAAGATTTACCGAATTTCCTCGTCGCCGCGTACCACGAGGGGGATGAGACTGCAGCCTCCTCGCGACCACCGGGGTGGCTGAGCGAGACTCCCGGTACACCCCGAGATATCTTCTCGCGCCTCGGCACGAGGAAACCACCGACGGGGGTTTCTCGTCCATCTCTCTTTCTCGCGTTCCGGGCAACGAACTTTTCTTGTTTCCTCGGGGCTGACGCGCCACCGATCCCCTTAATTTCATTTCAGTGCGAAAGCAGGAAGGAAGAGATGGGTTTCGAGACTAAGCCGCGGTAGAGCGAGGCCGCCGAAGGGAAAGACAGATGGAACTGGCAAGAGGGAAAGTAAACCGCGCGGATTCCGCCGGTAATATTATTCAAGGAATTTCTCGGGCCGAGAAAATACCACGGGAATATTCGGTAAGTGTGAGAATTATGGGAGATGTGTTTCTCGCCCCGCGGGAGAATCATAGTTCGCGGGAGGATGCACGGGCGAGGATACCCGCGAATTATAGACCCGATCTGCGCACTTTCCTCGAAGCATCGAACCGATCAATAAACTATCGATCCGAGAAATTTTTAATAAAATTAATACTGGGGTAATGTTTTAATTTCTTTCGAGTTCGAAGAGTCCGAATTTATCCAGTTAACGAATGCGATCTTCTTTTAGCCGGCGGTTGATAAAATGAAATTAATTTATCATTTCAAAATTGATAAAAAATTAATTGAAAAGAATTTATATTAAATTAATTTATAATTATGATGAAATATTTTTTTTTTAAATCTTTCTGTGGGTTTTAAATCGTTGCTCGGTCTACGATAATTGCCAGGTCACGAGCGCTATATAAATATCCATGCGTACATTCGATCGTAAAGGAGAAGTGTCACACAATTATCCTTCCATTTCTCTCGGATCTTCTTTTATCCGGCGATTGATATAATGAAATTAATTTATCGATTCAAAAGTGACTTAAAAAAATTAATTTAAAAGAATTTATACACAAATCAATTTGTAATTACGATGAAATATTTTTCTTTTGTCTTTCTGTCGACTTTCATATCGTTGCTCCTTCCACGATGATTTCGGGGTATCTCGAGCGCCACACAAATATCCAAGCCGACGTTTCGACATTAAAGAAAAAAAAAAGTTTCACACAAGTATCTCCGTCCATCCGCCTCGGACCGTGACTTTGATCGACGAGACTTAAAAAAAAAATACCATCTCCGTTAAGAATACGATTGAACACATATCCGAGGTCCTCCGCAGCGGCAACAGATGGTTTTGCATCACGACCAAGATCGCCCGCTCTTCGATCATATAATTCTCAATCCCAACGCGAAATAACGTAATTATATCGGTTAAGACCCTGCACAACCCGACGCTACCGATCTCGAGGTTCCCCGTAGATCGCATCGACGCACTTAATGAACATATAGCGAGTGATTAATATCAAGAAATGCCTTTTCTTTTTTCATTCACTTCGACTCTCCTCGCTATCCTCTTTTTTTTATGTTTTTTCTTCGACTCTAACGACTGTCGACGAGTATTTACGAGGGACGCACGCGAGCTTGGGGAGCGCGCAACAAAGTGGATCTGCAGAAGAGAGGGGGGGGGCCCGGTCGGCGGCACGGTGGCAATCGATTCCGACGATATCGGAGCAACCAGCCTTACCGGTTTCCCGGGCACGTTCTTCTCCCGTCTCATCGCGGACTCCGTCCGGAGTATTACACCAGGAGAGCGTAATGATACCGGTGCGTCGTTCGGCGAAGGAGGCGAAAGACATGCCGAACGCCGAGCGTGAAAAGAGGAAAGAACGAACGGCTTCCGATCGCGCCATTTACGTGAGCGAGAGGGATTCCTCCTCCCATCTCTCGCGCACTCCAGCATCCCCGGCTCTGGTACCGGCTTTGACGCCGCGGCTTGCATGTACGTGCGTACGGTCGGATATATCTGGTAGCTCCGGTGGTTTGCCAAAGAGTCTTCGGATCCTCGGCACGGTGCGTCTCGCACGTGAAGGGAATATAATCGAGGGTACATTGCAGCGGTACGAGCCCAACCCCCGCTCAGCGGCTCGCATACCATTGATGAATTTCTTTCATCGAACGTGTTCGATTCCTCTCGCCGGGTCTCCGGTTGTCTCGCGGCTTTTTACATTGTTCGCGGCATCCGGAGATGCCCCATTGAGGAACGAACTTCGAGAACGCACGTTCTAACGAGCGGTAATTTACTTCCCTTCGGCATAATCATGAATATCGAGGCGAGGCTCGACGGGTGTCGGCGACTACGAAATTAAAACTTGTCGATCGTTAAAAATAGATCTGCGGGATCTTGGATCGCTGAGAGGATAACCGTTCGACGAGGGAGACGCAATAAATATACTGCAGTCGCTCCATGTGCGAGATACACTTTTATACTTTATTTTCATTTTTTTTTTCTTATCACTTTACTTTTTTTTTTATCTCGTTGACTAGTGAGTCGAATTTCACGAAATGGGTGTGAAACTCTTAGCGGATGGTCGATGATTTTATTATCGGTAAATTGGTAATTGTAATTGTAAGGAATTTAAGCGATCTTATGGAATTTAATGGATTATTGGATAACGTTAATTTAATGAATGTCAAATGTGTCGTTTCCTTACTGTCAGTGCGATTTCACATTGTTTCTTCTCACGGACGACAGGGAGTTTACTGAATCGCTTTTGAACGTTCGTACCCAATAATTTGTCAAATATTGATCGCAGAACATAAAGAAAAAAAAAACGTTTTTAACGAAAAATTTTAGAATTAGGATTTTATAAATGTTCCCCGAAATTTCGCGACGTACCGATGAATCGACCTTATCAATCCAATAAAATCAGCGTAATCTATACTTCCGGTGGAGCACGGGCACACCGGTGAGTCATCCCGAAGGAGAGTCGAGCCGGCCTTCGCGCTATCTCTTTGATCGAGGTTTTTTTTTTCACAGAGGATAATCGACGGAAAGAGCATTTTTTCGAAGGTGCACTTCTGAGGACATTGGAGAGTCTCGAAGCCGGCGGAGTTGAGAAACGAGGGGAACGCACATACGGGAGCGACCAAGGACCGAGGGAACGAAGTTTGACGTGTCTCTTCCCCACTTTCACTCTGCGAGAGTGTCACTCGAGCGAGATTACGATAATCTCATTGAATCACACGTTCGTATGTACACACGCAAAAACACACGCACACGAGGAGAGCGCATAATACGCGCGAGGGATGGAGGTGAAAGCCGCGTCATCCCGTTCCCTCGAGCAATCATTGTCCTCGTTTTCATCGCGACTAAGGGCCCGAAATACACGACGAAAATAGCCAACGAAGCCGGCGCCGGGCAACAACGGCCTACGAAGAGATCAGCGCGTCGATTGATATCTTCAAAGAGATTCCGGGCTGAAGGACCTCTCGAGCCCTAACAGACGTCGTACCACGGGGTCTTACCCTCGGTAGACGCGACAAAATTTTTTTTTTAAAAGGAAGAAATTCTCATCGGATTAAAAGCGGACGATTTCGAAGCTTCCCGTAGAACTCGGGAGTCGAAGTCAACGAAGACGACACTAGCTAGGTTGTTGTCGTTTGTGTTTTTTTTTTAAGATTATTGGATATATTAAATTTAATAAAATAATTCTTTTTTTAAATAGAATAAAGTAAAAAGAAATAAAAGATAAAAGAAGAAATTCTGATCGGAGCGAAAGTTCTCGTACGATAAATAGCCGACGATTTTGCAGCT
Source organism: Exephanes ischioxanthus (assembly GCA_958510785.1). Lineage (NCBI taxonomy): Eukaryota > Metazoa > Arthropoda > Insecta > Hymenoptera > Ichneumonidae > Exephanes > Exephanes ischioxanthus. The sequence continues at coordinate 18,012,464 of OY294022.1, read as the reverse complement.
TTTCGCATAGCTCGGAACTCAAGGTCATCAAAGAAAACCCCAGCTAGTTTGTTGTCGTTCGATTTATTTTTATTTTATTTTTTTCTTTAATTCTTCCTACCCAAGTTAACCTTTCTCGAAGAGATTCGATTTTCTCCAGACAACAAATATCTCTGAATCGCAAAATTTCTTTCTCCGTCTCCGCGCGCTACAGCACCATTTCCGTATCCGAACGCCGCCCGGCTGTTTTTAACCCGATCGACGTAACAAAAAAAAAATAACACTTACCACTCTTTTCCGTCGAATGGCTTTCAAGTTGCCGCCGGTGTTAGCAATCTTCTCGTCGCTCAACGCTTCCGCCCCGCTATTTCTCTCACCAACACACAGACACAAAACACACAGATCCGACAAGTACGCGGATCGCTTATCCTTCGAGATAACAGAGATCCTTCCACGCCTCAAAGATCTAATCGAATTTCCAGTTTAAAGAAAAAAACTCTCGATTATCTCATTGCACTTTCGTCGGTACAGATATATTTTATCTATATTTATATATCAATATATAATACAGATATATATATTATATTCGTACAGTGAGTCACAAAATACCAACAGCACAGTTCACTTGTCACCTCGCACGTTCGAGCGGCAACGTTTTCTTATCGAGCTCCGAATATTCCCAAGAATCAGCGAAAAAAAAAAAACAAAAATTCTCTCGATCCAATATCGTCGCGAGTTCACTCGGGACTCTCGGTGCAACTTCCGTAACCGAAGTGCGCCAGTGCGAGTCGAGAAACCAGCTCGGAGCAGCGAATTTTCCGTCCGAAAAATCCTCGAGTTTAATCCATTCGCAGGATTTCTGTCTGTTACGATAAAGTAAACAAATAAAAATAAAACAGTCGAAATTTTTTTTTTTTCACGTTAACACTTCGAAGAAGAATAAACTATTCGACCGGCTCCCTCGGTGCTCGTCGAAGTTCACTAGTCCGAGGTTTCGCTGTAACGCTTCGCTCCTGCACCGGAAGCTGCGCACCGGTTATTTTTTATTTGTTGCCTTTCGAACGAAAAAAACTATCGACCAACTTTCTCAATCCGGATATCCGACCCTCGACTTTACACTCGATTATTAGATTTATTTTTTTATCTTTATGAATTATTTATCCCTGATAAGGAAATACCGCGCGAAGTTCGTGCGCGATAAGGCAAGGATCGCGCCGACTTAGAGCTCGGATGCGAAGGGCCAACCGAACGCAGCGGCACTCGCCTGTAAACTGAGCGGCCCGACGCTGAGAGAGGACGGGACTCGACTGGTTTCCACCGCCGGGATTCCCCCACTGCGCGGATAACCGGCGCGGCGCTACCACCGGCCGACGGACGGACCGACGTACGAGAGAGCATCGCCGTAGTTCGCCCTACGCCGTGTTCGCCAACCCCCTAGTCGCCCTTTTCCGCTCGTGCTCCAGAGCCCACACGCTCCAGCTGTCTAGCGCTGCTCAGCCACCCTGCACACGTTCCCCCCTTTCCGCCGGCCCCCCTCGCAGTCGCGGTGTTCTCCGGCTCGGCCGAGCGCGAGAGAGAAAGGGGCTCGGCGAAGTAGAAGAGCGAGAGAAAATTCTCTCCCTGCATCACTTCGACGCACGCTTATACACGGCACCGATGCTGCGGTGCATCCTTTTCACTGTCCTCTCTCGGCTTCCAACGGTGATCTCTGGGCCCGATTTTTTTTTTTTTTTTTTTTTTGCCCTCCCGACGAGAAATCATCCCCTCTGGCTCGCTCTCTTCTCTCGACGATACGGATTGCCCGTGTTCGATGTTTTCCATCAGGGTAAGTGTCTGAGGATCCTATTTGTCTGGGCGCGGGAGGCAACGGTGCCGAAGTAATTTTCATTAGATTAACAGGAAACGATTTGTTGGGCAGACCTCGGTGGCTCTCGTCACTCTTTTTCGGATGCGGTTTCGAGCGGTTTTTGTTTCGTTGAAAATTAATGTAATACGAATTCGATTCACGGAGAAAAAGAATGACGTTTCCGCGACCTCGTTAGAGACGGTTCGATGCGCGCGGTATTTGTGGAGCGACAGAGGAGCGCACGTTCCATTTGGTAATTATAGTTTTTTTTTTTTTTAAATCATAATCTACGAACAGGTTCGCGGATTAATCCGTTAAATAAAATTCGACTCGGCAAATCATTCGTAATTTATTCCTCGTGAAAAAAGGCTTTTTTTTTTTTTATTCTGTCGGTAAATTTTGTCACCGAGTATTTTCGTATACAGAATTTCATGAATGTGCGGAGTCATGCGATTCGATATCGACAATCCCTTAAGCACCAGATAATACCCGATCGTCCGTGAAGTACATTTATGTATCGACAGATTTTATTTGTGTGAAATCGCTTTATTTTTTATTTTTATTTTTGTTTTCATTTAATTTAGCGATTTTATCGAAATGCCTGTATCTCCTGTCAGGGCGAACCCTCCTTGCTGTCGATACCATGCGGGTCGCGATGAAAACGTGACGCGGTACGGATACGAATGTAGAAATCAAATTTGGTTTCTTCTCTTACATAATAGTATATAGGTATATAGCTATATATCGATATACATATATGGAGCCATCGTGGTATAGAGATCAATCGAATCGTTTACCATAAGGACCCTGGCACACACCCCAGGCGTTCTCCTCCCTAACGGAGAGTATACTCGAGAAATCGCTCGTTCCCGCCCCAAGAATTCACCCCTCCGTGAGTGACGAGACCACCGACGTTTTCACTCACAAACTCTCCGTCTCCATCTACAGAGCATTCCCGCCCCGAAATATCCGTCCCAAAGAGCGCCGCATACACGCATTATACCGGCGAGCTTGGCGTTTAAATGTTGGAGGCGCGGAGATTTTTTTTTTCTTTTTATCCTAGGCTTTTTTTTCGGGGGTCGCACGACAGCACTCTGAGTGCTCTCGCGATCAATCCCACAAGCCACGTGTTCACCACGTGATTGGTTAATTGAGTTTCAATGTAACCGCGAAAGCGTGCGGTGGAAGTACGAGCTCGCGCTCTGTACTTATCTCGTAAAAGCCAAGATCCACGGTCGATTATGACGCAACGCTACGATCGATAAAAATTCCCGAAGAGGAATTTACTCGATCTGTGTACATATGAGTAAATTGTAACGTCGCTTCTGGTTTGAAAATCTCAGTTCTCAACCGGATGTGACGTTATAATGGAAAACGTCACTTCCGGTTTAAAAATCTTAATTTTTCACCGGAAGTTACGTCATACTTGAAATCGTGACTTCCGATTGCAAGATCTCGGTTTTCAATCGGAAATGACGTCATACGTGAAAACATCACTTCCTGGTTAAAAAAACTTAGTTTTTCACCGGAAGTGACGTCATAATGGAAAACGTCCCTTCCGGTTTAGAAATCTCGATTTTTCACCGGAAGTGGCATCATACGAGAAAGCGTTACTTCCGATCGCAAAACCTCGACAGTCAACCGGAAATGACGTCACACGGGAAAATATCATTTCCGGTTTGAAAATATTGCATTTTGACCGACGTGACGTTTTCTCTCATGACGTGACTTTTGGTTGAATGTGTAATAATGTGAATGCAATTAAACTAAAACGTTGACGGTTTTAAGGCCCCAAAATTTACTAAGAATCCATTTGCACGAGATTAATGGATAATCCTCTCGATTCGACCATTGCCACTAAGAACTAGACTTCTTCTTTGCCACTAGACTTCTCGAGAGTAAATCGATCGTCTTTCGCGGTCGTGCAATCTCATCGATTGCCAGTGGGAGAAGACGGAACGGAGTTCCCGAACGGCAAGCAGGCGCCCGACGTCGCTCTCCGTTCTCTCGCTACACTTGAACCACCCCCAATCCCTGTAAACCCATCCCCGAGACCCTTCATCTCAATCCATCAGTCGAAGCGTTGCGCAATAAACGATGCTTCCTACCGTGAATCTAATCGAGGTGTGCCACGAAAACGTGAGTCCCTCTATATGAACAACCACGTCAACGTAAGTTAGCGAATGCGCTTCCGTGGCGCGGGGAACCCGAACGTCCTTCGCACGTTTACGAGGTTTATACAAACACGAGTTTATCGAGAAAATAAAAAGTTACGACAATTCGGAGCAAATATCGAAGCTGTTTTCGGAGTACGAGTGAAACTACCCAGCCGCTTCATTTAAATTCATTAATCGCATTCATTGATTAGTTGGGTAATTGACCGTCCATCGAGCTTGCAGCACTCCTGATTGAGACCTCATTTCGTTTAGCTTGTGACAAACCGGTAGGAAAAAACTATTTTATTAAAACATACATTATTTAAATCGAACAGCATTTTTATTAAACGGATTTACTTAAAACGGATATTTTTTTGCTTGTAATTGTCTGTTTTTAATTTATTTTTTAAAAATGCTATCCCGATGTATATAGAAGCTGTCCCTTATATACTTTCCAAATCACCCTACGTGCCTTTCACTTCTCGGAATGCCAACTTTGCTTTTCACGCCCTGTAAAATATATATTTAATAAATCGATTCAAATAAATTGTGCACAGGCGTCGCAGCCATTATTACTATTAGGCGAAATTGGTTTATTTTCTTTTCATTTCAAAGATTGAATTATTACGTCGACTGTAAAAGCCATTGTGTATCTAAAATTATCATATCGAGAGGGTCTCGTCTACGAAACTTGTATAAAAAAAGAACTGTAAAAAAAAAAAGAAAGGAAACGTATAGAAGATAGATATAGATGTATGGTCGTAAAGTTATGGGTACGTTACGAGGGGGCAGGTCGTAATAAACAGCGAGTAAAGCGAAGGGTTGTACGTAGTGGTACGTTTCGGTGTTCACCGACAGAGCCGAGCGGAGAGGGTTGGAGTTGGGTGTGTGCTGCCTCGTCTCTTCGACGGCATAAAGTATCCGCAAACGCCATATGGCGTTTCGGTGCCATAGCTAAATAGCCCGAGCTAGTGCTGAGTGTACGGGCATCAGCGCAGACCGCCCCAAAGTGCATTATGGCACATTATAACTATATAAACTTCGTGATGCACCTCCTGCCCATTTTGGGTGCGTCTACTCGGACAGTCCGGAAGTCGTAATGCCCGAAAAGCCTCGTTGATAATTATTGCAGGTCCTGGCCCAGACCTGTGTGGCCCGTCGTAAAATTGAATTTCGGTCGATCCTCCGGCCGCGTACTAAAGAGTGAGAGGCACATGAGTGGTTCTCCCTGCCTATCGTCGTTGCACAAATTTATACGACCGCGGCCCCCAATAAATAGAGGCGAAAATTGTCGAGAAGCGTATTTAACACATTATTTTTAGATTGTTTTTCGGGAGCCTTTTTCATAGACTCTTGTAGCTCGCGGCCTTGAAGACTGCGGCCTCTTTTATTATCCACAAAAATGCTGGATGACTGATCGACCATAAAAGACCCTCTTTTTGGTTCATTTTGTCGGACTCACCGGTAGACTCCCGCTACCGCTTTATCGCTGTTGTAATTCTCGAACTTTCGGCTCTACACCGTGATTGCCCGGATTAGGGAGTGAGGGACAAAAATTTAACGCACGCTAAATTATAGCGATAATCGTTGCGAGAGGGGAACGGAGACCGGTTAATTTATGTATCCACGGCTGGGGGGGAGGGGGGACGGCATAGAAAATTCCATTGAACGCGCTGTAATCGGTGGATTATCAAGTGGCAACGATCGAGGTGTAAAACTGTCGAAAAAACAAAGGGGGTTTCAGTTCACTGAGGGTTCTCTGCTACAGGCTTGACGATCGATTAGCGCTCGTAATCTCATCGGTGTAATCGTGTGCCTCGCGTAGGCGAAACTTTGTTGAAGTGCCACATTAAAAAATACCCGAATTTTACATCAACACCGACACGCGATACGGGCGCAATTAATTTAATACCAAAATATAATTTCCTTTGAAACAAAATTTCTCTGACAACCACCCGTTTCAACTCCGTGTATCGTCTAGAATCAAGTATTCACGAAAATGAATAAAACTTTTCGTCAAGAAAATTAGTTTGTGTCGCTAATTGGGTTAAACTGAGAATTATAATTTTCTTCGGAATTTTTATCGTGTTACTCGTAGCCGGAAATGTAATTTTTAAAACATGATTTTTTGCTTCTTGAAAACCCCGCCGAAAACTGACGGTCGCGTTAGATCGTCGAGCCCAGTAGCTTTTATGTGACGTAATTCTCTTTCGCGCGGTCGTAAAAAAAAAAAGTATATAATACATTTCTCGCGCCCTTCTTGTTCAAGAATTCAGTCTTACGAAAGCTGAACACCGGAGTGTATATCCTCGTATACGCTGTACAACCGGCGTGGCTGGAGGAAACGCAGAGAAGCACTCGCATCATTCCGGCGTTCATGCCGCCGGAACGCTTTATAAATGTTTTCTAAACCCCTTCACCTCGGCCGTGCTCTCGCAGCTCCTCACAGCATCTTTTCCGCTGCCGCTCCGTTGCATCTCGCACTTTTCTCACTGCTCGCATGTGCTCTCTCCTCCTCACTCTTAATTCGTCCCTCTTACTCCCGGTCTCGCGCCATCACCCTGGCCTCTACCTTCCCGGCTACCCAGGCAGGATTTCATTTTCTTGCGGAGCTCGTTCGCGTAAATTCACCGAGGAGGAGAGGAGCGCTGCTCGCGCGCGTAAGTAATGCAAATGTGCAGGTGCAGCGACAGCTCGGCTCGACGAGAGCCGGCCGGGTTGTTCTCCGCACTCTCTGTGTTCGTCCTTTTCTCCTTTCGGCCCTCTTGTGCGCGAAGGAAAGCGAGCTTCTCGCGTCTCTCTAGTCCGCTCTCTGACGCAAAGCCGGCCCGGACTACCTGCCTCGGCTAGGAGCCAGAAGCAAAGAGCTGTACCGAGCAACAGCAACGGCAAGCCGGAGAGTAAGAATGATTACGTGGATGTTGCTGAAACGAGAGAGGCCAAACGACAACGAGAGAGAGAGAGAGAGAGAGAGAGCAACGGAGCGAGTAGTATTAAGCGCTGGGAAGCCCTCGGTCATACGACGAGAGAGCGTAATTACTAAGGCCCAGGCGTCATAACTCGGAGCAGATGAACACGTTCGTCGTCGTCTCGCGTACGGCTCTCTTCCAACTCGTCCGATATGCCGACTGCTCGCCACTGTTTTACCGTTAGCGTTTCTACGCTTCTTTTCTTCCTCTTTCTTCCTCTTTCCACCAGCTCCGAGCCGGAGCAACTCTCTCCTGTTCAAAGGCCGTCTCTCTCCATCTCGCCGCCCTGGTTTCACTCACGGAAAAATACCATACGCTCCATATATCCTTGGCTCGTTTCTGCCAGCGGTACGTCGGAGTGTTACAAGTGCCGGCTTCGACGTATCACCCGCGCTCGAGAGAACGCTCCTGCAGGAGTAGGTACGCCGAGGCGACAAAAATAATAGGGGCGCTCGCGCACCCCCGGTCACTCGCAGCCATTTATATTTTTTTCGCTCTCCCCTACGTGCGGCTCTCTTGGGCGCACTGCCGATGCATCGACTCGCTGCGATCTTACCCTTCGCTCGATTCCGCCATCTCTTTTTTTTACTCCCCTCTAACCGGACCATTAGAAGCGTATATTTTTTTTTTTAACCTTCCACTATCGGCGACAACAGCTACGCTGTAAAAATTGGGGGATCCACGCGCGGCAGCGTCGTACACGTGAATGGGGTGTCAGGGCTATGGTGTACTGTATTACAGTTTGTTACGGCTGCAACTACACGAACACCACCCCGCCGCAAGGATCACCCCGACGAGAAAAGCTTTTCGTTCGGGACTCTCGGAGAGATTTCGAACGGCGGCTCACGTATAGAAGAGATCGTTACGCACACACATACGTGCGCACTGTAAGCTTCGTTCGCTCGTTGGAACGATGTATTATAACTTTTCCTCCGCAATGGCTTTCGGTTACGCCGCTACGCTTACGCCACTCGGGTAAGAGCTGTTGGCCGACGAAAACCATGTATGCTATTGCTATTGCTTCTGGGGATGGGGGGGGGGGGGCTCTTTGGGACGCTCACCTACCGCCCCGTATATAACCGTATAATTCCATTAGAGCTCCCAGTAGGCGTATTCTATCCAACCTATACAGACATATACACCCGCTGATACCGCTGCGGCAATGTGTCCGACACCCCGGACGTATGTATTCCGACCCACGTGTGCCGCCCGATCTCTCGTTTCGATATAACGATCCTGCAGGAGTACGGGAATTCATCGAGTCTGCGGCGGTAGACTGTGTTCTCGTGTTCATAAATTTTTTCTGACAATGCTACTGAATAAAATTTGTGGATTTTTTGTTTGCTTATAAGTCCCTGCTCTTGCGTTGGTTCTCGCTAAGGTTATAAGATTCTTTGTAGAGGTTAAAAAAATTGACTGACCTTTTCAGCTCCAGCTTTCTTCTCACTCTCGGGCACATGACCGTCGTCTTCGGCACTCAGATTGATCAGGACGCGACTCGGAGAACACGGAATTGTTCTGCAATTGTAAATATTTGGCATCTGTTAGAATGTGGAAATATCGATGGACTCGAGGGTGCTAATGCAGCGGGGGTTTGTTTGTCGTTTGTACATTCCGGCTGTCCTCAGCACGTGGCTCGATGCTTCATGGAGAAAAAATATAATAAAAAGGGTGCAGAATGATTTGCACATGGCTTCCTTACTTATTGGAATTTTGCACATAGCTTTCTCTACTGAGAAAGTTCGTTGATGGATTTTGGCTTCCTCACTGATGAAGCTATGCGTGAAATTGCAATACATGAGGAAACCATATGCAAATTACTTTGCACCTTTTTTCGTAACATGACAAACTTTATACATCTCATAAAATTGAAACCGTCAAAATGTACAGCAAAATTGATTGTAGGAAATTGAGAAATGAAATTTGCGGTAAAAATCATATTTCTCGACGTTTCAGACTACTTTAAGTACTTTGACAGCAAAATCGTGAATTTTTTTGTTACGGAGGGTGGCCTACACTGGGAGAAGGATCAATACATTACAATAATGACAGAAATTACAATAAATCTGATAAACACCGACGGAACTTTTAGATTTATGCGAACTACAGAGGAAGCCTTCAAACATTCGTATTAAACTTAAGACATTCTGATAGAAAATGTGGTAATTTTCCATGTCACAAATATTCCCCGAATATCCCGCAATTTTTGCTACAATATAAGTTTTCACTAGAAAATATAGTAATCGGTGTCGTCGCTATCGCGAGCCGGCATATTATGGCGATCAAATTTTATTTTTATCCATGCATGCATAAAAAAAATGTTATCTTCGAAATTCTCAGTTCTTATCAGCAAAATTCTTAATTTTATACGCAAAATTCTTAGTTTTATCCACGAAATTTTACCAACATGCCGTCTGGAAAACAATTACCACTTGGGTTGAGTAAAAATTGCTATGGCCGGTGTAAAAATTTCACATACCGCGCCGGTGCCCTATTTTGCCTGGTCGAAACTTACGACATGACCCGGTAGTTTTTCCCAAGATCCTTCTCTCAGCGTACGCGTCTGGACGTCATCCGAGAACAATTAGGAACGAATCCCAGATTTCAAGCTCGTCCCAAGAGCACCGTACGAGTATTGTGACAATTTCCATATTTTTTCTCTGGCTGTGCAAGAGTGCGAAGAAAGACACATGTTTGCGTGTTGCGTCACACTGTAGAGCATCAATAACTCGCAAATGGGTGCAATGGAGCGAAAGGGGAACATCCCTCGACCCCGTCGGGCGAAAATGTTTATGCGCGAAGCTGTAAGATTTGGAATTCTGCCACTCGCTCTACATACGTAAAGTGCCGTGGGAAACAGCAAACGTAGTTATAAATCGCTGTATTTGCATAGTTGTATTCGAACTTTGGGAGACAGCCGAACGATTTACACGATCGGTATGCATCGCGTATGAGAGTACATGCGGAAATTGCGAAAATGCATTTATCTAGAGTATCGTGTGACGAGAAACTCTTAACGACGTCGACAAAAATTTTAATGAATTTTATTAACGTCAAGAATCATCCACCGTCTTCACTGCAAAATAAAAGAATCTCGTCACTCTGCATCGTGAACTCGTCACGAATACAATGATAAAAATGATAAAAGATTTTCCCAAATACGTAGCTCAGATCGATGCGGCTTTGAGCAGGTTTTACAGTCGAACTTCATTACTTAAAAAAATATAAATATATAAATTTGATAGACAGTCTATTTTTTTAAATTGGCTCTCTCCTGAAGAAGACAGGCCCGAAGCTTCACGCCAGCGAATCAGATTGGCACAGACCTTCGTTATTTTTTTTTTATATCTGTCGCATCTCGGTTCGTCTAGAATTCGACCACTCCAGCCAACCGATAACGCCTTCGTTTGCCGAATAGTTGAAAACGTTTATAAAAACTCATTAACTCGTCTGTTATCATTATCATTATTGTCGTTGAAGATGGAGTATCAGATGTCGAGACGTCAGAGACGTCAGAGACCTCAGAGACGTGAGCCGGCGGAGAGCGAAAAGTTTATTTTAATGAATTTCCGATGAAGACTGGATCCCGGTATTCACGACGTTCGAGTCGCAGACGTCGTCGTTCCCTCATTATAATAAAAATAGCTACCGGAGGCGTGGTTGTATAAGTATACTGACGTGGCATTACGATTATTTATCGGTGTATAATTCGTCGTATTATAATTAAGAAGGACTGTGCACGCGCTGATGAATACCGAAGACTCGCTTTATTAGCCCGCCACCTCTTCGACACCAGCGCCGTCAACCGGATCAAAAGCGGTCATAAACAGTATGAAGTGTAACGGAAAACCGATCGTAAAAGCGAATAACATTCGAAATGGTTTGAATGCATGAACTCTTGGGCGACGTTCCAAAGAGGAGCGCCTTCCACCGGGGAAACTGGTTTAAAGCGGAACAGCTTTTTCCCGTACGTTGCGTACAACATTCGATGTAAACGATCGAGTCCGACTTCGGAATCTGGTCACTAGAATTCTTATCGACGATCTTCGAGTCTCGCGATTACGCGCGTACTACAGATACGGCGTAATTATTTTTTAGTTTTTTTTTTTTCCTATTATGCTCTGAACGCTGCAATAAAATATAAACGGAGCAAAAATCCATCGCAATAATCTCTGCAAATTGAGTGTTAAAAAAAACCTGCACGTTGACCCTTTAAAGAGCACTGAAAAGACAGCGATTACCTTTGCCTGTTATCGAACTTTTATCATAAATGCAGAACAAAAAATTGTAGTTTAGGGGAAAACTATTTTCGCACTGACCGTTAAATGGTCCGAATGTTTCCTTTTCCGCACTTATTTCCGCGTGACAGGGTGTTTTCATCAATGCGATGGATTCCTCGGTGAGGTAGCGAAGCGAAGAAAAGTCATATTCGACTTTCGTTTTATTTTCGCAACGCTCGAGAGACTTTCGACAATGGTCATCGGCAATGATGTACTCAAACTTTACACCGTAAAGAAGAAGAAAAAAAAATTCCAATTACTCGCTCGACGTGGCAATACATGGCGGACCATAAATATCCGATTGACAGTGGAGGGTAAGCAGTAAATAGGGATTCGTTGTAAAAACACGTAATACGAAGGGAGGCTTTCGTCTTTCGTCCCGAAGTTTACGTAGGCTCGAGGAACACGCGTGTCTCCGACACGGGGCAGGCAGGACGCGTCGGGCGCTTTTCATTCCATTTCGTTCCGTGAGACGAATATGGGGTGCGGAAAACGTTTGGGCGAGAGGAGTCATCCCTTCGAGCTATGGGAGAGTATATAGAGGCGCATTCGGCCGTACCCTCGGATCCGTCGAAATTTGCGGCGAAAGACCCACCGCCAGCATCAACGAAATCCCTTGGCCAGGATAGAAAGGGTCCCCGGAGCCTTTTTATCTTATTAGCAGGAAATACTATGTGAACACTCAGAACCACAGAGAACCGCAATCGGCTACGTCATTTCTGAGTGAAACTTGCTTTCCGCTGGTTCCGGCTCTTCTGCCGGTGCAGCTACTCATCTCGAGACTCGTGTTAAAACTACCGGAATGACGTCGGAAGCGTTTGTCTCGAGTGGTCGTGAGGATGTGCTCTCGGCCTCCTCGCAGCTTCCGTCTATTGCGTGACGAGTGAAACCTACCGTTGTGGGCTTTCATGATTCTCGGAGGACTTTCGCATCGCGGATGCACTCGTAGGATGCACTCTTCTCAACGGGCGCTTGGGGATCCCATTTGATGCTTGACTTCTTTTTCGTCGCAACTTAATTTGACGAGCTGCGCGGAGCTCAACAATCGCTAGACTCAATTTGGCTCGCAGTGGGTCGCAGTACTTTTTAAAAAAAAGTATCGTTCCACGAGTCTGTGTATGTTCTATGTATTCTATATAGGATTGGGTGATATGGCCACGCGGCTGATATGACCAGCCGTAACCTTTTAACGTAACGAACGAATGGCTCTGCCGTTTGCACAGTTTTTAGTATACGTGGAATATTATAAGATTGTATGTGCAAGGGTCAGGGCCTTATCCTCCGCAATTTCCGGGTGGTATGGCCAGTAAAACCTTTTTCTTTTTAGTTTGGCATCTGAAATATTGGACGGAGGTAATTATTGTTTTTCTGTACTTCATGTATAAGCAACATAAAATATACTACGAGATTTTTGATGCTATCCCTCTATGATTCTCCAGACATAATCGACGATCATTATTACTGCGGCCATATCACCCGTAGTGGCTGGGTGATGTGACCTATCGCAAATATTTATTTATAAAGCTGCAATCAAATCACGCATCGAAAATATGAAAAGTTCTTTGTTTAAAAAATCATGGCCATATCACCCCGACTTACCCTATTGGATGTAAGGTGTATCGACACATATAATTTTACGCAATGAATTGCGTGAATCTTTACGGGAGAAGAATCACCGTTAGTGACCAATCACTGCGCCGCATTTTCCTCATGTGCTGTAGCGAGAAACTGGTCCGGCAGAGTGCTCGATCGTGGGGCTTCAAGGGTCGCGGAAAAGGGTTATTCGGTGGACGGCGGAATCGGCGATGCTGGCAGTGCAGGTTTTGTATGAAGGATAAAACCGGGGATTTCCTTCGGTGCGGCGTAAAATGGATTCGCTGTGAGCAGCAGAAGCGGCAGTAGCACCATCGATGCCCGTCGAACACCGAACTCCTGCAGCCTCCGCTTCTGGTGCACCGTTCGAAGCTCGCCGATGCCTCTCGTGTACCTTTTATTGGCTGATCCACTCATCCTCGTGATAGAATCCGGTGCACGAGTCCGATTTCCCCTGTAACCCCCGGTTTATTGGCGGACCCGATCATCCCTTTGTGAGACCCTATTGTGAGCATTGATCCACGTAAACGAAATTGCCGTTCGTCTACGCGGAAAAGGAAGGGAATCTATGGATATAGACTGACGGGGAGCGCGAGAGGGTGTCGGTGATGGGCCGAAGCGGAGGCTGCGGGGGATCGAGATACCCCGAAGTATCAAGAGGGAAAACCCGTCCCTCCGCATAGCTGTATCCTCTGTCACACGGGGAACTGAATACAGAAGCGACAGTATTTTGGCGTGACTGCATCGAAGATCCGACAATCCGCCACGGTCTTGCTCCACGCAGTTTTCACGCTACGTCAAACGAAAAACTGACCCCCGTCACCCTCCACTTTGGCCTTTTATATGGGGCATATAATACAACAGACCGAGACGGCCAGCGGCGTACGCATCAACCGCTCACTACGACCGATGCCGCATCGCTCATATCACTGGCGTTGTTTCATCGTTTCGGTTCTCTGCATCGTTGTATTCTCACCGTTCGCAATGCAACCCCCATGCGTTCATTCCCTCGCCTATCAATCGTCGAAATCCTCGTGACGAATTTATGAGAAGAGGCAAAAATAAAATAGAATAAAATAAATATTAAAAAAATATTGTTGATCCGTGTATTACTTTATTCAAAGCTCTCTGGGGTTCGCGATCAATCTCACTGAAAATGCACTGACTCCGTTTTTGAGCGCGCCCGTCTGGACGAATACGAGTCTTGAAACTTTACCGAGCCTCGCTTGGGAATATGAATATGCAATGACCCCGAAGATATCTGCATGACACAAGATTTCATCTTTGGCAAGTCTCGGTCAATGTCACTGCATCGGAGAGAAAAAAATATTGTTTCCTCGTGGAATTTTATTCTCCGAGTGAACTTCCCCGAGCGAAGCTTGTGCGATGCAAAGCGCAGATGTTATAACTCGAAGAAATTTCAAAATATGTAAAATGTTCGGGTTCTAATTTTTCATGGGCCAATTTTTCGAGAACTGGCGAGTGTACCTCAAATTTACGTTTCGATATTCTTCCGTTTGATTGTCGGCTGGTTAAATTTTTATTGTCTGAATGAGAAAAATAAATTATTATTATCATTATCATTGTTTGGATCCTGGGAGTGTCGATTCCCGTAAGGACCGGAAGCATACAACAGGCGAAGGAATGTAGAAAAGAGACGGAAAAAGTACAAAAAAAAGTACAGAATTACTGCTTCATAAAAAAAAAAACTTCTTCGCTCGTGAAGTTTTATTCTCGAGTGAAGTTTCTGTGATGCAAAACACAGCTGTTATAACTTGAAGAAATTTAGTCTCGTGCCGATATCTTCAGGGTCATAGTATGTAAAATGTTCCGATTCTAATTCTTCATAGGCCAATTTTTGAGAATTGGCGTATCTAAAATTTGCCTCTCTTTCGATATTCTTCCGTTTCATTGTCCGAGTGTTACACTTATATTGTGTCAATGAGAAAAGTAAATTACGGTACAGTAATTATAATACCTCTTTGTACGGAGAGGGGGGGGGAGGGGGGGGGGGGGGGGGGGGTTCGTACAAAGCCTCATTTTCGATAGCACTGCGAGAGAACACAAGTGACATTAATGACGCGACGAAAGGGTCCTCTCGTCGTTTCCTCTCTCGTCGTTACGCAGGTGAAATGAAAGGGGATCGATTCCACTGGTAGTACCGAGGGAGTGAGCGTGCAAGGACAAAAGAAGTGTCGAGGAGTGCACTGCGACGAGGCGGGGGTTGGCACGTTGGGAACGAGTAGAGTCGGTGCCCGCCGACTGGGATCCTCGGTCGTCTCGGATTACCGTCGAAAATTAACGCGAATGCTAGACGTAATTGGCGTAAAAAATGCAGACGTTTCGAGCTCGCGTGGACGAACGAACGGACCTTAATGAGGTTGCCGTCGCAACGGCATTCCGCCCACCAACGCCAGCCAGCGTACGGAAGGGGTGAGTGAAGAGGTCGATGCTGATACTTGAGAGGTTTTTTTTTTTAAGGCAAATAGTTGGAGACCCGGGGTCTCTTTCCACAGTTAGGTGCGCGATGTAACTGCCTCGTGGATCACTTCCAAGTGCCCTCACACTTACAGACGAGTATTACAGCAAAGAAGCGTGAATTAATTAAATTAATGTTTTTTTGTTTGTTTGTAAAAATGGTGACTTTATCAAGTTCACGGCAGAATTCTCTCCCAGCACCCCCTGTGCAACGCATCGTCGGTTAACGAAATTTAGTTTCGTCGCAATTTCAACCAGTCCGTCGTTTTACCCCGAAATATATTTTCCACCGTCGATATCCAACCTTCCCGTAACTTTATGATTCGTTCCTGGGGGGGTTGTGGGTCACGGAACACACCCCCGGAAAACTCCGATCCTTCGACTCGAAACTACGTGGCTGATACGGTTATGTGGGATATAGACGGTAAGAAGTCAGTGACGCGAAAACGTGAGGGTAGTGAGGTTATGCCTTCGAGGGATACTTCCCAAGCGTATAGACACCGCCTATCCGCGTGTGCAGTTCGCACCGTGGCGTACAGTGTAGTTTTCTTATTCTTTTTTCTGTACTTCGATTTACTTCATTTTTCGTTCGGCAACGAGCATCGCTGCCTCGGTTGCCCCCCGGTTGTGGATAACTTTTCACTTCTGCACGATGGAAGGCTGCGCACCCGGCCGCCGATGCTCCCGCTCTCGCGGCGTCTGTGCGATGAGTTTCGGGCTGCCAGGAGTCACGGATCCGATGCGCGAGAGTACCGAGCATTCGCCCGCGGGGATACGTCTGTCCGCGAAACTTATTGTTGTGCCGTTGCGGCCGCCCGCGGCGAAATGTGCCAACAAAGTTATACCTGTACCGCGGTCAAATTAACTCTGCAGTGCGCCCCCCGGCGTCGTTCAAACACTTCGAGCAACTGTGAGTTCTCTTTTTCTTAACGTCGGCAAACGCGGAGGTGTTGAACCCGACTCGGAATTTATTTCTTACGTTCCGCAATTTACCTCTTATCGACTCCCAACACTGGATTCGAATCAACATGGTCTCGGTCGCGTCGAACGCAATTACCGCGATCGGCAAATATGTCGATGCGAGGTTTAAAATTCTCTTGATTACAGATCAAACAATAATTTCGCGTCGATTGTCGAACGAACCGAAACGAAAGATAAACGAATCGTTCGTTAGCCATACGACGGGCGTGTTTGGCAAAAAAATGCGCATCGACAGCGCCGCGGTCATTACCGATCGCGAAAAATGCTGGAAGCGTGAACAAACACTCATTAAAAAGTTGAAACTGACGTTTTTCCGACGTGTCATTATGCGTGTGTACCTACCGTTCCGATGTACGCTATTTATTTTATTTATCATGCCGTATGTGTATGTATAGCGATACATAATAGATCTCCATCCGCTTCGTTCTGGCAGCGAAATACGCTGAATATGCAAAAAAAAATTATGAGATGGATGAATGGAACGCTTTCGACAGCGTTTCGATCGTTCAATTCGACGTAAAATCACGATTTCTCTGCGTTGCAGACTCGTGACAAGCGAAAATTATTATCGTTGGTCCAACGGATCCAACGTTTTTCAAAATAATTATTTTTGTAATTTATGATCAGGCGGCACATTGCTGACGGTAAAATGCCATATCAGTCCTTCTCAGGCCGACATAGGTAGACATGCGAAGCCGAACACTAATAAGCACTGACTAATGCTATTACGCCACTGCTCAGCAGTGAAGAAAACAATTGTCTGTGAAAGCGCTTACGGTTCGAATATCTCAGTTATGAACCGGAAGTGACGTCGTATGGGAAAACGTCACATCCGGTTTGAAAATCTAATTTTTCGACCGAACGTGACGTCATACCAGAAGTACGTCACTTCCAGTTTGAAATAGTAATGTAAGTTTATGTAACTTATGCATGAAAAGTGCTAGTTTTCTTGCCTGCTGAGAGTGGCGTAAGTGGCGCTTTACCGCCAAGTGTAGTACAAATCCCCGGCGCATAAGCACATCGGGCCGATTTTACTTTACCGCATGTTTCTCGTACAGCGCCATAATTAATGGGCACAGAATAGCACTTCTCCTGCATTCGTTACAGAAAATATTATGCGATACAGATGCAATAAAGCGTAAGTTATTCGCACGCTGTGAAGGAAGTCGCGTGAGTGTAAAATTCGCTCTACCGCAATTGTATCACAAATTACTATTACGATCAGTATAGTAATAGTAATTTCTAATTTGTGTAATAAATTTCTTTTTTTCGACCGGAAGTGACGTCATACCGGAAATATGTCAATCCCGGTATGACGTATTTCCGGTATGACCGGTGCGGTCCAGTAGCCGCGCCGATCGTGTAATCCCACCTGGGTTGTCTTGCGTAATCGGGGTTTTTTAAATTACCGCGATCACCGGATCGTCGACATTTTTTGCATCGGTGTCGAGACACGTGACACGCACGTATGTGCGATGCACCCGACCTGGCATTGCATCGCTTCGTGGTGTTAGTGGAACACACATCAGGTGACTAATAGGAGTAGACTTTGTCCATGAATCAGAATCAAGGGGGAGCCAACGGGTATGAATGACACGTCATTTATCCAACGCACCCTTCCCTCTTTCTTGCGTCCGTATCCGTGAAATGTACGCATGCAGGGAGTGAGGCTTGCGGCGCGCGTCCCGCGGTCCTCTCGTCTCTCGTCTCATCCCGTACGGGGCTCCCTCGTGGACAGGTAAAATATAACGCGTAACAACGTAAAAGAGACGACGAGTCTCTCCAGCGAAGATCGAGCACACGCTCGTTTCAGCATCCCGCCGGAGTACGCCCGCGCGGAGAAAAAAATTCCCGAGGAACGCGTGGGATAAGAAGCCGGAAATCTCGTTGCGGTAACTCACGCGCCTCCGGACATTATACGTGCGTTATACCTCCGGTTGGCCATTGTTACCAGCCGTTACTTTTGCACACGCAAACTCCATCGTTTGTTTCTGTTCCGACGTTCTTTTTGCACGATTCCTTTTTTTCATTCTTTTTCATCGCATTTCTTTACCACCCGTTTCGTATTTTCGTCTTCGAAAGGGCGTTTTTTTTTTTGTTTCTTAAATTTATTTCGTCTCGTCCATTTATCCCAGCATCGCCGCCATGGGGCGTGGAGGGTTCGCGATAGAAATGAAAAGGGTCACTCGATCTCTTTCGTATTTTCGAGGCAAATATATCCGGTGTTACATCGACTGCGCTCGGCTCTTTCAATTTCATTCCATCGATCGCGCGCGCGCGCACGTGTGTGTGTGTGTGTGTGTGTGTATGTATATGTGTACTCTTTCTTTCGACGCTGCCCGGGCGTGCCAAGGGATTCGACGTTTGGTCTGAGCAAATACATTCGGCTATTGAAAATACGAATAACGAGTAGCCGGCCTAAAGCTCATCTCATCGCCGGCGTAGCTGTTCGGCGCGCAGCGGCGCAAACAAACCGCTCACCGTCAATATTCGTGTCTTCCATGTGTTTCGCTTTACTGCGACAACGAGAGAAAGTACCAAAGAAAAATTAACCATATCCCGAAATAGAGCTCTTCCAGCTGCGTTCATTCACAAAAATTTCATTATTATTCATTACCAACATTTTTTTCGTCCGAATTGTAATTTTTAATTCACGAGGATTTTACGGATTCATCGCGATCATTTCACTCGTTAACTGATTCTCCCTTACCGACCAACGTGCGGCCTTAACGTGCATTATCTTACTTTATTTTTCCGTACGAAGTAAAGCTTTCACGAACGATTCGATTCATTTTGCCACGGCTACTCGGGGTGAATTACGAATACGGAGATATTTTTAATTAGAGAGAGAATTCTTTTTTTTTTTCTTTTTTTTTTTTCATGACGGTGCTGTATAATGAGGGTTGAAATCGAGGGGGCGAATACGTGACTGGAAAGCCTCAAGATGCCGGCGCGAAAGGGGTGAGACGTTTCCGGAAAAAGAAAGTCCGACTCTATCTCCGGCTTCCATTGCAGTTGCCCGCTGGCTGCGGTTTGAGAAGATTCCCCCGAGGCCAGAGGGTTGAAACGCAGCTTCTTTCTTTTTCGTCGGTCCCGAGCGATTCAGTCCCTTTAGCGGGCCGCGCGGATACCGGGAACGAGTTGCGCGACACATTGTTTCCCGAGCTCCCCGAAGACACTCCCCCGGTCGCGGAACCGGGGAGCCGAGTTTTGCTGAACAGCGTCCCGGCGTCTCCGGCGAATCGTCCGGAAATTCCAATACGTTATGTACATAACGAATGTAACGGGGAGTAACCGGCGAGAGTAACTTTTGTCGAGAGATGCTTCTCGCGTTAAGTGCGTCGTACTCTCCTCCCTCCCGTCCCGCCCACTTTTTTTAATCTCTGCGCCATCTCCTCCTCCTTCGAAACGAAATTATTTAAAAAAAAAGACTCCTTCAAAACGTTAATTCACGGGAATTGAGACAGATATATATATTTTACGAATGGAAAAGTACTCGCGAAATTATTCATTTCTGTTACATATTGAATAAAAACGCGACTGAGCGAAGAGCAGTTGCAGGTGAAAGAGATCTGTGCAGTCGCAGCTCGCGGACAAACAATATGCTCCAATAGCTTCCGTTTGATGCTATTCGATATTCAGAGTTTTTTATTATTATTATTATTATTATTATTATTTTTTTTTTGAGCTTACAGATATGCGACCTTTTTCTTTAGACACTCACGTTGGATAGAGTGAACGTGGAGAAGCGCATAAGATAAGCGGCGATTGACATTTGCTTAATAAATAAAAATAAAATCCTGAAAATTTAGCTTCGAATCCCGAAAGCCGAATACGTCCGTTTCATTGAACCTTTGAGGGAAGGATTTTATTGCGAATTCGATCGACGTCCTTTGTGTCGGCACCACGTGCTGCTCGCCGAGGCTCGAACCTCTCCCGACCCTTCCGATCCGTGGATCGTAGCAGTTTGCCGCGTTTTTTTCCCTCGCTCCACATTTAAATAATTACAATCCGGGTGTCGTTTAGCCAGCGCGATAATTTATGGGCACGATTCGCGCCGGGCCAACGAGCCCGAAGGCTCGCGAGCACCGGTAACCGTGTTGTTACGTTCCGTAGCGAATTCCGGTAGCTGTTTCGGGTTTACACGCCTGCGTGCTGATCGCGATTCGTTCTCTGCCCTGGCAGTCCCCATAGGCTCGGCGTACGCGCGCCCTTTTCGATCTTCCACGCCGTTCGTTCGCCACGATCCGGTTCAGGCCTCGATGAACACTCGCTCTCTCCGATCTGCCAACATATAATGGTGGCAGATATATGCGTGCGCCGATGCTGAATCAGCCCCGGTTCGTTTAACTGACGAGGAAATTCCAAACGCGCGACGGAATGATCAGCGCTCGCTGCGGCTAGTTTTGTCATAAGCGGGCCACTCTCTTTCCGACACGCGCAAGACGACCGAAAGCGGGCAAAAAAAAAATAGTCCTGATAAATTTCAGACTTCGGCTTTTGAAGAAACTGAGTTTTCTATCGGAAAATGATCGCGAAAGAACCGCACACGTTTTCGCACTCCACTCTTCACCGAGGCGTTACTTTCTCTGAAATCAATATTTTTTAGCTTGTTGTCGGGAGAGGGGTAGAATCATGAGAGGGTTAATATGACTGATGGGACTTTCCCTCACGAGCGCGCGAACAGTGCTGGTTATATGACTGCCCGCACACCCTAGTAGTTTATGCCCCTCTCCCTAGCCCTGCCTCCCTTATTTCTTCACCCCTCCCATAATTCAGTCCTCGCTCTCACTTACCACTCCGATAATTTCACATTTCATTTTTTTTTTCTCCTCTTTCTTTTCGCTTTCGGGCATGGATATATGTCTTATTTGCCCCGCGTCGCTCGGGGGTTCCGCCCAGCCCCAATTTTTAAAAGCCCGATTGAGAGGGAGCCTCCGCTTCCACGGTTCGCTGTTCATCCCCGGATACGCGGTCATATCTCCCAGAATCTTGCGGGTGACGTAAGCGCCATTAAAAGAGACATAACGAATGAGCCTCGCTCTAAACACAAGCGTGTTGTCAAGTGTATCGAAGCAACTCACAACCCACATATCACATGTGTTGCGCCAACCAAATGCATTAATGAAATACGTGTTGGTCGGCTTGCGTGTTGAAACAACACGCTTGCACTCCGTCTTTCCTGTATTCTGTGCTCAACATACTTTTTAGTGTTTTGTGACAGAACACGCTTATTGGAATACCCGTTATGTCTGTTGATTCAACGCGTTTAAGGCTGAACAGCTCACGTGATGCATAGGTAGGGTAAAAGTGGTGAATATGGCCCACCTCGATTAACACGTAAATCAATTATATATGGACCGGGCCATATATTATTCCCCACTTTTACCCTACACCCGAGGTATACGAGATACTTAATAAAAGAAAACACTGGGAAAAAAACACACTTGCATAAGCGACTGAATCAGTCACAAGATGGCGGATTCGTATATCACACAGCACGATCATGTGCCCAATCGCCCAATGTTTTCAAGTGTCGTATGTGTTATTTTGTAGCTGCATGGATAATCAGCTATTGAAACACGTTCTTCGACATCACCGATTTGATGCGTCATTCAAAGTGTAGTGCAATGACGATGTCTTCCGAATGTCTTACTCCACGATTTACAGGCGTAAAACGAGGTTACTACACGATTTATAGGCCTAAAGCTATCGCCCGGCAGACCATATCACCGGATATGACCTTATATGGCAAGGGACCCATTCGTCAATTTCCTATTCCGTTAATCCCGGATGACATTTAATCGGGACCGACGGGGGTGGGCGGGGGGAGGGGCGCACCGGATCGCGGATATTTCCTCCTGCGAATCCACCTTAGGTGAAACACCTCGCCGTTGCCTCTGTCAATGTACACGTATACACGGGGGATTGGCCCGGTTCCTCGCGACCCTACCGGTCGCAATTCCGGATTAGGGGAGCGCGAGCCCACTGACCAAAAGCCCTCTTCGGTCGCCGAACGGCAGAAGTAAATATTCCGGCGTTTGTTCCGTTTGCGGTCGCGAGCAACGTTGTGCACATTCGAAGCACATAGTTGCTCACGGTTTACACACAAAATACCGTACCGGACGCTTGGATGCATACACGTGTATCAGAGTGTGCTGCAGCCCGAATGCATCGTGCGTGAGTCGGTATTGCATCCGCAAGAGTATACATCGATAGTGTGCTCAAGCACGTTTGGCAAAGCCCGTGCAATTTCTCTCTCCCTCCCCCTCTTTCCCTCTCTCTAGTTTTTTTTTTTTTTTTAACTTTTTTTTTATATAACGTACGACCGTCGCTAAAAGCCATGCGAAGGTTTTTCTGTGAATCGGAAGTAAAACAACGGGATATAGTGTTCAGGTGCAGTTCATATAGCGTCGTAGGGGGGGGGGGGGGGGGGGGTGGAACTGTGTGCACTGTTGAAACGATACAAAAGCGCCCTTTCGTGCGCGACCAGTCAAGCCACCAACCACCAGAATGCGTTTGCACACCGGCGTGTTATTTCCACGCATCGTGCCCACGCATCACATGCATCAGCGGCATTTTGGTTTCAAACTTTCTCGCGAATTAGTCACAATACGACGGTGATCATCGATTATGTTGGCCGGGGCAAGCGTACCGTGACAAACATCGATTTATAGTCGAACGGCTGATGTTAATTAGCAATTACGCGTCGCGTTAATTGGAATTGTAATTTCCTTCGAGAAATAAAGAAACTCGTATCGCACTACGTCAAAGTAATGTGCGAATCGATCGGATTCGTGGTAACAGATACCCACTTTATCGTCGTACCGACATATTGCGACCGACATAAATATCCACAGAATTTTATCGTCGCTCGGGGAATATCGTGTGGTTGCTATATCGTAAACACTTTTTTTTTTTTTTTTTGAGGGTCCCAAGACCCTTGTGTGCCCGAGAGGGTGTTATTTCTGTAGCAAAAAAGAGACAACGCCGTCGCCCCTTTGTTCCCGAGGCAGAGTTCCAAACCTGGACCTGCTCATCCCCCGGGGATTGAGTAGGCGCAGTGCGGGGCTCAGATGGGACGGTCGTGGCAGAATTTTTTCGGCACATTGCTACCCTCGAGGACTCTTCGGCGAGTCCGGATCGACGCCAGTAAAGACGCCCTGCCGGCGGACGCCCATAGGAATACTTGATTTGTCAACACAACACAAACAACATAACTTCAAAATATATTGAATCCATTTGTCTCCGAAACGGTTTTATAATAATAATTCACGATTCTAGTGTGAAGGAACTTTTTCTGACGAGTGCTGCAATCACGCGTGTTCAAAAAAAGTATTTCGCACGAGTATCGTGCCAAGTTGTATTTCGCAAGGTGTGACAAGGTGTGAAAATGAGAAAAATATTGATAGCGACGTTTTTTGTAAATACATAAACTGATAACTGCAAATTTCCATGACGATTCTTCCGCTGGCACCTCGTCAGTGACTGGGGATTCTTCATCAGCTCCCCAGCAGACATTTTACAGGGTTAGATGGGCGTCTCGTCAGACCTTTTCCGGATCTCACGAGGGCCTGGCGTGACGCTCCGAAATGTCGAGCACGGTTATTGCGAAGAGGTGGAAAGATGCATGCCAACAATTTTTGTCGGATAGCGTGTAACGCGCCGCACGTAATTCACCGAAAGCATACAACAAGCCGAGCCAGCGAGGCACCCACAAGAAAATCCGACAATCGAGCCGTCCAGCCACCGACCCTTCGGCTGCACGGAGCTAAAACGACCAGCAGCCGCCGCGGTACGAGACGCGGAGGTGGAGAGACGACCCTCGCCGAGTCAGGGTTCCCGCAGTGCGAGAGTCCCAACGGGCCGACGTAAAATAATTCTCCAAAACACTTTTACATATTGGACCGAGGGCCATTTGCATATCGCCTCGCGGCACGTTTCGGACACCGCGCCGTGTTCCACGGACCCACCACCGGCGCAGTTACAGCACGAACGCAACTCTCCTTTCCCTTCCCGTCTCGCTCGTTCGCTCCTCATTCTCGTCTCGGGAGGCCCCAAATGCATTTTGTACTCGCCACCACCAATCCCCCTCCCCCTTCCCTCGCTCTTCTCGGGATGGTTTCCTCTCTCAGTCTGACCGAGGCTCCTTTTTTTCTTGTTTTTTCCGTGGACCATCTCTGTTTCTCTCGCCCTCTTTGGAGCTATGGTAATCAAAAGGGAATGCAATTTGCGCCGAGACAACCGAGTCCCAAATGAAGTAATTAAGGACGAACAAACGAGGCGGATCCTTCTCTCACTCTCGCGCGTTTCCTGCATTTTTCGTTCGTCTTTATCTACGCGCGTATGCGTATCTCACTCTCGGTGCCTCTTACCTGCACTCGCATCGCCGAAGCTCGGCGATGAGGAACCGACCGCTCATGCCGCGCTAATAGGACAGATCATTAGTTATTTTTGCCTGCGAAACCCCATATATAGTTTAATGAGAAACGAATCCGGCTTGACGAGATATGACGGTGGAGGGAGAGAAAAAAACGTAAATAGAAATAATAAACCGTCGCTGTGGCAGAGTGCGTAGGGCTCGAGAGAGAGAGGTGACGACGGGCTCGTCCCGATCGGTGCAATTAGTTCGAATGAACTTGTTGAAGGGCGAGGGCGCGAGATTCAAGGAATTGATACATTCTTGTTTTGGAACCGGTTCGAGGGATTGTCATTAATTAAATTATCTTAAGACGGTCTCTGAAACGAGAACCACTCTTATTTATTTTTCACAATTATTATTGCTAATATTAATTATTATTACTTGCGAGAAAAAAAAAAAGTAATTGTGTCGAAACCGAAAGCATCGGCACGAAACTCATTTTTGTTTTTTCGTGAAACTAAAATAAACATATTATTACAGTGTCCCTGCAGTCCCGCAATAGCTCATATTAGGGGCTGCACAACGTTTCGTGGATTGCCCATCCGTAAATATTATGCGATCGATAATATGGTTGTAACGAGTCCGGTAAGCTGCGCAACGTCAAAGATTTCACGGGAAAATATTCTCGGTCGTATGCAGGTTTCGTCGTCGGAGGAGTTTTACAGCCGCGTTTTACCGGGTTATTTCCTGCCCCGTAGGTAGGTATCGTATAGGATCACCTTTGGCATACCTGCGAGTCCCACGGGGGTCCTGCCAAGAAATTCCAGAAAAGCCCGCGACCCCGGGGACCTGCGAACTGTCTCGGACAGTTCAAAATATTGACTAGACCTGCCTTCCCTGTCGGACCTATTCCCGCTTCCATGCTGGCCTGCCCCAACTTTTTCCAACGAGCACACGGTCAGCGCACGTTTCCAATTTCCTCGCCACTACTCACGAGAATAGTCCTTCTTTCTTCTCTATTCCCATCTCTTCGCTTTCTTCCTCCGACTCTCCAATTCATCCCCTGCCCACACGCACTCTCACTCGGAGGTTTCAGGCAAAGCAAAACGTCACGCTCTTTTACGAGCGGGCAGAGGGTTAAACCGTCGAAGAAACAAACAGCTCTCATCGAGGACGTCCTAGGCCGGGAATAATTTTTTCGAATGACCTTCCAAAAACCCCCATCAACGCGTCCAATTATTTAGTTGTTAATGTATTATTATTATTATTATTATTATTATTTACACATGTCTTATTTTGGAAATAAAATAATTCTGAAGAGGGCCGACACCTATGGCCGAAACGTAAAATAACGCAGTTTGGAGTTTCGCCCTGTCCTTCCACCTGACAGTGCCGATGAGTTGATCGCAGCACATATCACAAACAATAAAAAGCAGCGAAAAATGCTGACCGTTTGAGTGTAATACACAGTATGTGTAAGAGGTGGGATGAGGTTGGTTAATGTTGGTGACCGCCAGTGTTACGGGAAAGTTGCGCACCCTCTGGAGAACACTGCACAATGCTCTTTTAACAGCCACCCTTCGTTCGTAGCCCCTTCAGCGTTGCCGTACAGTGTATACTGCCTATTAGAGGAATATAACGGCGTCGGGACGGTTGATAATCGAACGCGGTACCGGCGCTGACCATACGCCGACCCGATAGCGTGCACCAAAGGTCACTGGTCGGTGTATGAATTATGGATTCTATGTTTTTGCCGGTTTCACCGGGAAATAAATGTGAGCGGCGTGGCCGGGAACATCGGGATAGGATTATTTAGAGATCCGCGATAGGGACGGTGAATAAGATACCTTTTTTTTAACGTTGCTTATGTTGCGGAAGCACGATGCTCTCCCAGTTTCTACGCAATATCGCTCGTATAAATTTGCAGCACGCAATATTTTTCCTTCACTTAGAGGAAAAATATATGGCTTTGCATAGCCTGCGAGCTCGTCACGTCGGTCAGCTTATCTCGGAGGCAAAGTTTTCGCGTAAATCCCGCTAAAAGCAAATGTCCGTCAGGATTTTACGCTGCTCGTAAATCGACTGTACGTATCTCGCGGTGAGAATTCTTTCTTTATTTTTTTTTTTTTTTTCCTTGCCGTGAATTTATCCGAACGATTTCGCGGAATACGCTTTTTTCCCCACTCCCGGCTCGGGTCGGTCGGGTGAAGGAGCCCGGGATAAGGAAACAAAAACCGTAGGGTGGCCGGTTCGACCGAACGAACGTGAATCGTACGTGAATTTGAGAGTACGCTTTCTCGATTCGACGATATATTTTTTTTGTCTCTCCCTCTCTCTCTCTCCGGCTCCGCGAGACCCCGAAACAGATTGACCACTCTCGTTTTCTTGCTTCCCTTCCAGAACGATTCTCGATACGCACTGCGAGAACTATTATTTATAACGGAAAATGGCTGACCAAAACGATCTCTATGTTCAGTGGGGCAAGCAGCCTCGCACGCGGAAGGGAGATGCTGTATTTTTTTTTTCCACATCCCTCAAGGGACTCCGAGGGGTGTCTTGGTCCAGCGACCATGCCAGATCCAGATCCTTTAGCACTCTTTCTCGGCTCTTCCCCCGTCTCCCCTCCGCCCCTGTCTCTCGCATAAAGCGTCGCACCGGCCCACCCAGGACCGCAGAACCATCACGAAATTCCTATAAACTACCCCGTCGTATTCCTAGCGACCGTTCCAACTTTGCGGCTTCGCCGAGTTTCCTGTGCCGACGAGAGCTTCTTCTATCGCGTGGAAAATCATTTCCGCAAAGGTCCTGGCGAGGCCTCCCGGCAGACCGACGTGACGGACCAACCGAGAAACCGAAATATTGTCATTCCTTGTGGCGGTGGGTTGAACGTTATTATTATTTTTTTTATTATTATTATTTTTTTATTATTTTTTTTTTACCCCATGAAGAGAGCCTTTGAGTCCGAGCCCGAGTTCCTGCTATTTTATTTTTTACCGAGCCTGTACAGTACGCCCTCATGCCACATATCGCGGGTTCAGGAAGCGAATGCCCGTCTGATGAGCTATCGCATTTGCGATACAAGCATTACTCATCGATACAAGTATACGAGTTGCCCCCAGGAATCCGAGTGGCTCTGCCACCCGCTTGCTAATACGAGCCGGGCAGTAGCCACTTTATAAATAATTACTATTCATCTTCTCGCGAAACATGTATGTGTAACTGCATTACACATGCATCGATTTTTTATTCATTCGACTACCACATACCGGCACGCTGCCGATTGCGATTTATAAATCACGTTAACGAGCTTTTGATTACCCATGGCGTTCTTTTTTTTTTTCATGCGTGCAGCATAAAATTGTCACTACTTATTGAGGCACAACGACGAGCGCGAGGCTCGCTCGCGAGTCGCGAAATTGCTCAAGCAGCCGGGGGTGGATGCCGCACACTGGGCGGTAGCTCCCTGAAACGCCCGCGGGCTTTATATTATATGGTGTACACCTTGGGCACGAAACTTCATCAGAATATGAGCAATAGCGCGAGCACGAATGAACCGCGCGCGACACCGTAGAAATTGCACGCGAGTAACGATCGAGTAATCGAAGCGATTTGCGAGAGGGGCTTCGAAGGAATACGAGAATGAGAAACTGAATATACCGCGGTCATACGTCTCTCACGAATATCCTCCTACCGCGATATCTTGTTTGCTTTTACCTTGTTTTTCTCAAGTTAATACCTCGGTTCTAGATTTTGTTTTTTCTTTTATTTTTCACTCGCAAACCCTGATTGCTTTTGCTCATTTTTATTATTTATTAATCCGTTCTTCTTTATTCCACCGGTGGTCGGCAGGTGGTCCCCTTTATTCCGCGACGCAGCTTTGCCTTCGGGAGCTTGAGGCTTCGGTTGTATACTCGAGTTTCTATTAACGTTATTTTTACGAGCCACGCGAGCGTCCCGGCGCGATGCTCGAGCTTTCTCCTTCGGCTTTGCATCCTCTTAAGGATTACTCTGAAAAGGAAGGTACGAGGGAACCCTCGCTAATGGCGTTGTCGCAACCAGTGAAACTGGATTCTATGCTCTCGTGCTCTGTGAAGAACCTCGTTATGTGTAGGGCTTGCGTGTAAACGGGTAATGCGCACGGGTTACACATGCATGAGGATTCTTATAACACACAGACGCACCAATGTTACACCTTGGATGTACCGTGGAGTTCACGCTCTATTAGATCCTTCTCTTATTTTCACCTCGACGTCGCGCGCCCTCGTTCTCTCTCTTAGAAATTGTATATAAAGAACCTGAAAGCTCTCTCTGGCCCGTCGTTGGAGAAGCCTCTCCACCTTGTCGCTGTAACCAAAGATGCGCGATGACTGATGCGAGAGCGTACCGAAACTTCGAGTATAATTGACACCGAATGGACTACACTAATACACGCCTTAAGTGGTTCAGTAATTTAGTCGAGGATCGTACACAGAGTATCAGCTCGGTCCCCTGACTTCTGCATGGACTCTCGAGACCGGTGAGCCACTGAATAGCTCGACTGTTATAAATGCGCGTACTTGCCGCTCACTATTAGGATTTTTATGAAAGGACGCCGAATGAAAAGAATGAAAAAGTTAAAAATTAGACTACACTGTGAAAAAAAAAAATGTGAATTTAAAGGACCGGGATGAAAGTTTTTATGCAAAAACTGGTACATTCAATTCAATGTACAATTGTAATGAAAAATGTATGGACCTTTACACCGTGAAATTAAAATAAATTATTGGATTTGAGGTACTTTAATAGTAAAATTAAAGTACACATTATTAAAAGTAAAGTATTTCTGCATTTTTAAATATATCGTATATTCATTTTTTTTTATCAAAATTGTACATGAGATTTTATATACCAGTGTATCCATAATAACTTCCAGTACCTTCCAGTGCAACGAATACGACATTTTCAGCGCGCTGTTAAATAAAATTATAAATTTAATGCGTCAGAGTGAAGGCGTCGGTACATTAAATTTAAAGTAAAATTGTGATAAAAAATGAATGAACTTCACGGTAAAATTACAGCAAATTACTGGATTTAATGTACTTCTATAGTGAAATTAAAGTAAATTATTAAAAGTAAAGTATTTCTAAAGTTTTTAATATACTGTATGTTAATTTTTCATAGTAATCGTACATAAAATTTAATACCACCAGGTTATGCATAAAAACTTCGAGTATCAGTACATTAAATGTCATACGCATTTTTTTTTTTTTTTTTTTTACAGTGTCTTCACGCTCGAGTCGAGTGGCTTGTTCTACCTCGAAGTTGATTTCTTGATTCCGCGACAGGATAATGTCTGACTGAGCGAATGGATCCAATGTTTGGCATTTAATGACATTAAACGGCTCGGGCTAACACTGCCGGATGAACGGAAATCGAACGAACCGACCTGGGATCAAGTGGTCAAGGGAATAGAGGATGAAAATATGCATGAAGGTCTTCGTGCGTCTTTCCTGAAATATCTTTCTCTTCCATTGGATATTCGATTGCCTTCGTCCGTTTTCTCGGCTCCTCTGTAAATCGCCCAGAGACGAGTCGAAAGTCGTCGGGTAGTCGCGTCGCACTTTATCTCCAAGAGATTCTCGTCTGTGAGGTTGTGCAGCAAACCCGGCGAAAATGGAGTTGACCAGTGTAGATTCAATCGGACGCGTCCTGCATGAAAGACGAAGAACTGGAGCCGCGAGTAGGATAAGTGTCCCGAGCGTGAAGAGAGTGCCTTGGCGCGTTAAGTTCGATGTTTACGTTCACCATGGAAGCATCTATAAAGCGTCGCGTCCATCGGCCGGACCCGGTAATACAGATAACCAGCGGAGTTTAAAAGAATATTATGTTATCGCGTGGAACCCGCGAGCGAGCATACTGTACGCATATAAGGGCAGACGGGTACCGAAATTCCGATCTCGTCATAAATATCGTTGAAACCTGTCCGGTCGGTTTGCCTCCGGTTGGCTCACAGAACTTATTACGTAGATATACCGTGACACCGTATGGGAACCGAATATGCGCGGAACACGCAGTCCACGCGACTCCGAATCAGTTAAGTTGAAAGCGAGGAATCCCGGCACGTTGTCCGGTGTATGTCTCTGTTAGACTGTGGCACGACGAATTTACTGTGACGATTGCGGAGACGACGGTGAGTCAGCCGGATCCTTTTCACGTAAGAAAATATGTCACTGTTCATCCAAACGGACTCTTGAACCAAAGAACGACTTGAACTATTTTTCTCGAAGGTGTTATTGTTGTAACCCTTTATCGACTCTTCTCAGCTCCGATGTCCGAGCCTCTACAATGTACTCTAGCAAAGAATCCTCGCCGATGTTCCCTCATTCACCGCGCACAAGCCACGACCAAATCATGAGACAACCGCTAGACGCTGGACGACCCCGCAGCTCCCACATAATGCCCAACTGACCTGACCGTCCCGCGTCCCTCTCACTGCTCTCTCGCTCCTCGGGCCAAGCAGACCCGTCGTTATTAAACCTAAATCATTTGCGTCGAGGCTCGACTGCCATAACTCACAGGAGGCCGTGAAATATGGCCGTGGTTCAAATTGTGGCCCACAGCACCCGCGGGAGACGACGGGGCCATCGAGCATTTCACTGAGGGGAAAAGAGACCCTGGTTAGGTCCAGGGAGAAGAGACTTGCAGTAGACGCCTCTTCCTTTTGTCTGTACACTCGCTGAATATTGTCTGTACCCTGAGCCACCATTCTCCTCCGGCGCGTCATTCCTCCACTTCGTCTTTCGCACGTCCG
Organism: Exephanes ischioxanthus; assembly: GCA_958510785.1. Lineage (NCBI taxonomy): Eukaryota > Metazoa > Arthropoda > Insecta > Hymenoptera > Ichneumonidae > Exephanes > Exephanes ischioxanthus. Next base: position 17,981,030 of record OY294022.1, on the reverse strand, counting down.
ACCGGACCTCCTCAACGTCCCGCCGGATTCTCTCCTGTCCAATCCTTTTCTCTCCTCCCAACCGTCCCTCCCGTGTCCATTCGACGAATAACCCGAGCTACCACTTTGGACCGAGACACACACGAGATTTTCGTAAACGGGCCATTGATTTACGGCTCGTACGAGAGGAATTCGAGTCCGAGTGCCAAACGTCCGGTGAGACCGAGCCGCACGGTCATCGGCGACTCAAGAAACGGCTAATGACTACGTAGCGACCGCATCGTCGGCGCTTTGCGCCAGCCTCGATGACCGCACAGTGGCCAACTATTGTATCTTTCATCCGAGAAGTTCGTAACCACCACAGTCTATCACGGCCGAAGGATTATAAGAGGTCTCAACAGCCCACCGAACATGATCCTTACCATGCGCAATCGCGGGATATCCTTTCGAGGAAGCTGCACCTCCGTCGGTACTGGAAGTTGTCCGGTGAGCCTGCGACGCCGAAGGATATTCATTTCAAAGACGCCGTTGAAAGAGGAAGAGAAGAAAAACAACACGACACATATTCCAGACGGACTTTCAACCGCGGCGAAAAGGGAGGGGCAGCCTAAGACTCGGAGAGATAAGACTTAAATCGGATAATCCGTTTGATGGACTCTCGCGTGGCTACTCAAAATCATTTTCAAGCCGGATGCCATTCCCTCTGCGTGTCCTCTACCCATAGAGCGCGCGTGTGTCCTCGTGTCGACGAACCGAAAATATAAAAATCCATAACGCGCGCGTCATCCTCGAATCACCGGGAATAGTGTACAATGGCTCTTCGCCTCTCCGCAACTTGTTCGTGGTCCTAAGACTTCACCACTCCCTCCGTCTCTCCCGTGTCTCATTCTCATCGAATATGATTTGGTATAAATATTCGATAAGCTGCCCGCGTCGCTGTAGAGCGGCCAGGGGGGGGGGGGGGGGGGGGGGGGGGGAGTGCGGACGAAGTCTTCTCGGAGGCAGGGTTTTATGGTGTAAATGTATAAAAGAATGATAGAGGTGGGTTGAGTATCGGTGCAACTGGTGTAAGAAGGCGGTGGGCACGGCTCCAGCGCACTACCACCGAAAACTCCTGGAGGGCTTCGTCGGTAAATCTTTCGCGAAAGCAGCGGTCGTGGTCGTAAACCGCTGCTGGCAGAGGGAGAGAATGAGAGGGCCGAGCTCGGGAGGGGAAGTAAGAGAAAAGAGGTGGAGTTCGGGACTGGCGAGCTGCAGTGCAAAATGTAAATTCGCTGCTGTGCCTAAACAGCTAATCGAAAAAGTCGGAGGGTGCTGCCGCTGCGAGAGAGGCGGAGGGTTTGTACCGGAGTTCATACGAGGCACTGGCAATACACTGAAGTCAATACGTTATGCGAGAACAATTGGCAAGGCTGGTCCACACCAATAGGTGACCGGCGACTCGCAGCTCCGGCGCGCACTAGACGTAAAGAATACGGCATGTGCGGAGGTACTTCGTACGAGGCGAAGCCTCCGAGATGGAGTTTTATTTTTTTTTCTTTATTTTTTAGAGACGAAGGCGAACGAGAGAGTGAGTGAGATTGAACGTCGGGTGTAAAAAGCCAACGGCATGCAGCTTACGGACGAGAAAGCGAGAAAGAATTATCGGTCGTGGTCGAGGTTTTGATAAATCGGCCCTGCTTACGAATTCACTTAAGGCCCAATAATGGCTTTATAAAACACGAAACGAATGTTCAACAAGTCGTTAGCATTCGTCATTTACGAATAGAAATCTTCGAGGTGTATTATAGTTTAGACATAACCAACTGTGGGTTCGCATGAATTTATGTATTTGTATGAAATAAAGTTGCCAGTAACGCGCGTTATTGGCAATGTAATTTCGTGGTATGTTCGGTTTCGGATTAAGACTATCATATCGAAGAAAAAAAAAAAAAATCTTGGCTCCAATCCTTCGACGAGGACTTTCCGCCTTCGGGCGTTTACGGTTCGAAGGAGAGCTCTTGCATATTATTACGATAAATCAATTAAGATCATCGTTTCTTTTGGGTAATATATTTCACTTTGGTTTGGTTAATGCGGAATAATGCGGTTCTCCCGAGTGGGCAGAGTCACTGAGCGTGACGAGTTTGTAGGGAGGGGATGAAGAAGGGATTAGTCGAGAAGGGCCCTTGATAAATCACTGGCGGCAGACACCGTTTCGTACGGGGCTCTATATCGTATACTGTTACGTTACAGTGTACCCTGCTACGGAATTCACCGACGACTAATCGCCGTTGGACGACCCGAACGCATTCCGTCTCCGGGTCCGAGTTTCGTAGAGCGATGTAAGTTTGAAGCTCCGACGACCGAGAGATGAGAAACACATTGAACCCAACACGCCCGAGAGATCCAGATAGAAAATAGTTTCCCCGTATCTCTCGTCATGTCTGAGCCATGGTTATAACTTGCTCGTATACCGAAGTTAACAGATGTGACACGCGAGAGAAACAGGAGATACATCGAATCCATACATCGACGTGATAAATCATAAATAATAAATGAGAAATAAGTTAAACAAGAAAGCGGTCGAAGAAAAAAATAAAAGAAAACTAGGAGAAAGTACTTGACAAGACAAATATCGTTGTCTCTGCGATCGTTGGAAAAATTCGACCGAGAAAGTTTCAACCGGAGAGTGCACGGCGAGTGCGACCGAGATTTTCTTCCCTACTCGTCGGGCCATCGTGTTACTGGGGTAAACGCGGTTTAATGAGGGTGAGACGAGGTTTTTTTTTTCTACCCCAAACTACCTACTCCGGAAGCTGTATGGTGGAGCTAAGAGGATGGCTCTTTCCACGGGAGAACCAACAATGGCCTTGCTGACCGCCCGGGCGGTCCCTGTGGGTGGACATCTCGGTCACAACTCATCGTCATGACGCAAAGGACCTTTTCGTTGACCCAAGACTCTCTCTCACTCCAGGGAGGTCCTTATACTCTTATGCACCCATGCAGCCTCGGTGACCCAACGCTCTTCCGAACTGCTTCGTCTAGCCGTTTCCTCTGCTGCACTCTCCACTGTATTCACTCTTCGTGTTGCACGTCCGATGGCTGCCTGGACTCCTCGTTCTCATACTCTGTGTTTGCAGAGCGGCACACCGATTCATCATTCTTCTCACAATTTGTTCTCTCTCCGTTTCTCGAAAAACCCGTGAAAGCTGTGGCTTTTCTTCCCGACGAACCGGATATACACTTTTATTGCGGTCCTATACTGCACGGTTCACTATATCTTCGACCGGAGGTTTAAGGTAGGCAGGCAAGTTTAGCTTCTGGCTCCGAGTTTAGCTCCTGGCGTAGAATTCTCAACGCGCAAGCCAGAAGCTACTTATACCTCCGGATTTCAGTGTAGGTCCACGGTATAAATTTCCTTTGACTAACGCTCCTCCGGAACGCGGAGAAAATAGCAAGACCGAGTTCGGCTCACCCACCGACGCAACGTTTCGCTTCTAAATTAGCGTCACTAGCGTGCTACCCGAAGCTTAAAGTCCCGTGGGAAGCAAATAGCGAAGGAGATCGATAACCGCGATTCCTTTTCCCTCTACCATCGGCGTCACATGCTTTCCTCCCTAGCGTTCCGCCTCAACTCCCTCACGGAAGTGCTCCCACTTTCGTTAGTGTTCCGAGTTACAGTGTTTTACCTCCGATATCTTTGAGAGTGAGACACCGCAAAGACGAACCCTCTGCAGATTATACGTTCTTACAGAAAACGCAGGTAAAATGCTCATCGTCGATAACTCTTCTTCCACTTGATTTGTGTGTGTAAAAAGAAAACTATTGTAGATAGAAATAAGAAATTACTTCGAAAAATGATTCTCAATTTTTAACTTGAAAAAGAAAGAAAAACTGTATCGATTGAATCTACGTTGGGAGAAGGATCTCGGAAAAACTACCGAGGCATACAGTGAATTTCGAACATGCAACATCGTACACAAGCGCCACCACTAGCGACATGTGGAATTTTCACAGGGATCATAGCAATTTTTATCCAACCTATATGGTAATTTTTTCCGGAACGCGGTTTGGCAAAATTTCGTTAAAACCGAGAATTTCGTCGATCAAATTTTTATATGTACGTATACATAAAAAAAAAAATTTGATCGACAAAATATGCCGGTACAACCTACAAGCCTAAAACAAACGGTTCGCGATCTCGACGCCACCGATCACGATATTTTCTAATAAGAACTCATATTCGAGAAAAAATGACGGGATATTCAGGTAATATCTGCGACGACGAAAATTACCATATTTTCTAACACAATGCGTTAAGGTTAATGCGAATGTTTGCCAGGATGTCGCTGTAGTTCCCATATACCTAAAAGTTCTGTCGGCTTTTCCCAGATTTATGATAATTTCTATCGGATCAAACAGATTCATGGTAATTTCTGTCGGATTTCTATCAACGTCAACGTCAACGTCGAAAATTAATGAAGATCTAATTTTCGTCGGATAATACTTGGAAATAAAAAGATTAGCCTCCAAGTCATCCTCAAGACTGATAATTAACTTCCTCCTCACAAAATTGAATTCGAAAATAGGATTCACCCGTCAAACATTCCAAATCAAGATCGAGCGATCCGCAATTGGTTAGTCAGCGACAATTCTCGTTATTGCGGTACCGAGGTGAGGGAGAATTGAGGCCAGAGGGAGGAAGGGACAATACCCCTGAGGGACCGAATTATGATGAGAATAATAAAGGAACAATCGTGAAAGCTCGATGGGGAGGAAAGCTCGCGGTTCGTTCCTCGCGGGCCCCCTGCTAACCAAACGAACCGGGACAGCTTGGGGGATTGATTTACAATTCGGAATTACGGTGCCGTCCAAACGCCTGCCACTGGGTTTCTTCGGGACGAGGGGATGGAAATAGCATTGAGCGTGAGATTGCTGCCATGATGCCGGTGCCCTTGTCTGGCGAGCGTTCTCCGTGCCTCTTGATAATGCCTCGTACGTATATAGCGACCTGCGGTACGTACCGGGTTGGTACACTGCATCTGAATAAGGGGGGCGCTCACGATGGCACCGAAGGGTGAGTGGATCTCGTGGATCATAGAGCAAGGGATTCTATAGCTCGTACGGAGAGTGTATATCGCATAGCACGTAGAACGGGTCGAGTCTCAGGCATTGTCTTGCCGTCAGAAGCGTGCAAATATTGCCACCGTGTCATCCCCTCGAACGTAAATGGGTGTACCACGATAAAGACCGGTTGTCACATGCACGAGAATAGGTACGTACACGCGAAGTACGATTGTGTCGGAACAGAGGACAAGCATGAGCAAATGCCCAGAGGAAAATTCACAGTGGAATACCCCAAACATACGGAATGGGAAATGCTTGGGATCTATACAATAGGAAGGCATCATGAAGCTGGTGCGGTATGTTCTCCAGTTACACCGGTAGATTCGCACAATACCGGAGTGTACTATATCCGAGACATTTATTCTCGACTGTATTACGTACCAAACGACCAACGTCAAAGGCAAAAGCGGTCTAATACTGTACGTAATGTTGGGGAGTTGCATTACGAAACTCGTGTATTCGAGTTACAGATAGGGCCGGTCGAGTGCATAGTTGTGTGGGACCAAAGGTACGCTTCGTTCAGGCACAAGTTGAATGAGGATCGCGGGGGGGGGGGGGGGGGGGGGGGGGGGGGGTGGCACGCGTTCGTGACAGTAGGTCGTACGTATGCGGGCGAGTCGAGGACGGCGGTATATATCTGATAAAGTTCTCCATGCTTGTCACTCCTTTGACATCGCTAGTGTGTCTCCGTTGTACGTGTAACAGCAGTGATCTGGGTCGCTTATTTCGCTGAAGCCCCTGACCACTCCCATGTCTTGGTCTTACTTTGGCCCGTCGTGCAATCGCGAATCCTACTCGAAGGACTTTGAGCAGTCTAGCCGACTGAAATATCTCGTAAGCTTCCTTCGTTCCCTATTCGATTTTCCTCCGCAACTTCAGAATTTCGAAGTTCGTGGAATTCAATGTCGGGAGACTTCCTCCATTCGGATCGACGGATTCTCAAACGCAACTCCAGAAGCCGGAATCCAAGAAATGCGGAGAATTCCGAGTAGGAACGTACCATTTTTTTCGCACCAAGTCGTGGAGGGATAGACGAAACATCGAAGCACGAGTAACCAAGAATGAGATACCCGTTTTTGAGATGGAAATGGTTAAACGGATTCATACCGAAGCATCGGAGAATATTAACGATTAATTTTTTATAACTGCTATACTGCGGAGCTTTTATCGCGGTGCTCTTACGGCTCGAACTTCCGCCGGCGAATAATTCACTAGTGCAATCTACGAACTCGCTGATCTACGAAATAATTCAGCAATGAGAATAACCCGGACCGAAAGAGCCGCCGCTACCCAGCACGAGGAGAAATCTCAATTTCACATCTTTCCTCGAAGAGATAAGGATTAACGCGTCTCTATTAAACCGTCGGTAAGATATCCAAGGAGACGATTCAGCGTCTCTCTCCGGCGACAGGCGACGATTCCGTGTACTCCTGTTCGAGCATCGTCCAACAATTTGGGCGGTGATGCATGTGAGTACGTGTGGCAATAGAAACAGAGAAGAGGCAGCTGAAACCGAAGGAAGCGAGGGGTATCTTCGTCGAATAGTCGGAAACTTACAGACGCCGGTCTTATCCGCGACGAGATCTGACTTATACGAGCGTCTCCGGCATGAATTAACCTGGAATCCCGAATTCTCTCGCCTCGGCAATGCCCGTTCCTAATTTTCTCCTCCTATCGCGAGCTACGATCTCCCTGGTACGTTCATGGGGGCTCCTCTGATCCGGCAGGTATAGAACGCACGCCAGTGTGTATCCCCCCCGTTATACGAGCAGTCCGCGTTTTCTTCGAGAGTAAAGAGAATGAAGTAAAACGAAGCAGCGGGAATGTCCGGCGAAGCATAAAGATAGGTATTTATCTCGGTGGTATGAAAAAAAAATAAAAATGCGGATTCCAGTGTGCGAAATTGAAAGATCAAAGGATTATGCGCTCTGTCTATCTCGGCTTTGCCATTCTCGGGCTTTGCGGTTAACAATGCTCCGGCATCAGCGCGCCACGGTGTTGTTGAGCTCCGCGTTGTTCGCATTACTTATCCGTATGTATTTTATATGTATAATGTACAGTGGGCGGGCGAAGCTTTCGGGAGACGCGCCGATATCCGGGCATGTATCTGTTTCGGAATGCCCGAGCACGTACACCGGGTTGTACATGCCCGCTGGATATGTGCCGTTGTATCTGGTATCGCCACGTCCAATATTCAACATCTCCCCGACGACGACGAAGACGAGGCGTCGCAGAACGAAATCCGATAAGCTTCCGAGGGGGCGTTTCTCTCCTGGCAATCGTGAACACTAAATCTAAACGAGAACTTTGTATGCCCAGATAGAGCTCACTACGTACCAAACTGCTCGGTGTATCGTTGGCATCCTCTTTCGGATGAATCGAATCATTGTACTGTATCGGTTGAAGCATCGAGCTCGTAAAGGCCTTCTGTTACGAATTATAAAATGTTAAATTAGAGAGTTTCCTTTGAGGAGTGTCGTGAAGAGACGGTGAGACTTTCCGTTCTCTTTATTTCTCGCTCCACCGTGGATGAATGAAAGTTTAACGAGTGACAAACGAGGGCAAAAAGGGAGACCTTTCTCAAGTCAGAAATTGATACATCAACGTAATGAGGATTCCATTTTAAAAAACTGGACATTTTTTTATCGAGTCGTTTGAAAGAGGAGTTACCGAAGAAACGCCAGTGTTGTTCAAAGGTTTAAGATTACAAATCTGCCTGCGTGACGAAGCAATGCACGAATTCATTGTAAGCGTTTTTCATTTTTCGACCCGCCCGATGACTGCACGATTATTTGAATCAATTAAATTTTCATGTGTAATTTTCAGTACATCGCGTGCGCCGGCTGATGTTTTACCGGGTAGAGGCCATTAAAAGTTCAGTGCTAACGATGAAATTGCGTGACAAATGCTCGGCACGACTACTTCCACGACGTTCGGCCAATTTTCTAGGTTTCTCCTTGTGTATATAGACATTCTGTTCTTTCCTTTTTTTTTAAATCTTTTTTCTGTTCTCTCTTTTATTCCATTCTTTCAAGCGTATCCGTTTCCTAGCGCGAAGGAAAATTGCCCGGGGCAGTCGCGACGTGCGAACTTGGACGGAAGTTTGTCTCGGATTAATGGTCTCGTAGCATTGTCCGCGGAGTTTCTCGAAACAGGTAGCGTAGACGAAGTTGGGAGGCGAACTTCAAGTCTGGGAGCTAAACCCCAAGTACGAGGATGAGAAGACGATATATCGTTGTATAAAGGACACGCTGCAAGCTTCTCGTTCTCGCATTCGCCCGTACACCGTTGAAGATACGCTAAGTGTACGCTGAAGATCTTGTTGCACATTCACCACCGAAACGGGTGCAAGGTCAGGACACTAGACGTTCCTTGATGGCCGTAATGCGCACTCGTCGCAAACCCAAATGAACCACTTTTTGATCGATCACATTATTTTTTAAGTAATACTACATTGTTTATAACTACGTGAGATAACTTTGTGTTATCTTTTAAATGATCAGCACTCTCAATAATTCATCTACATTGTCTTCAGCTAAGTGAGATGATAACTTTACATCAATTGATATAAAAAATTATTTTTGTGATGATTTTTTTATATTACCCAATGAAAATCAAACTAAATACACTGAAAAAAAATCATTCGCGGGTTGCCAAAGAAAAAAAAATGTATTTCAATTATAGTTCCAATTCTCACAATTCCATATGCTATTGAAACAACGAGGGCAAGTTTGTCAACGTGACATGTTATCGTTTCAATCCCGTATGGAATTGTTAGAATTCAAAGTAGAATTAAAACAACAATTTTCTTCTTTGGCAGCTCGCAAGCGAATTTTACTTGAGTCATTGATATGTTTTTTTTTTTGGTGCAGTTGATAATTACTATTTTTTTAAATCATGAGATAAACAAACAAACAATATGTTGATTTCACAGTAACGTACGTTTTACGTTCCCAAGTCCGTTCGGGGCTCTCTCAAAACGAATTCGTTTCACAGTTTCTTGCAGACTGACACAGTCCTAAAACGTTTAGTAAACCCTTTTATTACAGGATAGTTCGATGGAACGAAATTATATTCTCAACGGCGAGTAGTTATTCGACGTATCGCAGTGGACGTACAGTTATGCGTGTAGCATTAGCGAGAATATGACGATGCTAACTCGAGAGGATTATTATTTATAGTCCATAATTGACCACTCTTCGAAGCTGATGATTTATATCGTAACGCACTCGACCGGCGTAGGGACGGATCCTAAGCTACACATTTCGATGGTTCAACGCCGCAAAGGCATATCGCTCTCGTAAAACCATAGACAGATACGCCCTTCTGGCCTCGGACCAACTACACGTAGTTACATAGTATTCAAGCCCGTAAAACGGCAAGCTCAATTATTCGAGGAGCCCCGGCAACAAAGTACCGCTGCCAAACTGCGATATGATTTATAACGGGAGACCGACCCGTTCGCAATTCACCCTCGATCATTGCTACAGTACCTGTAAACATATGACTCGAAGGTACTTATCGTCGAGTTCCCAAGTTTCACCTCAAGAACAATTATTATAGTTCGATAAATCAAATTCCAACTGGTTTGGGAAGTTTTATAATGATATTGTCATATCTTAATCCTAAATTACTACCATATCGATCGGTATCTCCGGCTGCTCTATCCTGGAAGTGCCGCGCGGTCCTTTAAGGCTTCCGCCTTTGAGTCCCTCCTAACGCCCTCGGTTCTTCACACGTGCAGCTGCCGAGTCGCCCAATCTTCCATAGTTTTTGTGCACAGGAAAACGGACCTCTTTCAATCACTCGGCACCATGTAATTATTCGTAGCCTCTCGAATTTCCGGAAAACTGGGGTGAAAGACGAAACAACAAAAAAAAAAAAAAAATTGGGAAGGAAAGAAAAATACCAAATACGAACGCGTGCTGTAGCGGGCCGGCTGCGACAAGATGACTGTTGGTTCACACATTTCGGTGCTGCGGGCAAAGCTATCGGTGTTACACGGCGTCAACAGTCCACAGCGGGGATGTAGTAATCCGAACGAGAGGATGGAGAAAGAATGACGTGGACATGTCGCCTATATCTTGGTAAGAGGTTTTTGTCGAAGGCTACCGAGATCTCGAGCCAGAGAAGAGGAGTCTCATCTGGTCGTGTCTCTTCTCTCGTAATAAAAGATCCACGAGCCGTGGAGGTGAAGATCCGTGGAGTCTTAAGGCCCTGTCAGCGTTCGGGGACCACTCGTCATCTTCTCCTTAGGCCATTGATGCGCGGTCGGCCGTACGGGCCCGTATTCTCTGGTATCCACGAAAGGTGAAAGGGTAAAAGGAGGACAGTCGCAACGTCACGATCGACCAAACGCTCGAGGGAAACCAAGACGATATGTTATCATCGACGAAGCTCCACCGAGCTCTGAGAGCTGACCTGACTTGTTATCTCCGTCGATGCGATGTTACCCAAATTGCCCGTTTCTTGACCCTTTTATGAAAAAATTCTGCCAGTTTACGTCGACAGTAAGTTGGGGTCTGACAATTCGGAGATCGAAAGCCGATGTCATTCGTATAGAAATGGCACGAAACGTGGCCAATCCCTTCTCTCCTCAATCCGCGCCGAACTCCACTTTCCCGTTTTTTAGTCTCCTAGCGCGAGACATCGATGACTCGAAGCCATAACTGCACACAGCATCAAGGCGTGAATAATCTTCGTACCGTAATCTGTGTCGCGCCCCTTTAGACATCCCGTTCGTCACCGACACGTCAGCGCGGGCATAGTTCAAACGTTGACATTTCAGTAGAGACGTCGAGGAATAAGGTTGGACGGACGGCCCCGAAACTCCTGGGCGCCGAACATCGAACTCGTAGGATAGCGAATCGCGGGGAGGAGCCCGGTCCTGGGCAACGCTCCGACGCTTTTCGACAATTATTATTCCACCTCTTCGGCATAGTTCACCGTTAAAATGTCGATAGACACGCGGATACGCGGTGACTACGGAGTACGAACAATCGTACGGTACGCTTCGCTCTACAGAAGGTCAATATTAATAATAACGTCCTCCATCGTAAACTTCGAAACGCGGTATCGTGGGACCTACGGCTCGTTCCAGATCCGCTTTTACAGATTGGCAAGTCCGTTTCGTTCCATTTGGTTGGAACTGATAATAACTATCATTCGATTTTTACGATGCTCAAATTACTTTTGGCTCTCGATCCCTTTACTTCGAGTATAATTTTATGCTTGACGATGGTTCTTTTTTTTTTCTTTAATTCTCTCTTGTTTTATCCCCCCGCGGACAATTCGTCTGTTGAATTTTATTTTTACTTTTACTTTTTCATCATCGCGCCGCGCATCGCGAGTTATCCGGGTCCCGAAGCCGAAACCTTTTCGCTTCACGATTCTAAAGAGTTCCCCCGAGAATGATGAAAGAGATATTTCGGCTCATCCTCTCGGAGGATCGAGGCGGCTCAGGTGGCGATGCCGATGTTGCCGGTGAGGGAAGAAAGTCTCTCGTCGCAATCTTATCCCATCGGCAAGCCCGAGGACTCGCGGAAGTCTCTCCGTCACTCTCTCGCCGCCCTCATTTTTTCGGCGGCGAGAGCGCGAAAAATACTCGGGACGAGACGATCGACGCTCGGTGTGAATTTGCCGCTCCCAGGAGGATCCCCGTTGCCTCTTCTCGCTCTCGAACCGTCCTGCTTGGATTGTATTGTTTTTTTTCTTTTTTTTTTTTTTTTTTTGGCCGAAGAGAAAGAAGGCCTCGGCGATCCGGTAACGCATTTCTATCCTTCATGGGACTTTCGGGACCGGCTAAATGCCAAGGAATGTAGAAACTCGCGCTCCTCGCCGTGTCCACGCCCAGGGGATTTATTCGGCGTCCGATTGAAAACGGAGCGTCGTGCGTCCCGCGGACTCTCGCGATTGTCCCGAAGGATTTCTAACGAAGCGTCACGAAAGTAGGCTCGGGAATACCTCGAATATCTCTCGGACCCTCGTTTGGCTGACCATTTTTTTTGGTCCTTATTTATCGTACGAAAGTCGCGGGAAGAGCGCGGGACGCGCAATTTGGCTGGTCGAGAAGAAACTAGGAACGGATCGGGAATACTTCGGAGTGTCCGAAAATTTTTAATGTCGCGCCAAGGTTTTTTTTTACCAAGCGACGGTAAAAAAAAAAGCTCTCTTCTATCGGGAAAGAGGGTTATTGATTGATAGTCGCCAGATTCGTTGAGGCTTCAATAATCTATTTTTTTTTTTCTCGCACGTCGCAGGGAAACATTTCTATTCATGAGAAGCCCAAGCGCCAGGTGATAGGCTAGCCGGCTAGAAGCGTGCGAGAGGGAATCTCGAAAAAATATCGGAGCCGAGTTGCATACAGGACGCTGCGGAACGGATGAAAAAAAAAGAGAGCGATCGGCGGAGAGGAGGACCTCCTAGAGCGAGCCGGAGCCACGGGGGCGACCTCCGAAAAGGCAATTTCTTCGGCATTGTGCGAGCATAAATACTGAATCATCGGGGCAACAGAGAGCCACGGGCTCACGGGATATTTAACGGCTTTTAAGTCGAACTCTCGCTGGAGGGGTTCCAATCGACCGGTAGTCCAGCCGATTTCACCATCATTTTTCATCGTTTTTTTTTTTGTCGTTTCTTCGTCGTTTGTAAAAAAAAAAAAACAGGAAAAAAATATTTTTCTCTGGAACCTTCAGCATTGTTCCAGTTCAATTTTCATCGAACAATGAACGCGCCGCTGAGCGAGAAAAACCTCTCGACTCTCGAGCAACGCAGGGCATTCGGTTCGCTGATGGTTTCTGGGCTCACCGAGAGAGGAAGTTCTGCGCGGAGTACGCTCGGATGAAAGAGGACGTGAGGCATGGATAAAGAATGCAAAAATATATATAGGTAAAGATACAGTTACGTAGAGTGCATATGCTGCAGTTGTCAATTTCGTAAAATTGTTAAACTTCCCGAGCGTTCATTGTTCCTCGCCCGGGAGACGGAATTTCCCGACACTTGAAACTATCCGACGCGCGTGCCGAGCCGCGAGATCGTTGATTAGTCGCGGGAGTCAGACGGACACGCGAGAGATCGAGAAAGGCCCTTCCGGTATTGATCCCTCGATCGCTCAGCGATGCTCGCGCTCGCGTGATTCCGCGCGTGCATTGCCCCGAGTCCTTCATTCTGAGCTGTCTCTGCCACTGGCATCCGCGACGCGATGCAGTCACTCGCCGCTCCAGGGATTCCCGGTATTTCGGATGTGCATCCACAATGGGGAGGCATCGCCGAGGGTCGCGTAGAATTCGTACTCAACTTCCCGAAGGCTTCGTCATTGCTCCTGTATGTACATTCGGACACGATCGATCGTGTAAACTGCATGGATTCTAGAATCCATCTGACGTTCCACAAATTCATTGTGAAATCAAGAATTTGTAAAGAATACAAAGGCCTCGTTCATGATACGTTCATTTTTCTGAACATATATGAATTTTTTCAGATTTTTCAATCAGCTTTGATTTTTTTTATATGGAAAAAATGTGTGAGAAAACACAAAAATCAAAACTAATAAATACGTATTAGTAGACAATCAATTTTTACCTCCGAAAGTCGTTACAGATTTCATTCTCTCAGATATACGTACACACACCCAGAAAAAAAATTCTTTGACGGCCACCGTTTATTTGGTTGAAGTAAAATATTTATTTGATTTAACTAACTATTTACTTGATTTACATAAATATTTATTTAAATCGAATAAATATTTTACTTAAACCAAATAAACGGTGGCCGTCAAAGAATTTTTTTTTCTGGGTGCACTGGAACAAATTTTCCGAATACAACTGCATAAAAGTGTGAACTTTTATGCATCAGCTTATTCCCAGCACGCCGCAAAGTCTCGCTATGAAAGATCGAACGATCCCGAAAAAATCTGACGACCGATCTTACATTTCACACCTTGCGTATTCGGTGACAGGCCGGATAAGCGTAGTATAATCCTTTGTGTATACCTCGCGCACCTTGTATCCTGTAGTGCGTCTACGATGAATGAGGGAGAAAAATGCGCAACAACCTACGAATTGAGAATCACCGAGAGGTAAATATTTTTCACGAAATATGAGCAACGATCGACGGACGGCGAGTATACGTAACCTCCACTCATTTTTCCATTCAGAACCGAAGAATCGGATTTCGGAAGGTGGAACAGTCGCAATGGAAACTCCAGCTAGGCACAGAGAATTGCGACCCGCCAGCATTGCAACGACCGCGAGGTGAAGTTGCCTGCTGCATCCCAGCGTCCCGGAAGACTCCCGAAGACCCTGCGATGAGCCATCGGTCAGCTTCACCTTGAGTGGCTCACGAGATCATGCAAAAACTATTTCCAGCGCACCACGACCGTTTCGGATCGAATCTGTTCTACGCCTCGCTCTTCGCGAAACGACGAATTTCAAATATTTTCGTAATAATGTCCGAGGTCCGTGGACCGTACATAGCCCTCGTCGCATTAACGCGAGTCCGCAGAGGTTCCGACGGGGTGGGCCTTCTGCCTGTTCCTCGGTGACAGGGACAACAAGGGATATGTCTCAATGTTTTGGCCGCTCCTTCAGCTGGCCCATTGTGAACGACCAGGAAGTACAATGGGACCGGTCGCGGAGACCCGGCTTCGAATAACGCCTTCCCGTTCCTGCATTAGAAATACAAGAACGGCGAACACGAGAGGGAAATAAGGATCCGAGAGAGAGAGAGGTGGGACAAGAGGGAGGAGAGCGGTTCGAGACGGAGAGAGGCTTGGGGATCCAACTCGGATTGCCGGTGCCAACCAGCTCGTACCCGGCGACTCCGTGGAAAGGCGCATCGAGAAGCAGCCGCAGCCTCTGGAGGTCTCGTTCATTTCCAAGCAATTCCGGACTCTTTGGGGACACTTAGGGTATATATAGCGCCACAATGTGGAACTTGCTCTTTTGTGGGAACCTCGGGCTCCGGTGTACTACCCTTCGAATTCACGGATCCCACAGATCCCGGGGTGACACAAACGCATGGATACACGCACCGTTGGATACGCGCGCCGGGCTCGATGAATCCCATGAATCCAGGTAGGCCATAGTAACGAGAAGATGGATTCTTATTTTTATTATTTTTCGTACCTGTGTACGCGAATGGATGCACACAATCATCGACGCCGCTGATGGCCACGAATGGAGAGACTTTATTTCCAGGTGGCGGAGTTCTGATTGCGGGGGAGGAATCCAAAGACCCGTTGACGACGGGGCGAGAGGGACGGCGATTGCTTTTAACAAGGGGACGAGGGGGTCGCAGAGAAGAAACGGCAGGCAAACATTGCGGAGACCTTCGACAATCTCGATCCGTATAGCCACCCTCTACCTTCTTTGTGCCAAATCGAGGCAGTTGATATTCATAGAAAAAAAAATTGCTTCACCTTTCTGTGCGCTTGGGTGTATACTGTGTGTTTGTATCACAATAACCGTTCAATCAAGTGCGAGCGACGCTGGAGGTCGTATACGGAATACATTCGACCTCCGAGAGCAAAGTCAGATATTTGGTAGGATAATAAAGCCTGAAAATTGCAAATTCGCATATTCCTCTCTCATCTCTTTTTGTCTGTCGGTAAAGGTTCTTCGAAGAGAACGGGCTGTCGGTTATTTTTTAGAGTTTCTCCTGAGGTAAATGTACCAATGACTGGAGGCGTCCCAGTTATCGGACAACTAGCACGCAGACAAGAGTTTCTTACGAGTATCATGGTTACAAAATAGCGATTACTGTTAAAATGCACTTACAAAAATAATTTATTTGACAGCCACAGTTTATTTGGTTTAAGTAAAATATTTATTTGATTTAAATAAATATTGGTGCTGTAAAAAAGAATTGTATGAAATTTAATTTACTGGTACCGGTAAAATACCTGGTATTTTAATTTCACGTACAATTGCGATGAAAAATTAACATACAGTACATAAAAACTTTAGAAAAACTTTACTTCAATTTGTCTATAAAAGTATTTTAATTCCAATAATGTACTTTAATTTCTAATAAAATTCTATTCATTTTTTATCACAACTGTAAAACTTCCAGTCTGATGAAATTACAATTTTTTTTTTTTTGACAGTGGAGATATAACCTTAAATGTCCGATCATTGGTATCTACGTTTGCCTTAGAGGTGGTCGGTTAATGATCCCGGTGACACTGCAGCAGGTTGGTCCGACGAGACCCGATGAGTGTTAAGGAACGATTGAATGATTGTGGGTTTTCCG
The DNA here is from genome assembly GCA_958510785.1 of Exephanes ischioxanthus. NCBI lineage: Eukaryota > Metazoa > Arthropoda > Insecta > Hymenoptera > Ichneumonidae > Exephanes > Exephanes ischioxanthus. Next base: position 17,964,692 of record OY294022.1, on the reverse strand, counting down.
CGAAATGATATTCTTATTGCCGGATACACGGTGCGAGAACTCCCAATCTATTATCCAATCAAGACGCCGACGACGACTACCAAGTCTGGGATAGAGCATCTACGTATAGCGCATAGTGCAACGAAAGTGGGTGTTCACGCTCTCTTAAATACGTCAATCTTCCGAATTGCTATCAGTTTAAAAGGCTCAGTGGGGTTGAGCTCAAATTACACAGCGGCGACTTGGCCAGCGAGAGCCAGCGAGGAGCACACGAGGGCCTACAACGTCTAAACGGTGAAACGCTAAACGCCGGGACCGCCTGTCTCTCACAACGTTGCGGCTCACTGGCGGAACCCGGTGATTACTCTCCAACGATTTTGTGGGTCTCAAACATCGTAGGCAAAGCCTTTTCAACTACGTGCCGCAGCGACGAGGATTTTTCGTTAAGTGGCCGGACAGCACACGTCGTAGGTGCGGAAACGCTCGATCAAAGTCAAGTCGAACTAGCAGGAAGACACGGATGACTGTTGCACCTGTCGATCAATTTTTTTTTATATCTAATTACTAGCCAAAGGATGTAACGGTTGTGATCTTGTCAATCAAAAACTCCAGCAGTGGCGTATGTAAAAAAAAAGGAAAGATCTAATCGAAGACTTACAGATATTAGTAGTAGTAGTAGTAATGAAAGAAACTTATTGCCAGTGCTACGCATTTATACAGTTATCATCCTTTATACAGTTATCTTAGTTTTTTACCTAACGATTATTATACACATCGACCTGAGTCCTTCGGTCCGAGATTCTCTTTGGTATTAGGAAGGTTCTTTTTCTGATCCTTAGATGAAGATTTAAAAGTTTGTAGATTTTATTCCGTGATTCTATCGCTGGCCATTAATTATAATTATTGATAAATTGTGTGTGCAGGAAGTTTGTGTTTGCGCGTAATATGTTGAAGCGTTTGTGTACATAGTGGCTTAATGTTATCGAATTGGTTCACGGCACATTTTTTTGTGAGAAACTTAGATCTTTTAACTATCGGGGTGATTCCTGTGGTTTTGTATAGAAGTGTATTCGGAGATTTGGGCAGAGGGTCGGGTGACGGATGTATGTTACGCGTCTTCATGCGCAGGTTTCAGCCGTTTTCTTTTTTTTTTTTTTATCGGTCTCTTTACAGTTGAAAGAAAGTGAATGGCCATATTCGACGATTGGTACTTTACAGTCATTAATTATAGTAAATTAGGCCGACGAAGAAAAATTATCTACTGTGTAAATAGAAAAATTCAACGTCATCGTAGTATCAACAAATTAACCTGAAGAAAAAAAAAATAACAGATGTGTTCGATGCATATGCGAGGGAAGGAAAATTTAGCCAACTGACACGTAAATCTCTCTCACGACACTCTCCCCAGCGTCTTACTCTTTCCTCCGTCCGGGTAAGCGGGGTTACGCGTCGGATGCATCCACCGCTGCCGTGCACTCGGGAAAAGAAAATTTAACTGCTCGAGAACACGTTCCGACCCTGACCCGGAAGAGCCAAAAATACCAAACTCCGCCAGAGCGGACGTGTGTTTAAGGACTCGTGCACGGTACAGATCGAATCCATGTACGCACGTCTCACATCGCGTGTCATAAGTCTCTCGACGTCTCTGGGTCAAGAAGACCCTGGAGGGTCTTTCATTTTCCTCGCTCTCGACTGGGAGCTTCGGATTTCGTGTCGTATGTCAACCGTTCTTAATCATTGGCTCTCAAAGAGCGTCACGACTCCGCTCCCGCGGCTGCTGCTTTTCCAGGCGACGCGTTTTTCTCGCACCCTATCTTTCCGTCGACCACTTCGGCGTTACCCTCCCCGCTGCCCGTCCGTTGTCAGTTAGTTCCCAGAGACTACAAAGAAAAAACGTCGGAGGATTAGAAGAAGCGACGCTACGGATAGTCCGGTACAGATAAGAGAAGGCTGAACTGCATTTTTGGCCGTAAGTCAAATGTTTCGGAAACCTCGCCACAGGCGAATGGCCAGCGAAAGCGGAGGCGCTCCCGAGGACACTGGTCGGTCGAGCACGTAGTACGAAAACCAATGTACATAGCAGGAGGTATACGCGGCACCTACGAAACTCGAGTCGCCGCAGGTTCGTGCCAATGAACCGTGCCATTTTTTCTCTTGGCCACAAGCTCGCTCGGCTACTTCGTCGGTTACGCGGTTTGCAAAGGTAAACGGACGAGAATGGTCGGGGGGTTAGAGAACGGCAAGAACCGAAAGAAAAAAAAAAAGAAATAAGAGACTCACGACTGGCCTGTGCAAACTTTGACCGCTATTTACTGTCCTATAAACGTCAGACCCGTGGAAACAACATTTTAACTTGATGGATAGTTACTCCTCGGTGAACCGGAAAATAGGGTTCGCTCGATTTCTACCTCGATGCACCCCACCATTACTTGCAGATCTAACGTTGCAATATCGATCCAGAAAAATGTGTCTCCGTCAAAATGTAACTGGACTGCGGAAACACCGTGTAGATTAATCATTTATAAATGGCGCTCTGGTATTACTTGTAACTAAAAAAATCTCAGTTCTCCACTGGAAGTGACGTTTTCCCCTTTCACTTCCGGTGAAAAGCTGAGATTTTCCGACAAAATGTAACTGAACTGCGTTAATAATTTACAGATGGCGCTGAAGATAACTTCTTATTTGAGAATCTGAGTTTTTCACCGGAAGTGACCGGGGAATTTGTCACTTCCGGTAAAAAAAAAAAAAAAACCGAGGTTTTTAATCCGGAAAATAAAGTTTTCCCTTTGACGTCACGGCGACGAAGACGTAGATGCAAAAATACGTCTGCGGTACTGACGGGTTAAGTTAAGTTCGAAATTGAGTTCAATAAGCTCGGCGTTCTTCGACGTGAACATACCACACAGATTCGTTTACGTAGGTAGGGCTTTCCGAGTGCCGCGAAGCCGACCCGAGTCGAATAGTCGCGCTCGAATCGGTCTCCCTTCACGAAGAAGCGTACGACCAGGACGAATATTAATCGATGAAACGTGCTCGTGACATTACGGAGAATGACTCGGGCAGATGGCGGCGTCACCTCTTCATCTCTCTCTCTCTCACTCCCCGGCTCACGGACAGACACAGGCATACACGGCAAAGCGGGATAAGAGCGAAGGATAAGCCAGTCGGAGTCTCCGGTCTGGCGAACGGAGGAATAGTCGTCCGGGGTCTCGATTAATCTCTTCAAAGTAATAGATCCAACACGTGTCGAGAAAATCCCACGGTATTCAGGGTCATAAATTAAATTTCCATTACCCCGTCATTACCTCTAAGTCTCGTGGATATAGACAACGAATTGATTCTAAGCGACAGCGCTGAAAAAAAAAAAATAATAATAACATGGACGAGTGATCTCGTATTTCTCAGCAGGTGGCAAGAATACTCGGGATAAACCGGTGTATTCTGCGCGAGCCCCAATTACGACAAAACACCTGGCCCTAAGAAATTCAACGGGACGACATTAAACTTCACCCGGAATTCGGCTTATCGCCCGAGTTCGAAACGATAAGGACTTCTTACCTGTGAATGAACACATTAGTATTCCTGGGTAGCTCGTTAGAAGCGTTATTTTGGATCTTATCGTGGCGAACAATCGGCCAGCGGGGTTGAACTGGATGTACCATTACCGATCCGCTCGTTCTTGTTTCCATAATCGTGCATCTGGATAATACTGCATATCCATCAGCTGGCTCCGATGTGGAAACACCGAGGACGCAGCGGCGGTTGTTAAGGAAACGAAATTGATATTCCAGGTAGGCCAGAAGCAATTGCATTAAATTTGTTAGTTCGGGCCCTTTGAGTTCTTAATTTCATCACGTAGGGATTTAAAAAAAAATGCAAAAGTTTTACGGTGTATGAACGTGAACGTACAGGAGGACGAAGGACCCTGTAAAAAGTGCTCGCCCGGTCGCGACTTTGACGCAAGCTCGGGTAATTCCCCGAACCGCTTTCCCATGAGGTCTCCAGCGGTACGGGATCGACTCCCCGCCAGGGCTGGCAGTGTAGACCGGGCCAAAATAAATCCGACGATGCGGTGGATGTGCCAGTCGGGTATATCCGATCTTTTTGAGGCTTTAGTCAGCAATGCAATCGGCCTGCGCGTCGCTCGTCCGCGAGCTTTCCTCTCGTACCCCTGTCCATAATCCGGTTGCGTTCGCCCGATCGAGTTTTTTCCGACGTTGCGCGACTCGGTAGTGAGCAAAAACCGGGCTGCAATGGCAGCAATCCGTATCGTTCTCTCATTTTTTTTTTCTGTTCTCTTTCGAGGATGAACCTGACGGTGGAAGTACGATGATTAAACCCTATTCATAGGGAAGTGAGACTCGGCGGAAAAAAACTCGACAGGGCGGTATCTTTCGGGATAGTCGTGGAACGAACGGGAAGACCCTAAGATCCCTTTGATGTGCAGCAATTCGTCGCCAACTGGGCTATCTTCCTCCCTCACTCTTCTCCATCGCCGCCGAACACTCAGCACTCCGCAGGAAAGCAGCAAATCTCTCCGACTATGGTCACTATGTAACTCAACTCAACTCAACCCCCCCCCCCCCCCCCCCCCAATTTACTTTGAGGATTATCGCTGAGGGTCTTCCTTTCGTCAATTCCAAACGATTTTTCAAGTGATTGTTTTCTATTTTTTTTTTCTTCCTTTATACGTCTATACACCGTTAGTAGATGAATCCTACGAGCAGACTCGTAATCCGAATGAGGATTTGAAAAATAATTGAGAGAACTTAATTGGCAATTAAATTTTTGCGTCGAAACCGCCGACTAAATATCTGATGGTTCGTAACGAGTTTTTTTGAATACCAACCCCGGTTTCCCCGACTACGGAGCGTTTTCACAATTATTTTATTGCTTCTCAAATGACCAGTTGTCCGTAGAGGATTTTTTTTCTATAAAAATAATAATGACGTTTGTTATTCCCCAATTTAAAACAGCCGGTGCGAAGCACCTCAACGCGATATGGGTATTCCGGGCACGCGGCATTCGTGTGTATGTGTTAAAGTTGACGAGAGGTGGGACGACGAACGAGCGCTCAATTAAGGGGATAACGTATCGCGAAGTCTGACGCCCGAAAACGCCCAGACCGACTTCCGCGTCGGCGAGAGTAGGATCACGTATATATTGCGTAAGGTACTATATAATGCAGGGCTCAAGTCGGAGGGACGCGATGCAAGGGCGTTTCCGTCCAGGACCCCTATCGGACCGCGATATATCCCCGGGTTGGAACCGCCTTAGCTGCTGTCTTGCATACACGAAAGAAAAGAAAAGAAAAGAAAGGAACGGGAAAAAAATCCTCGAGATCGAGCGAGAAAGTCGAACATCAGGTTGTCTCGTTTAAATACCCTCTCTCCACTTTCTACACTAAACCATCCTCCGATTTCGATTTACTTACTTTGTAGTTACAACGCGCATTAAGGGAATACGTCATAGATCGCCGTTTTTAATGGTGGGGGTAGTGAAAAAATAAAAATTATTTTTAAAAACTTTATTCGTTTGCTATATAACATTTGTGATTTTTAGTTTCAAAAGTAGACAAGTCTTTGTGTGACGTATTCCCTTCTGATAGTATATATTCAATTGGCTAAACTACTATTATGGTTGTAAACACGATTGTTTGTTATTGACGTTAACTATAAAATATAGACGTGCCCCTTGGAAACTATTTTTTATGGTAAGAAAGTGAGTACACTGAGAGAAGGGTCTGATAAATATGACTATATCGTTTAAGAGATATTACCATAGCACATAGTAGTAGGGACCTAGGGTCGCCACCTATGGTACCAAGTACCGGATTTATAAGAATTTTTCGTAGATATTATGGCAAAAATTCTTGAAAAAATTGACACTTTCCGCCAAAGTCCTAATTCTCTACTACTATGTGCTATGGTAGTTTTTCTTATAATTTTTTTTTTTAGTATTCATTAGATCCTTCTCTCAGTGTATTGTTGCTTTCACGACGTCATTTTTTTCTCAATGTATGAGTTGCGTTTCAACAAGACCATTGGCGAGCGTCTGTCTCTTTGCCTGCAATAAATTTAACCGGCCAATCACTATTGAATAGCCGATGATTAGCGAACCGGCCAACGATCCAACCGTTCTTTATCAATATCGCGAGTACGGCCGGACGAGCCAGTGGGTACCGTACGTATACCCGAGGCGGAAACGTCCTCGGCAGATCTCAAGTTATGAGTCGTCTCTTCCGGGCTCACGTACTCGGCTAGTCGTTGCAGCTCGTTAGGACTTTCGGTCGTTTGCTCGAGCGCTCGAATCCTCCCGGAATCTCGAGGACTGCACCCGCCACAGTCATCCGCTAAAGCCCGGCCGCGTGTAGTTTCGCGGAATGTCCTACTAGCAGAGTATACGGTCGCTCGGAGGTAGACCGAGAGAGAGAGCGAGAGAAAGAGGAACGATGGGACGGAATAACTGGCAAAAAGAAGAGGGAAAGATAAAGGGGTGAGTGTAAGAGGTTGAATGTAACGGGCGAGAAAGCCCGCCGGAGAGGAAGAAAAAGAGACGGAGGAACTGCTGTCAAATTGGCGGGTAAAGACCTCGCCTTAAAGGCCGAGGCGTGACTGGCATAACGTTGGAAACCGGCGAGAGAGACTACCGGCTTCGCCCCCCCTCCCCCGTCAGTTCTTAGTTTGCTGCCCGAGTACCTAAGCAAATATTCCACGAGTCCTCGTGTCCTCCCTCTTGCTCTTTTCCATTTCGCTCCCAACCACCTACCTATGCTCTTCTTCATTCCGGGGACCGGAACGTGTACTTACGTAAAGATAAACCTTACGTCCATGAGGATGTGTGCACACGCCCGAGCAACGATGAGTCGCGAATTAATTTAAGCAATTTGATGCGACTTTATGGTAGGTGGTACATACTACCCGGAGCATATGTACACAGCTATCTGCACAGTTGTTTCTTTTCTTTTTTTTTTTTTTCAATGAGCTCGAGTCACTCTTAATTATAGGCTTGGGAGAGATTCTCCACTGTACGGTATACTTATCTTATTCGGACAATATCGAAGGTACGACAGTGTGAGTTCGTATAATCGGGACTCGAGCTCGCGCGCATCGACGCTGTTGCTTGATTGGCTGGACAAAATATTCGTGTGTGACGCAATCGAAGGTTACGTCTAAGTCAATAATTTTCAGCTATTTACAATCAGATCCGCTCAAAGAGGAATTTTGACAAAATGGAAACGAAGGTTGGATCAGAAAAATCCTTTAAAAAAGTGCATAATTCGACGAAATTTTAATTCGAACCCTCGCCCCCGTTTCGCCGGTAAAGTGGCGAAAGCTTTGCTCCAAAGGGTTGCTTAACCGCGCGGTGAAAGCGGTATGCACGAAATCTCACAAGTTTAGTTGCAAAGCCAGAAACCGGAGTTTTCGCAACGTGTGGGTAACGTTCAGAAGCCAAACACAAATAATTCGGTTCCGGCAGTATCGCACATTAGTTATTATTCCATTCGGTATAAAACCGCATATATGGGGGAGGTCCGGGCGTATGCGAGAGTTTGGCCGAAACCATATCGTGAGCCACAGGAGTAGCCATCGTCGATGCAAACCACACGTTGCAACAGTTATTGTGCATAACAGTGCGCACGGGAAAGCGTATGACAGAAGCAACAGCATCGCCTCCGGAGCTCGTTCTCCACTATCCTCTACTCCTATTCCCTGTGCATACTAGTTTTCGGCCGCAAAACTGCGGTCGTATAATCTCCGGGATTTTGGAAACGAGCCCCCAACTCCTCTTTCCTCTGCTGTATCCCATCGTACTCGTTATACCGTGTACGAATGATCTGTATAACGAGCGTTAGCTTTAATGGAACAGAAACATCAAGAGGCGCTCAGCGTTTTCGATTTTCCGACCGCGAGTGACTCGGCGGCTCACTCGTCGCTTGGTGCAGCGACAAGCGTTATAAAACTCAACTGCTCGTTAAAATTTCACTAAAGCTTCAACGCTGAGTCGGATGAAAAGCGGTTCCGATTGGTGGTTTGCTGATAAAAAAAAATCATTTTGTTTCGTTAGGGATCAGATAAAAAAATGTACTTTCTATTTCTTTAGACTAATTCGATGCACTCAGCGCGCAAACAATAGGGATCGTGTCTCGCTGATATAAGGTAGTCCTTGCGAATAGTGTTCACTTCGCACAAGTTTCAGAGAAATGACAGGAAATTGCAAACACTTCTGGATGGTACAAGAATCTGAAAAAATCAAGCATGTTAAAGGTGCTGAAAAGATAAATTTTGCATAATAATAATTCCAAAATGTTATTAACAAATTGATGAGGAATAAAATCGTTTAACAAATCTCTCGAAAACCTAACTTTTTTAAAATTAAAATGATTCGTTCATTTTTCTGAATATGTATGAATTTTTCAGATTTTCAAATTCACTTTGAATTTTGACTGTCTATACCTTTTTCCCATATAAAAAAAATCAAAGTGAATTAAAAAATCTGAAGAAATTCATACGTATTCAGAAGAGTGAACGAATCATTTTCATTTAAAAAAATGAATAGGTTTCCGGGAGATTTGTTGTACAATTTTATTTTTCATCAATTTGTTAATAAAATTTTGGAATTATCATGCAAAATTAAACTTTTCAGCTCCTTCAATATGATTGATTTTTTTTCAGATTTTTATACTATCCAGAAGTGTTTCCAATTCCCTCTAATTTCTCTGAAACTTATGCGAATTGAACACTATTCATCAGAGCTCATGAAAAAAAAATCTTTAAAATCATGCGATGATTCTCACCTCCGTTGTGATAATCGAAGAAAATTCCGAGCAAAGTTTCACGTCTGAAATGGGCGAAAAAAAGGAATCTAAAATTATCCATACCCACTTCAACGTTAATTTACCGCAGGGAACAGCTTCTAAACGATTATCGCCTGGAGCCCTGTTGCTACTAAACGACCCGTTAATCCTTCATAAATCACTCGTTATATATTAAACGGGCGTGCTAGAGCCATCGGGCTCTCGTCCCGCCGCACTGTGTTCCTCCTGTACCACTGATACGTGTACTCTAAGTATCACGTAATACGGCTTGTGTAACGCTGCGCGTATCTGGTGTACTTTGGTCCGAGCAAAATAAACGAAATAATATTTCAAAGAAATCAAACAAATAATAATTTTAAAAAAAATTAAAATCCAGCGCGTACGGATCGATACGATTATTTTTCATATCCATACCACTGCGTCAACGCTTTTCACAATTAATAATAACGGTGTTTCCGCGCTCCTCCCTCGCTGCCCTTCTCCCCGGGCGCCTTTTCGATGTGTTTTAAACGTCGGAACGATCCAGCGTGACAGACCCCCCCCCCCCCCCTTCCCCACGGCCGTTCTGTTGGAGCACTGAAATTTAATTGCCCACTCGAAACGCACTATAATTATCAAGTCGTGGCGGGTGTCAATTATTATATACCGTGTTATGCGTACACCAGCAATTTCTGGCTCTCCTGGACCCTGTCACGCAATAAACACGCGCATACGCACGAATCCGTACATAGGCATATGCTCGAACGCGGCTACGACCTCACCGGTATATATCATAATACCGGTTCGGGCCTACGTAATGGTGCGCCCGCAGAACCGTACGTTATGCCATGGCTATACATGAATCGCGCCGTATGTGGGAAATCCAAGCGACGATGAGACGCGAGCATTCCAAGATTCGCGCATCAACGCGAAATGTCCGATGGATGTCCGACGTGACTATGCGCTGTAAAGAACCCGCAATTATGATGGTTAAGCGCGCTGGGAGTAGTACGATGCGCACCGCGACTTTAAAGCTGCATGGGAAAATTTGCGGAACTCTTCGACGGGGCTTTCAGTGGGATGATCGACCAAAAAAATTCGACGGTGACGGTGTCGTGTGGGTTGCACGCATTCGGAGGCTTCACGTTACGTTGAACACACGTCGGGTTACTCAACTGGACGTGATACTCGTAAACATGTGTCCAATCCCTTTTTTTATCCATTTATGCCCCTCACTGCTCTCGGAAATCCCGGCGTTTTGGGCTCAGCTCAATGTGAGAGACATCAAGAGCAGAAGGCGTCATGTAGATTAAAACAAAAAAAGTTCTCCCGTTAGGCTGAGCGAAAAAAAATCTCGGTGTTCTGTTTTAGTTGGGCTTTTTTTTTTTTTTTTTTTTGAAAAAAGGGCTGAAAGCTGCCGGAGATTGACAAGTATCGCTGCAACGCCGTTCGAACTATTTCCAACTTTGAACCATGCGACCCGGGAAGTACTGGTTTATGAAAATTCCTCGGTAATTTAATTATGTTTCGGGAACATAGTTTGAATTTGTTTGTAATTTATATTGAAGATTGATGATTAATTTGAGACTCAGTGAAATATCGTTGAACTCTTGTTCGACTAAAGGGGAGAGCCCGCATATTTCCCGACCGAACTATTTTATCGTGAATAATTCACGCTTCGAATGAAAATTTCGTCGTTCGGTGTCGCGGTAAGTTACATAATGAGTGAGATCGACACAATTAAATTTCGATGGTAAAAACATAGCACTCACATTTTCGTGAAGACACCTGCGATCCAGACTCGTCCCTAGACCCGATGCTTCTTCTCCGCCAATGTCTTCCCGCACTGTCACGATCACTATCACAATCACTCGACACTGAAACAGACAGAGACAAATATTTCACGACCGTTAACATTGAATTTGTGATTAATCTGAATTGACATAATTTCATCTCCATATGAGATAAGGGCAAAACAAACACCTCGACTAAATATAGATATTGGGGCAAAACGGCCACCGTGTTAAATTTCTTATAAACGACTTGTTTCAATTTTTTTATGATCCTTATGACATAAGAAAAATGCGGAAAATATGTCATGAAAACAAAACAAAAAAATTTTATCGATCGAATCGGAATATTTTTAAACATTTGTTCAGAACTTTTCTTTGAATATTTGTTGACCAAATTCATTTGTTTCTTTTCTTTAGATTTTTAATCTAATTACTTTTTTTATGATTTTTGATGCGATCTATTTTTTGAGTTTTTGTCACGGCCTTCTTCCTTTGGCTATAAAAACGTTTCGTATTGTTACCGTGTTAATAGGTTACGTGATCTGTAAGACGTTTCCATTTACAACGATTGCCACTGCCTAAGCTCCAACATCTAATTACATCCCTTCAAAGTTTGAATTCCTTCAGTTTTCAACCACTCGGTGGCGACTTTCCGTGAGCGTTGTGAACTTCGTTATGTACAGCGCCACCCCGTGGCTTACGATTTTGCTCACGCTAACGTGCGGGTGAAGTAGTTGCTTCTATTGTTTATTTACAATAGTAGAGGAAACACGGTGAAAATCTGTCAGAACTACGAATAGACAGTCGTGGAATGACGCTGCCATGGCAGGTGCGGTGAAGTCTGTTGTCGATGGGGTAATTAATTATAACGAAGCCTCAGGATAATTCGCCGTTCCTCGAACCACACTACAGACCGGAGTGCAAAAGTTCAAGGAACAATTACTTGGACGGAGTACACTGCTGTTCATGATTGCCTAGCCAAGATTGTAGTTGTGTAAAAATAAAAGCGAAGACTTGGTAACTTCATTCCCTACCCTTCATTAAAACTTGTCTTTTGTTTTAATTCCAATGAAATTTCATCACTGTGGTAATGACGACAAATAAGTAAATCAGATAAAATTGTATTATTATAAACAATTTTCATTCCAATTATCGTTTATCTCTTCGTTTTCTTGTGTTATTATTGATAAAAATACGTCGGTGTATGATGAAAAATCAATTAAGACAAAATTCTAATTTTTAAGACTCGGTCCCCGTTTTGCTCCCAAGTTTTATATTTACTCTAGATGCCAGTTTTGCTCCGATCTCCCCTAGCGCTGATCCTCTGACGAACCAATAAATTACCTTCTGCGAAAGAGAATGTTAAAAAAAAAAAAACATTGAATTTATCCGAGAAATACTAACGGAAGTGTGCGGCATGAAATAACATTTTTAAAAATCTTCGTTCTTTGCCGCTCGAATTTTGTGAAAAATTTCCCCTGCAGCAACCGGCACACCTCAAGCTCGAGTACACTTCAATACTTCAGCGAATCAATTCGATATTGCCTTATTTATTTCTTGCTGACCCAGTTCTTCAATCTCTGCAATTTATTTTTTACTGCTGCCACGCTGCTTCCAAGTAGATGCAGTCGCGGTTCGGATAGCGTGGTTCGTCGAAAATCTCGATAAACTTATTATACCGCGTAACATGGATATATCAAGTGCCCGAGAGCCAATTTCAGGGCAATCGGTGCTGGCCGTTTTCGCGGATACCGATTTATATTATGTGCAACGTGTATACGCGCGAGCGAGGTGGCATATTTCCATGCGCCCCGGCACAAGCCCGTTGCAGGTGCATCGAACGATGCTACCAGCCAGCACAAGTTATTTAGGATGCATTTTGCATTAATTATTTAAACGAGGCGAGAGCGTTGCCAAGATTATCATAAATTACCGGTGTACCGCTCTTGCCGCTTCGTCCTCGTCGCTGCGTTTAGCCGTCTGCCGTCGAGTCCGACGACTTCATTGCGGTATGCTAAACAACCAAGTTTCGCCAGATAAGGCTGTGGGAAGTCATCCCACCCTCGCGGCCACTTCACTCCATCGAGTTTTCAGCGGAGATGCCAGAACGAAGATTCAATCGATATTTCGACAGTGATTCGTCAAGGGGTTTCCCGGCGTGTCACGAACAAGGGTATTTGATCTCGTCACCACGGAAAGAGGTTCACCGAAATTCCACGATGTCAGCAAGGTTCGTCAGCTTCCAGCGGTATCGGACGTGCGATGGACACGGGAAACGGTCGCTATGCACTACATACATAGCGTGCGCGAATCACAGTTCCACCACCGAAGCTCGAACAGAGAGGGGTAGAGTGAAGAGGTCTGCTGGCGTTGCAATGTCGTCGGTCAGGGGGAGACTGGACGTTACCGAAGGCGGATCCACTTCACGCCATTGACCACCGTCATTATTATACGTGTCTCAGCAAACGAGGACGGTCATACGCCTGTCGCTCGAGTTGTCTTTTCCCTTTCCTTTTTTTTTCTATTTTATTTCCTTCTTTTTTTCTTTTACGCTCCCTCCCGTAATCGTTGGCGACACGGAAACTGAAGTGCCCACGGCGCGCTCGGAAAGATCACGTTCGACTTAACAGGCTCGCATGTCCTGAAAATCCGTGCGTTATTTGTTCTTTATATTCGCATACAAGCGAAAGTTTTATCTTTTTGGAAAAAAGGCGGGGTAAAAAATGTTGACTCATCTCGCTTCCTCGTAGAGGAAGCTTTGTTTTGGTGCGAAAAACATTTTCGGGATTATATATGGCGTGGGCGTGGCGTGGTCGTTTAATAGTCGATGTTTCTTCATAATTTCATTTAAAAAATGTATAGTTGTTTTCTTCGCTGCTTTCTTGTATTCGATTTTTAATTTCTTCAAAAATGTCTGTTCGCGCTCGTAGCTCTTACCATTTTTTTTTTTTTTTTTTTTTTTTTTTTTTTTTTGCTATCTGGCTAAGAACTGGTACACGGATGAAATATCGCCCGATGATCCCTATCGAATTTGGGGAGAATCGATCGAACCTTAGAAATTTTGTGTCATTTTGAATTGCTTGAATTTCATGAAAACACACACAACGCAAGTTCACATTCGACGCAAGTTTTTGTTTTAATTCCATGTCTTTTTTTCGCGCCGATCTGACATCAGTTTTAACGAAAAGTCAAGCGCGACGTTAAATTATTTTTTTCATGTATTTTTTCGCGCTGAACTTCAATCGGACAGCCGTTTCGCCTAAAAATCAAGCACGACATTGACGTTGAAAAAAGTTGAACATTTTGTATCGCTTCCTCGTAATATCCCTTTATTCTCAAAGCTTCCTCTGCGAGGAAGCCAAAAATACCGAAAAATGCTTTCTCATAGAACAACCTATGCGAATCAAGGGATATTATTGAGGAAGCGATATGAAAAATTGAATTTTCAACTTTTTTTATAACAAGTTGATCCCATTATAACGCAAAAGGTCAACTCACTCGTAAGTTATTGAACGCTCTGAATAATAGCTGACCATTAAATTCACGGAACTATATTCGAGGTATGACACGGTAGCCCGGCAGTGACGCACGAAAGTAGGGTATGTTCGGTGGCTGAGGTAAGACGGTGGTAAAATTAAATTTCTAATACAAAGTGTGAATATATCCTAGGTCAACCCGTTCGGTAGAGCTGCTGCATCGCCACATGCAATATATATATATACCGTATCATCAATCATCGTCCGCTTAGCTGCCAGATTCGACGACTGCACGAGAGACACGACGGCAATTTTCTCTCGATTCTGCAGAGTGTGAAGAGATTACGGCGAAGCCTGCGAGCGTTTCCTTCACTCGTCGTGAAAGACGGTTCCCTCTTGGCACGATGACGTCTTCGGGATTGCTTGCGAACCGGTGGACGGTGAGGGGGGTTTATATTCCTCGACTCGCTTGGCTTACGGAAAATACGCGACGGCTCAGGAACGGGACTGACGGGAAATAAGAATGAAATCCCGGATAAAAAAGAAACATAAAAAGAGGGGGAAACAAAAATGAGAAAATGGTAAAAATGGCCTCGAGCTGTAATACGGTTCTATCGCCGCAAAATGCACCGCGTGAAAAGTGTATTTCGAATATAAGCAAAATTTACGTAACCGTCAGAACTGTCGAAATTACTCAATTTTTGACGTTCCGCGCGCCGATGTCTTTGACGGTTTATCTATACGTTACCGGTCGATGGCCGGTCACCTTGCGATCGATATTTATCATATTTTCTTATCGCGCTCGAGCGAATTTACATCTTCAAACAAAAATTATACTTTGATCTCTGTTCGTCGATTGGGTGCATAATGATGCAGCCCGATTCCGCGAGATAACAGCAGTTGCGATGCACGCGTGAAAAGGAGGACTTTCGATCAAGGCTGCGAAGTTGGCTGCAAGAGCTACACTGAGACAAGGGAATGGTGGGATTTACCAAGGCGCGGTGATACACGTTGAAAGGTGTTGTTTGGTTGGTACAACAAAAATGTTTTTTTGAATCGTGGACATTTTTAATCGATCGAGGCAAATAATCGCTTAAAAAAACAATGTTTGATTCGCACCAATCAAATAACAGCTTTATTTATTTAATTTATTTATTTCGTGACAAACGGGCGATGCCCAATTACAAGTGATTAATCAAGTGATTACAAGTGATTAATCAAGTGATTAATCAAGTGATTAATCAAGTGATTACAAGTGATTAATCAAATAAAAATAAAAATAATAATGTATACAAGACAAGCATATTCATTTGTATCTACCGTATAGCTTTCCCTTGTCCCTTACTCAGCCACAATTACCTTAAGCAGTTGTCTCCTAAAGCTTGCAACGGTGCACGCAATCCAAGCGATAAATCGGGCGCACAAGTTTGCAAGGCGCGAGATACGCGGTAACCAGCTATAAACCCCATAGTTCGCGCGATAAAACGGTACCTCGAAAATCTCCAGGTTTCCGCACCGCCTGGTCTCTTCCTGCAATCGAACCAGCTGACAAAGAGCTTTGAACGTACCTCACCGTGACTTTTCGTTTATCCAACATTTTTTTTTTTTTTTCACATTTTAGATAACGACAATTTCGGCACTTTCGTGCCCAATTCTTTTGACAGTTTGGCACGACGCATCTCCCATTCCACCCAAGAATTCGCTCGTCGTCAAAGTATTTACGGAGACATCTAAAAAAAACCACGAGATTCTAACAGAACTTTAGGAAATAACCGGTAGCGCGAAAGACATTTTGAGCGCAGAGTAAATTCAATTCGGCGAATCCGAAATCGGTCGTTGGAGCGTCTAGGGAACGAGTTTCGTCTCTGTGCAGCCCTACAATCCGCAGGGCACTATCTCCCTCCGTTAATGGAATGGCCGATGCGCAAGTGCGCACTTCGACACACACAGTAGCACACATTATCATCCCGCTCTTTCCTCCGCTCCCGGGATGTCGTATTTCCATGCAGTTTGTCTCTTCCGAACGGTACAGTGTATTACGCCGCGCTATAGCCACAGTTTGTGAAGCACGAGTGGAAACTTCTAGCGGGATAATTCAGGCGTACTTCGAGCACCAGTCGGTTATACCAGAGGGATGTCCCGTGGGTACGATTCTCGTGCCCGTTACCACCGTCACGATATCCCGAAGCGTATAAACGTGCATATACTATGTACGCCAGAAGCAGCAGCAGCGGCAGCAGCGAGCTCTCGAAATAATTTGTTTACGTGCGAACGATGCCGACGTGGAAAAGTTTGCCCGACGTTGAGAGACCGGGTTTGGGGGTGGGTCGGACAGGGAGGTAAATCGTTAACCATCCGGAAAACCAGAAAATCGAGTGCTCCCATTGCAAACTGTTTATCCCAAAGTAACTTTTTCGCGCGACCACTTTCGGTCGACGAAGTTGCCGGTTTCAATGCGACTTTTGCGCCCGCTTACTGATTGGTCGCCGAATTTTACGAGGCTTTCGGAAAAACGCTTCTTTCACAAACCTGCCACTTGTGGAGCTGGGAAGTTCATCGGCGACGCGGCAATGTGAGTCCGGCGTGACCGAGTCGCGCATTGCAAGCCCAAGTGCAGCTATTTGCTTCGCTGGGTGGTCGACGCTCCAGAACTGTCCCCGTGACGATTTATCGGTTTAATCGAGAGGCGTCTGGCCACTTTGCGGCCTCGCTCCGGCTCGTTTTACGAGGGCTTCTTACATGCGGCGGAAAACGTATCTAGGCGTTCATCGCGCTAACTAGACCCACTGGAGATCGACACCACTCAGCCGGTACAAGAGGGCTCCGCAGATTCCGGAGCGATCTCGAGTGGCCGCAGGAGTCCTGCTCGATCGCGGCAGACGCGACGACACGATTGCCAGACCAAAACCAGAAAGGCACGGTTATCGTACGCTTCAGCTCGGAAAATACGCCCATCCGTTTTCAGCCGCGCGATACGACTTTGGCGGAAAATGTTTAAACATTCTACGAACCAGGCCACGCTCAGGCACCCTCGTGGTTTTCGCTTATCTCGCATCTGCGGACTTTCGAAACGATCCTTCAAACGACAAAATCGGCACGATCGATCGACGACTTTCTTTCTGTCTTTCCGTCGATTCCATCGCGATAAGAAACGCTCTATCGCGATGAAAAAAATATGTATATAAATAAACACGGATATCGGTACTTTCATTCGATCGTAATTGCGCGATAACGAACAATTCTACCGAACGCTTTCTCGCCATCGTGGCATCGTCAAAAATACAAATACGCTCGATTGCGCGGCCAACCTACGACGATTTAATCACTTTTTTTTTCACTCCCGACAATCTCGCTCAATAATCCACCGCTGCGGCTCTGCGCCGGGTGGCGAGACTTAATTAACGTTAAAACCACTTTGCGCAAGAGTTCGAAAAAAAAAATGACGATAATAAAAATAATAAAACGAAATTCATCGATAGCGGTGTATACCGCGCTGCGGCATATATCGGGGTCGCGGGCGTTCGTCGTCGGCATCGTCGCGAATGAATATTCATTGGTACTTTTCCAGTTCATTTGCGGGGTCCCCTGTGTGTCGCGAATACGATATAGTTCGCGCGGGACCAGTCCTCTCGACCCGATTGCCGAGTGGCAGCAAGTGCGAAAGAGCCGCACGCTGCGACAGCGCTCGAGCAGCTGCGTACATTGTGCGTAATGTGTATCGCGAACGGGACTATACCGCGTAATGCAGAGACACATGGAAACTCGCGTGTCGCCGGTGCTCGTGAACCATGGGACCCATTACCGGCCGTACGATAAACAGGAGTAATTACGTCCACCATGAAAAATGCAAATTTATTCGAAAATCTTTACACCGCGACGCGGTATGTTAAATTAAATTAATGTTTTTTTATAGGAAATAGAACAATGATTGGAAATTCGTACATTGCTTTATCGTCATTTTCCTTCACAGTGAGGAAAATAAAAATGGAAAATCTACAAGAGTAGGGAAGAGTTACCGTTCCTCGCGAGGCAGACACACATCGCTCTCACGTGCAGCCGGTGCGCGTGAACCATGGATTATCCATACGATAAACAGGAACAATTGTGTCTACTATGAAAAATGCAAATTTATTCGAAAATCTTTACGACACGCGGTATTTGGGATTAAATGAACATTTTTTTTTTTACAAAAAATAAAAAAAGATATTAAAAAAATTAGAAATTCCTGCATTGCTTTATCATCATTTGCCGTCACAGCGAGATAAATAAAAATAGTAAATCTACAAGAGTAGGAAAGAGTTACTGTTCCTGGTGAGGCAGGCACACATTGAACTCGCGTGTTGCCGGTGCGCGTGAGCCATGGATTACCGCCCGTACGTTACATAGGAGTAATTATGTCCACCATGAAAAATTCAAATTTATTCGAAAATCTTTTCACCGACACGAGGTATTCAAAATTTAATGAATATATGTGTATATTTTTTTTATAAAAATTTCAAAATGCATTACTGCTCCTACGTTACATAGGAGTAATTATGTCCACCATAAAAAATGCAAATTTATTCGAAAATCTTCACACCGACATGCAGTATTTAAATTACATGAAACTGTTTTTTATAAAGATAAAAAAATAAGCCTCAAATTGGAAATTGTCGTACATTGCTTTACCAACATTTTCATTCACAGCGAGGCAAATAAAAATAAAAAGTCTACAAGAGCAGGGAAGAGTTAGTGTTCCTCGCGAGGTTCTCCGAGTGACGAAAGTACCGACACGTGGGAGAACGAGGCAAGAAGCACAAAAAAAGAGAAACGAACTATATATAAAAAAAAAAAAAGAAACCCATAAACGCGTAATCTGCTCGAAACAAAACGACACGCATTCCTCGCACTCGTCGTGGCGCGCAGCCGAAAGTTAATTACGCGTTACACGCTTTTACCATTTAATCTCGGGTGAAACCAGCGTGCGAAGGCGAAGGGGAGGAAAGAGGTAGGAGGAGGTGTCGGCTCGCGGGACACCGCGTGCCGCGACGAGAGAAGGAGAGAGAGGGCGCGACTGCCGACCGGGAGGCTTTGATAAATTTTACTTTCAAATTGTCCTTAATTAGCCGGGCGCGCGCGGGATCTCTCGCGCCTTCCCCGTCGGCCAATATGCGCGAACTCTAATCTGCGCCTCGGTCTTCGGCGAACAAAGACGTCCTTCGTGGTTTTTGTCGGCTGCGAATGCTGCACAAGCGGCCAAAGGCCCGACTAAATCGTTTTAACCGGCGAAACGCCGGAGTAACGCTCTGACACAACTGCACGTATAATAATGTCTATGTATAAAAACCACGCGGATTAAACTTCGGGCCAAAGATAGAAAATAGATCATAGATCAAAGTAAAAAAAAAAAAAATCAAGTATGGCCATTTGAAACTAGGAAGCGTGCTACGAGTAACCAATGAGGTCCGGAGTGAAGGACGCGAGAGTTAAGACGGAGCTTTAGGATCACGCGTGTGTGCAAGACCCGCCGGGCTCGATAAATTACTATTAAGTTTGAAAGGGGCAGATTGAAAAATTGGTAGGCGCCGAAATTAACGTTCGAGCTTATAAATAATCCGACGCTAATGCGTTTTATCACGGGAATGAACGAGGGGCCCCTCTTGTCCGAGTATATTTTTCTTACTCCCGCACGTTCGTTGCGAGTCGAGCGGTTCGTTCTCTCGTCTCGTTCCTCCTCCTCGCCATATCGCTGCCTCCTCCGCGCTCCCCGTCCCGCGAACCCTCGCTGTTTCGTCGTGTTTTTCTTTCCGTCCCGTTCCTCCTCGCGCGCCTCGACTTGATCCGGGCCCCGTGGCCGTGCACACTCTCTCGCGTGCTCGAGGCTTTTAAACGGCTGACATAAATTCGTGCCCCGATCCGATGGCTCGCGGCTCGAGAGAATTCCCATGATCCTCGCATACGATGGTTCAGTCATCGTTGTCCGTCGTACGAGATTTGAATTTTTATTTTTTTAATTTTTTTATTTCATTATTTCTTGCCCCACGCTGCATTCCCAAATTATCTTCTACACATGTTTCGTTGCATATTTGGATCGAGGCTCGGGAGAAATCGCGCCAGTTGCATCTCCCTCGCTCCCGCTGCTGGGCCTCCCTCTGGGCTTTAACATATTCTCGATAACTACCGCGTAGATTCGACGATGTAAATGCCGACGTGAAAAGTGCCGGGCGCATCAACATTAGCCATACCAACGATTTTTGGAGAAAAAGAATGATAAAATAAAAAGTGAGTAAAACTATGGGGTGAAAAAAAACTTAAAAACAGCAGCGGGAGTGTGGAGAATACTAATGGAGAGCAAAAACAGCTGGAAGTTTCTTTATTAGCGTGTAGGCATACCTCGGCCGGGCACCCCGCGGGACACCGATCGACCAAGCTTTATATTTCACCATCGAGAGTTGTCTTATTGTTGTTGCTCACTGCCATTGTACGATGTATATTTTCGTATGTAAAAGATTCTCGGGCAGATCGGGCGATCATTAATCATCGACTCGATTATAATCGTCGACCGACCGACATTCGGGCGATGACGGCGGTAATTTTTCAGGGGAGGATGGACGTCGGAGATGAGCGCATCTACCTGAGATCTTCATCCGAACGCGGCGCGCGCTGCCGATGCATCCCACTCAATCGGTTCGAATCGCTCCACTACAATGGTAAACGCGGACGGCCTCCTAAGAAATTAAGAGAGATTCGAGATGCCCTCATGAAAGACGTGGAAGTTTGACAACGGGATGCATTTTTTTAAATTTTTATTGTGAACGAGTTTATTTCGGGTTCGTACGATTTTTATAATTTGCGTGAGTTCGAAATAAACAGGTTGAACCGTTGCAAGTAGGGTAAGTCAGGGTAATAAAGCTACCCGAAATAATTACCCTGAGTGAATTACTTCCGTTAGATGTCTCTAGAGCTCGTTACGACCAAAGTTTAAAGTTTTTTTTAAACATTAAACCTCCAGTTTTCACTATTTAAAAAATGAATGCCCATATCACCCCGACTTACTCTCGTATTCCCTAAGTATGGCCTCGCGATGTTAAAAACGAGCTGTGACCTCGAGCAAAAAAAAATGGGAAATATTATCGCGAATGCATGTAGCAGTATAAATGTATTTCTTTTATTTTGCAAACGGCTCTTGGTCGGCCCGGGGCGATTTGCCACATTGTCCCCACCGTCGAGGGGTGCATGCGGTTCCGTGCACCGCCGGCGGTGCACACGGCGCCCAAGTCCGATGGGCGTTATGGGGCGAAAGAACGCAAAGTACGCGGCGAAAACTGAGAAAACGGGCTTCGAGAGGCATCAGCGCGACCAGAAGTGGAAAGTGAATTTCGAATGCAATGAAACGAGCAGAGGGACCGAGAGGAGGGTCTGCAGTGCCAGAGACTGCCAGTGGCTTTGCATCGGTGCCAGCAGAAGGTACCCCACTGAGGATTGTCTTCAAAGAAGCCGCATTTCGCTCCACACCTCCCACCTTATCCCTTGCCTCCTCTCGACTCATTCTCTTTTCGTTCGAACCCTATCGCTCCTTCCTACTAAAATACCACGGACTCTTTCTTCATCCCCTGGCCGGGTTAGCTCACGCCGCCCATCAACCACTGACCACGATAAATCTCCCTCTCTGTCTCAGGAGAGAGGGTGGGAGCTAGACAAAAGCCGGAAAAATGAGGCACATCGATTATATAGAAACCAGGGACCGGCGAGTGACGGCCAAGTCTTTCTTTCTTCTCTCCTCCCGCTCTCCGCCCTTTTCTTTTTACGGCTGCACGGACGATGGACTACCATAGCTGCGCGATGACGATGGAAAATTCGCGGGCACGCGTACCTGTTTTCACGGACTCCATATGGCATCAACCTCAACCATCGACGCCTAACGAGGCCGGTGATTCAGTCGTTGAAAGCCAAACCGAGCCACGCAGTAAAAAATTATTTGTTCATTTATCAAACATTCTTGTCAACAATTATTTTCTTGTTATTCTCACGAAAAAGTATTCGTAAAATGGAAATCATTTTTGAGGTGCCTTCAGTCGGACACAAAAATGTAATATATGTTTACAACTTCGTTCAAGTATACACCGAAAATATTTAACACTTGCTTAGTTATCGGATGAAAAACTGTACACCGCCATTTCCTTACACGACCAAAAGTTTACATATTCAATATGTTATATATTAGTAAGTTTACACCATTTCATTGTAACACTCGCCAAACCTTACAACTTTGGAACAGTACACATCCGATATACGCCACATGCGTGCAACCTTACAACCTTACACTTACTAATGTGTTACATATTGAATACGTACACTTTTTGTCGTGTAGCGAAATAGCGGTGTACAGTTTTTGATCCGATAATCAAGCAAGTGTTAGATATTTGCGGTGTACACTTGAACAAAGTTAACGCATGTAACATTTTTTGCGGTTTACAATTTATTTTCGTAATAATGAACGAGTGTACGATTGAAGACGTGTCTAATTTTTTTGTAAAATGAACATTTTTTTTTCTGTAAAATGAAAATTATTTTTTTTGTAAAATTAACAAAAATAATAATTGCGGACGTTGGTGAAAAAGAGACATTTGTACCATCGGACCGTACATTGGCCCGTTGATTTTATTATCCTCCAAAAAAACAGACGAATTTTTTAATACCTTTCTCAAAAGATCACACGATAAATCAATTTTTTTTAAAGTCAAATCCCAACGAACGGTTTGCGTCATTCTTTTTTTTTATAATATAAGTTATTTAATTTACCCATCGGCTCTCGTGGAGACGTTCGGTTGGCCGGTTCGGTCCTTTCTTTCACGGTACGTTTCGCAGGTATACACCTATACACAGCCTCGAGGAATAATAATTGTCTGTTGCGAATATTATCCCATGACGTGGCGGGCCGTGAGGCTGTCAGCGCGAACGATTGCTCAACCCTTTTCTCTCTCGTATATTTATATACGTAATTCATTATGGTTCGGGTAGGCGTCCCGGGTGATTTTATTTCGTGCTCTATACGCTCTAGAGTCGCCCAAACCTCTTTTGATCCCGCGCTACACACGAGGTCACGTGTGAAACACTGGATGATTGAAGGGGGAAACCCGTGACGAATATCCCTCACCGATTCACGTTTAGTTTCTCTCGCTCGCCATCCCGGCCTCCGCGCGGGCCTCGTACGGATCCGTAACGCGCAAAGAAAGGGTTACACACCCGTACGGAGATTCACGCCGAGGATACATCGGTGCGCACGCCTGGCACGGCGTAACGAAACGCGTATGCGTATGTTCCACAACGATGCCACGGGATCAAGGGGCCCACCCTGGATTCGTTCGGGCCTCACAAGCACCTGCGCGTCCCTTTCAGAAATCCTCACATCCACAAAGGTGAGCAACAAGGACAGCCGTGGATGAAGCAAGATAAAAACGAAGGAGGCGCGGCGAGGGAACACGAGAAATAAGAGATAGCGACCCTCAGCGGCGGGTCCGGGGAACACCTTCTTACTCTTAATACACCGCTAATGCAAGCTCCGAATCTCCGCCGGCGGTGAGAGAATATTAATTTCCGACGATACAACCCGCCGACGTTAATCTAAATATTAATAGAAAATTAATCGTCGGGAGTGGGAGGATAAGCTTTTCGGATGTAACGGGACGGGTACCGCGTTTCTCGGAGATTCGAGAACGGGAAGGATTTACATATATCTCCGAGGGGGAAATTTCTTTGGCGGCTGCTCGGGGGAACGAGAGGAAGAGAGTTTGTGTCTCTCAGGAATGATCCACTATCCTCAGGACCGTTCGGATCCGTAACCAGTTTCTTGGATCTTGGGAAACGGTAGGTATCTACTGATTTTATACGCGGTTAATACGGCGATGGGCTGCTCGCCAAAGGATCCCCCAGCTTTGATACGGGGGATCCAGTGGCGATGGTCGACGCTACCGCTGTTCGGTTCGGGTCGGCGCAGCAGCCGCGAGAAAACAAGAAACTATGCGCCAGCGAACGAGATCGCGGCGGCGTCGACTGTTTCGTTGAAATTCGGGGCAACGAAAACGTGCGCGCGAAACCCGACTGTGCAATTCCACGGAACGTGATGCGGGGCGATTCGTGTTTCGGTTAACAGAATAGAGGTGGGTGAAGCCCGGACCAAACGAAGGATAACGCAAATTACAGCGGATACCAGAGGAAAGACACACGCGCGCACATACTCCTTCGTCGAGAAACCTTCTCTCGCTTGCTCGCGATGAAACGCAAATAACACGGATTCTATTCTCACGCCTTCGTGCATTTTGATTCTAGGAAGTAGACCTGAAATTTACGTACTCGGCATTCATTCGATTAGACTGGATGCTCCTCCTAATCCGCAACTTCTGATCGGAAAAATGTGCGGAGTGTTTTAGCACTTTGTAGTTGTTTCTTTGCATTTCAGACAATACATTTGATCAGTCGGCGTTTTTGTACAAGATTTTAAATAATGTATTTTTTTGGCTGATGTTAAATCATTCATTTCGTTCGTCTTTTCAATCTTGGAAAAATGTGACGGGCGTTTTAGCTCATTTTTTATATTCTTTGTTTGCATTTCAGACAACAAATTTGTTAAGATGGAGTTTTTTTTTTACCCGATTTCAAATATTGTGTTTTTTTACTGTTATTAAGACATTCACTTCGTTCGTCCTTGCGATCTTGCTTGTAGCCGCTCGGCGGATGCGGCGAAACTTTATCCGTGATCCAATCTAACGAGAGTTCAACAACAGGACGATTGAGTTTGCCTCATCGAAGCTTTATAAATTCTACGAAATTAGAAAGTGGCGCACGTTCGTTCTGTTCGAATTGCCAGTGCACTGCCACTGTGCAGTCTTCGCTGATGGGTGAATTCAATCGAAGGCGTTCAACGTATAGCCGAGATGCTACACGCTTGCTTTCCTCTCGCTTGAGAAGCCAAAGTATACAGCTTCTGAACTTCTTCGTTATTGCTAACTCCGGAGCGAAGCTCTTGTCGAGCGTGCTCAATATATCTGAGACTGCACGAACACTGGACCCAGCTTTGCCAGCTCTGAGAATTAATGTTAAAGTCTCGAGAGTTTTATTGCATTGGAACAATTGGGAGGACCGCTTCTCCCGTACGTCTATGGATTTCTTTCGGGAATACGACGGTTCCCCGCTCCGCGTACTCCCGTCGCCGCGAGTTTAGTATGAATTTTTTTATGGCTCCCAATAAACTCTCCTCGGCGAGTACGAAAACGAGATTGGGTTCAACCAATTTCCCAAACGTATATTGTGACGAAAATAGGAAAACATTGTCGCGACAATTCTCTTTTTATTTTTTCCCATCTCAATTTTGTCGATTCGACGAACTGTGGGCAAAGTTAGGAAATTGGCAATAGACAACATAAGGGAGCTCGATTTCGAAACTCTGTATGGGTCTTCGACAAAGTCAAAGTCCCAAGACGAACTGTAAATTAATTATCTTTATTGTAAGCTTAAAGCTTAAAAAAATTGTTTTTTTTTTTTCAAGTACTTGGCTTCGAGATGCTGCGGCGTCTCTTAATTCGATCGCAGCCCGCACGAAGTAGAATACCTCGATAATGATAACCGAAATGCATTATTTTCTAAGGTTCCTGAACAAATTGTGGTAAAAGCAAATCATTAAGTTCCTCGTATGACACACAGTAGAAAAACGCTGTACTTCGCAACTTATTTTCCTCAAAAATCTACAATTTTTAATTTGTTCATTTTCCGATCGCACCATCTGGCTCTAGATTTACGAACAAAAGTACAAACTAAAATTGTTAATGGTACGGGAAATAAAAGTATGGGTTTGTATATCAAAAGCTGAACAAACGAGTTTGTCACTTATTTAACAAAAATGATTATTTACGAACCTTCGATTTTACGAAATTACTTTTTACCGTTCAGTTGGACGACAGTATGACGATAATTTTGTTTTTCCCCACAAAAGTTAATCGGCTCAGAAATAAAAATGAGAACGTTAATTGCAGTTTTCGTTACCGCCATCGTCTCGTGAAGCGGTGGCAAGATTTCGCGTGCCACATTGCAGCCGCTGACTCACGAATAACCCCACCGTGATACAGAATACTTCATGAAGGTGTATTAATGCGTCTCGGAGAGTCTCCAAGAGCGACTCTTTCACTGAGATATGGATCTTCCAGCTCGTTGGGCGTCCACAACAGCGAGGCGGCATTGTTATCCGTTTTGCGTGTTCCTGACGTGGCGCGCGTCGTGAAAGGGGTTGAATCGCTCGAGCCTAACCGCATCTCTCTGTTGCCAGCATCCCCTTTAGCCCGACCCTCAGAAGCCTCCCTTTGTTATCAATGATTTTGATATTTTGTTGGCCTTCTCGCGAGCGTGACGTTTTGCCAAACGAACCGACGATCCCGGAGCGGATAGTCGCGTGACACTGCTCCGATCAACGAGCGGAACGGTTCCCTTATGCTCGTTTGCCAAGGGGCTACATTGCCTTATTGTACTTCCCTTCAACGTCACGTGAACGAAATCCCGACCCATATGAGTCAAGTCATAACTACGATACGTTGTAAGCACCGACTCCGTCGCTGTCGGTTTTTTTAACGATCCAGTGCGCTCACCGCATTCGTGTCGTAATTCGTCGATTGCCCATCAGTCCCATCGGAGAACGTGAAAAACGACCTTAGCGAACGAGCTATCCAGCCAAATGGAACGCGTATCTCAAAGTACGGAAAGCCGGGGCTGCTCGACGAGCTCGACCCTTCGACGTTTCAGGCTTGTGGTGAGGTATCGAATTGACCGTAAGAGTCGGTATTTCTTTTATAGGCAGGTAAAGGCTGTCTGCAGGACGTGTGAAAGAGACAACATTGATTTGTTGCACTATAAAAGTTATCCGAATTAGAAATGGGGAGGCCGGGACGAACTCAAACTTCCAACGCTTCAGGCTTCCGGCAAACGACGGAAGACGACCGGAAGTGTCGGGATTTTTTGGATCGGCAGATAAGGACCGTCTCTCGATACGTGCCGAAGGTAGAATCGGTCAGTCTTACGGCAAGGGATATAAAAATTCGGATGTAATATCATAAAACCCGTCGATTCTTCCCAATCATCCTTACAACCAATTTTCCATTTTTTCCATTGGTCACTATAACTTCCGAATTTACGGTAAACAAAATTGTTGTCGCATAGGCGCAACGCGATTCGCCCGACGTAGCCGCTCCGTATCGGTGATCGGCTCTTTGGCATCGCCAAAGAGCCGATAACAACGTTCGATCGGCATGAGCGATCGGTTGAGATCGCGGTTGGCTGGCTCGCGGAAACTGCGCGATCGTCGCTCCAGTGACGGCTTCGCCGACTGAGTGCTGATGTACCGAGCTCTACCATATATCTATTATTCGAGCGAAACCGCGGTTCTATGATCAGAGCACCGTAACGGAAACGGAAGCGGGTACTCGTTGATGCATGAAACGTGAAACTCGAAACTTTGTCTCAATTATAAACCCATCACCCAAACCACCCTGTCGCCCGCCGAAGAAATTCATTTGCCGGAGCGGCGTTCACGGGCTACGGTTTGCTGATTGCGTCGTCGATAATAGATGCGTGACATTGGCATTTAGTTGAGTAATCAAACGTCGCTTTCGTAAACAGTATTACACAATATCGTATATTATTTCACTGTCGTTCCAATTTTCTCGATCGGTACAACGCAATTGTTTACCGAACATTCGGTACATAGTCGATTCGTTAATTACCATCGTTAATCAACGACGTTAATTAACATCGTTGTTCGAGCGAAGCTTGCCCGTCTTAAAAGTCGCCGGGCCCGGACGGAGATTCTCGTTCAATCTCCAATTTCGTCAGACGTTGGGTCGCTTCCCGGAGGCCAGAGTCTTATTTCCTCCCCGACGAACTTCTCGATTACTCGATTACCATTTTCCACCGGTTTCAACAAGCTTTTCGCAATATCGCACAATCCCTCAATTATCGCGGGACAAATGACGAATCAGAGCTTTGCCTCGCGATTCGGACTCTGCTGAACGGTCCCATGAATACTGTATGATTCCCTCGAACATACAATCATCGTTTCCATCGTGTCTCGGAAAAAATCTCGCGAGACACCGAATCTAACGATTACCGCCCATGTAACGAGGTCATCCCGCCCAACCGCGTTACATCTGCAACGCTGATTGTCTCGTATACATTATTCGCTTCCCATCGATCTCGAGGCAAAAACTCTCATACATATACATATATATATATATATATATATAAAATAAATAAAAATAATACCTTTCCAAGAAATATGCTCGATTATTTTTCTCCGCGAGTTTATACGCTCGGCCCGCGATTCCGCCGCAATCTTTTTATCGTTACCGGCGCGAGGCGAGAGTACTCGCGTACGTACGAGCCGCAGCTGCGACTACACTCGAACACTTGCACGGGATATCTTCGAAATCGTACGGCGAGCTGGCCCCGTTGGCGGTGCGGCGAAACACACGGGTGTCCACCGATCCGAGTTCCCGGTCTTCCCGATCGAGCGACCGATCGGGTGGAATCGAGATCGGTAGAAGCCGCTCAGAGAAGGAAGAAGATACACGAATGAAATATCGCAAGGGCGATAGGAAGTCTCGACGCGTTCTGCAACCAATGAAGGCAGCGAAGGGGGGGGGGGGGGGGGGGCGAGCAAAAAAGTTAATTACGAAATCATCCCGAGAAAAGAAAACCACATCGGGCGGTATCGGATCGGTGGGATACACACCACGGTTATGTGAACAGGGCTAACAGCACGGCGGCGCTTCCCGTTCCTTCCCCCCTGTCCCGATTCCATGCCAATCCCGCTCCGCTGCACGGATAATAATGTGGGTTCTTGTCCCGACGAGCGAGAATGCAAATTATTGCACACGAATAAAATTTCAGCTGCTGCCGCTGTTGCTGCCGTTGAATCGCCTCTGCAGCGATGCCCGCCCGTTGTCTTCGCGATCGACGCCGGAGACGTGCGGCCCGGCCGACTGTGGTCACCCTGCCAACTTATTTTAATCCAGAAAATAAGACGGGATCTTTTCTTTTTTTTTTTTTACTTTTCTTTGCTTGCCTTTACTGCGTGCCTTCGGGGGAAAATAAAAAGAGGAATGGAAAAAAAGGAGATATACCGAACGAACCGATCTATCCGCTATTGATATATATGTGAGCACTGATTGCGTGCCGGTGGACGATGCAGGCGGAGGATGCACGTTTTACGTGCAGCCGCTGCGTCGCTCATTTGCAGGCTCGCCACGGAAACACACCGATTTTTCTGCTCGTACCGAGGGAGCAAATGAAATCGCGGCAGGTGCTGTGTTTTATCCGAGATTCGAGGTCGCACGTATTTGCCATGTAGCTACCCTAGCGCTCGAACGGATGTGGCACAGTTGAGCAGCGCTCTTCGGTGCGCCGCGTACGACACTCCAATATATGCAAATTGTAATGGCCTCATAAATAGCTTTACACACCGCGGAGACGATAGAAAATTATTGGATTAGAAATTATTTTCAATTGGAGCATGAACAGAATCATTATATCATGGATAGTTTGTGCGCTCCACATACGCCCGTTTCAAAACTCGTCTGCGTCAAAGAAAATGAAATCGATATTTGTGCATCCACATCGATAAAAGAAATATTTATATTTTTACGCGTGGATAAAAAAAATTGAGATTGATGATTTGTGGGACACTCGAATGTTGTTACGAAAAGAGGAATTGTTCTCACTTAAGGTAAGTCCTTGCGAATAATACTCACTTTGCATAAGTTTCAGAGAAATGGAAAGGAATTGCGAATAGTCGATGGCATAAAAATCTGAAAAGAAATCAAGCATATTAAAGGTGCCGAAAAGAACAATTTTGCACAATAATAATACTAAAATGTTATTAACAAATTGATGAAAAATAAAATTGTTCAACAAATTTGCCGGAAACGTAACTTTTTTTTTTTTATGTTTTATTCATTTTTCTGAATACGTATGAATTTTTTCAGGTTTTCAAATTCACTGTGAATTTTGTGACGTTATGTACATTTTTTTCCAATATAAAAAGAAAAAAATTCAAAGATTTCTGGGGGATTTTAGATTTCCGGGAGATTTTTTGAAAATTTTTATTTTTCAGCAATATGTTAATAACATTTTGGAATTATTATTATGCAAAATGAGTCTTTTCAACACATTTAATATACTCGATTTTTTCAGATTTTTATAACATCCAGAAGTGTTTGCAATTCCCTCTCATTTCTCTGAAACTTATGCGAAGTGAACACTATTCGCAAGGACTACCTTAAACGGTACAAAAAAACATTATAAAATTTTTCTAGCATGCTCGAGTAGATATATTTCTGAGAGCATTTTCTCAAATTTTAATCCACGTATTGGTAACGTTTTTCATTATCTTTTAACATAAAAATGCTGGATCATGATTCATGAAACATAAAAATTCTTTTCTTCATCTCTCCTATCTGTAGAAAATCGTACCGTCCGTTTATTAGTTTTGGGGGTGAATGAACTGTTTCAGCGAATTAAAAACCAAAAAACAAAAAGAACAAAATACCAATGTACACTTTTCACGGCTCTATTATCTTTCGACAGTTAAGAGGACTTTTTCTCCTACAGCGGAATAAATCTGCTCTCTTTCCTGTCTCTCTTTTTGTGTGCATTTTAACGTGAAACTCGATAATCCACGGAGTGCGATCGATATCTCGGTTGCAGCGCCGGCAAAACAAGCGAGCGGAGAGAGGTTCTACGAAAAAAAGGAAGCAAAAGAAAAAAAAAAATGAAAAAGAAAAATCACATCAACTGTACTATTCCGCGAACTGCTTTCAGCCTGCCAGAGAAACGAGAGGTTGACGAGCGTATAGAAGGTAGGAGGCGGAGATAGAGAAGAAGCGCGCTCGGCTGCCCGTAATGGCCAATTTTGCCGATTAAACTTTTCATCGCTCGTCGTCCAATATTCGAGTCACAAAGAACTTTTAGCGCGCCCATACTCTCTTCTCACCATGGCCGACACTGCCGGCAACGACATCAGAGCCATCATGCACTGGACTCGTTCATGAAAATTTGATGAAACGTTCGATCGCGCGAAGTGGCCATTAGTCCAATGATTACTTTTTTTTTTTTTTGCTATCTATAGTCGAACACTCGTTCTCGTTTCACGACAATAACATAGAGCATTTATGAATTCCAGTTTCTTCATATATACTTAGTAGTAGTAGTTGTATATATATAATATACAACTACTATTAAGGTCACTTTGTCTTCCTTTGCTCTTCTTTATGTTCTAGTCGTTATTATTATTATCTTCTTAAATGCATTAAACTGTAATAGTAAGCTACGCACCATTCTGTACTCAAGCTTCTATCTATATGGATGTGTCTGAATTAGTCCTTGGACCTTAGGGAATTTATTCCAGGACGCAATGAATGATCTATCTATGTATCTATCTGTAAATCTATCTATCTATATATATTGTGGCGGAACGGCCTTACCCCCTGCAATAATTCGAGCAAAAGCCGTACACCACGCCGTTGATCACGAGAAACTCAAAATTTACTTGTTCGATTAACTTCACGAGTGATTTGTCCCTCGATTCGATTTAATTCACGAGTAAATTTTCGTTCCCAGCAGCAAAGTTAGCTATTAAAGTTTGATCAAACTTGGACTATTTTTTTTCTCTAGATTCCTCCAAATTTCATACATCACTTCTCTACAATTTGAACCCAGAATCTATAATTCTGGATCTCTGTTGATGAATTGATATTTTCGTAGAAATGGAAATACCTGCGCGAACGTCCGAGTACCACGAGAAAATACTAAAAGAATGGCGAAACGAGGATCGAGAGGTTGATACAAGTTGCGTCCGTTCGGTTACGAATCGTGAATTCATCCGTTTCAACTGGCTCCGTTGACCGGAGACAAATGACGGAGCGCGTCATTCATTGGAGTGACCGAACCACCCGTGGTTGCACAGCTGGCTACAGCCCTTCCATCGCCGCTGGTATTAATACCGGAGCATACGTCATTTCGCGACGGAGACACGATATCTCCGTCGGGCTCCGAGCACCGACAATGTTTACCGTTGCCCGCGGATCAATCACGCCTTACTGTTAAGCCTACCTGCTCGATCCGAGGGAATCGAGGTCACGCGCCGTTTCGATCTTCGCATCAAACGAAAAAAGACAATAGAGTTAGAACCATACGCGGACATTAGGATATTACGATACAAAGACGAAAGAAGGCAGTAAAACAAAAAAAAATCAACATCCGCACTCTGCATCCGATTTTTCGAATCTCGAGACAATCACTCATCTTGCGTATTAGGATATTTAGATACGAAGACGAAAGAAGGCAGTAAAAAAAAATCAACATCCGCGATCTGCATCCGATTTTTCGAATCTCGAGGCAATCACTCATATTGCGTAGGACCTATCTCAGTGAGACATCCGAGACGAGAGACCACAATAAAGTTCTCGATCCCGCACAAAGCCACGCCAGGATTTTTTCCCCCCCTTTTACTCGCTTATCGACTCGACTGAGCTTTCAAGTTATGGAAAAAAAAAATATCTATAGATATATATTCCCAATGTGTTTTCTACCTGTACCATTCGAGATATTATTCTTTATTCGTAGCTGTTCGACTGAGAGTAAAAAAGATTCGACGTCCGACCGTCCTCGAATAAGATAAGCGTGTGTATAAGACACGGGTGGTACGCGTTGCACATTGGGCGTCCACCTTGGCCGCGTCTTGTACGACGTCTCGGGATCATAACTCGGGCGAGCGGGGAAGACTCTCGCGATCCAGCTGCGATCCGCCTCGGGACGGCTCATCAATCATTTAAATGTAACGCAAGCGGGAGACCGTGGAACATTTATTTATTCCTTCCCTCTCCCGCACTCTTATATCGTTAAGAGCGCGCGCGGTACGACCGTTGCGGCCTCGACGCATAGTCGTCGCGGTTCGCTTTGTCTTGACATCTGTCAGAATACGGGGCTGCACGCACTGGCCGCAGTATCATTGTTCATTTTTACCCTCCACCCTATCGGGCTGCCAGTCGAGAATCGTCTGTGGCACACGCTCCGATGCAATCTTTCGCGTAAGGCGAGTTGACCCTTTGAGCCATGCTTGGACGCTGCGCCATTTTGTTTTTGCATTGCTTTGTATTTTTTATTACTTTGTCGACACTGGCGGCGATTTCTTTAGAAATAAAGGAAAGACTTTACGACAAATGGTTAAAGGTCAAAAGTTACCATTTGGTGAAAAACGTTTGCGCACTAATAGAAATAAACACCTACGGCTAAAGTACGAAAGAAAAGCTAGGGCAGGTCGGATAGAAGTTAAATTTGCACTTCAATACACACTTCGGTAGAACATACCAGAATTATCGTCGTGCCTTTTTATTTATTATCGTTGATTGTCTGCGGACTTATGAGTTTGTTTGGAGTAAAATTTATTTATCATGAATTGAGATCTTCATCCTATACCCTCCGGCTAAGCGAAAACAAATGAGTTGAATACATTTCAATGTTTATCGAAGGGCGCAGCTTTCGTGCTACAATAGCTTTCTCCTCGATACTCGTTACCTTCTTTTTTTACATCCTTTTTTTCTCCCCCGCCCAGTCTCGCCCTTCCCGTTGCAACGCAAACTGGCGCGGAGTTTGCAGCTCGGTCACGTAACGCGATTGCGTAAGGATCGAAGAAAAGCACTACGCCGAGGCGCGATGCCACTCTCCCGCCATAGCCAGCCATGAAGCACCCTCCCTCTACCTCCATTTGCTCGCTAACTGTAATGCGAATTTTACGATGAAAACTCGTGATTGTGGTTTTTTTTTCTTCCTTTTTCTACTTGCTGCGTGAGAAAGGGTTGGAACGCTTTCGCCGTTTGAATTTATCACGAGTCACTGTTAACTCTTCGGCACAAACTGGCCGAAGAGTTAACAGATTCCAGTTGCCGAATCAATATATCGAGTACATCGGGCGACCGCACGCTTCGGCACGGAGAATATTATTACCATTTTATAATATGCTATCGTTATTATAAAAGCGGCAGGTTGGGACGTCGCTCATCCAGCGAGAACTGGCGCTCGGGTTCATAAATAATTACGGCGCTTTAAATATAATCTCGGCTCGCGAGAGCGGCACCAGCAGCATCATCAGCGTCAGCATCAGCAGTGAAGGCTGTGTGCCAATTCGGTCCGTGTCTTATCTCGAAAAAGAGGTCGGAAACTCGAGCGAGTGGCTGTCGTTTGACGTCTTCATCGGCGTCTATGGGCGTCGAGGGTTCACAGACCGGGAGCCTCGGACCGTGACTGCTCCGCGACGAAAAAAAAATCTTCTTCGCCAACAGTCTCATGACCATCAACCCTGAAGCTCATAGTCTCTCGTTCCAGAAAGGTCTCTCGACCGCTACTGCTTCCAACAGCAAGTTTATTTTTTCTTTTATCTGCACTGATGTATAGAATCTACTCACTGTACCTATCTGCACGAAAGGACTATCGAGAAATCGAATCGACTGCGAAGCGAAATATCGACAGGTTTCACTCTAATTTCAGAATTTACCTGCGTTGAAATTCAAAATTAGTTTTAAAAAAATGCACTACTTTCTAAGTTTCTGTCATCTTCAGGGCTGTGAACGCGAAGGGTTTTACTGAATTTACCACTTTCTGTCGTGATAAATTTAGTAAAGTAAGTAATAAAAAAAAAGAATATTATTATCAATCTAATCGATAATATTACTTCTCCTGACATCGTTGGTATAATTTTTATGTTTTTCAATAATTGCAAATTAATGCATTCGGAGAAGTGCCCTGATAGCAACTGCGGCTCGGAAGTACCGAAACGCGAATTGCGCCACACACTATTAAATCGTTAAATGAAAGTTTGTATATAAGTCAAGTAAAATAATCCAGCGTAAAGTCCACTCTTCAACATGCCATCAATTCCTTTCGCTATTAAACGCAAACTAATTATTAGTATAAATTGCATTCGACGACGGTAACTGGGACAGCGATGGAAACTTGGCCGTTTACCTCATTCGAACTTTTCGCCATCCGGACCAAGAGAAGGAT
This sequence comes from Exephanes ischioxanthus, assembly GCA_958510785.1. NCBI lineage: Eukaryota > Metazoa > Arthropoda > Insecta > Hymenoptera > Ichneumonidae > Exephanes > Exephanes ischioxanthus. The sequence continues at coordinate 17,929,569 of OY294022.1, read as the reverse complement.
AAATTTGGCGACCTGAAGTTTAATTCGTCGATGTTATTTTTAATCCAATTGTCAATGTACCCAGAGTGTCCACGTCTCGGGATCATAACTCTTTTCGTCCATCCGACCCTCTTCCCCGGTACATCTATGTCCGTGTTCCCGCACTCGAGGATCCTCTTCATCCTAGCCGAAGCTCGGACGAGTGGTCCCTCCACTTTCGGTGATTGCCGCCGAGATTTACAGCCGAGCGATGTCGGGACTGGGTAACGCAGTCGTTCCTGTCGTTCGACATCTACGTCCCGCAGATGCAATCCCGCAGGTTGACCGGGATGCCCGGGCCCAGTCCCGTTCGAGCAAATGCCAGGGGGACGGGGAAGCCGATACGGCGAAAGCGCGGCGTTGGTGCGGGAGTGATGGGAAAGAGGAATCGTGTTCGGTGTTGGGTTCCGGCGGACACGCGCCGAGCACGGGAATAATTGCAGGCGTATACTGTAGAGAGACAGACCGGTGGGGAACCGGAGATAGAGAGACTCGTCGTCGGGACTGCGAGGAGAAACGACACACACAGGGTCAGCCGGGTGGCTTTATCTATCAGACGACCGCTGCGCGGAGAGATATTTATGTACCACCGTTTCGGTGTCGACCCCGTCGCGATTTCGAGAAGTTCCTCGTGAGAGTCCTACCAAACGCGAGCAGGCGCAACAGCCATCCATTCACGAGATAGAAAACGGATCGCTATAATTAGCAGCGTACTAATTGATCAATTTCACAGCTTCGATCGTGCTCGCACGCCCCGATAGCTGTCAAGCTAAGCGATTATAAATGTTCACCGTTATTTTGTTTTTTTTCTTTGCACATACATGTTTCGAGTGACTTACTTCCAGAGACTCTTTTTTCTCTACGATAAATACATAAACGATAAGGGTAGAAAGTTTCGCCGCTTGGTGAGCTTGCGAAAGAAGAATCTGACTGGTTTTCCGAGAAGCCTGCTGGATCGCTGGGGCGGTGTTGCTGATGGTTGTGCAGAGCCGGCCGGTGATATTTACGACTCTTTGTGGCGTCAACCCCTCGCCCGCAATTCCGGGGTTCCGTTTCCTCCGGGTCTTTCGCCCTCGTTCCTCAGCGCCATTCCTCTTCGGTTTCCCTCGCTCGCTGTGTGTCTCGAGTCTTTCGACCCTCCCCCGATAAAGGCCGCGACGTGGTGCGCAACGCCCGGTGCAATCCGCGTAAAATACCCCAACGACGGATTGCTCCTTAATGATAGGGGAGCGTTTGGCACATATCGGCCGTCTAAGGGAAAAACCCCAATGTCTTGTGTTCAAGCGAAGTCTCGATGAGTAAAATCTTGAATGGGTACTTGGGATATCGACTAGCCACCACCAGCGTCTTGCGGTGTAAAATAGTAATGGTAATGGTACGCGGCGGATACATCGCTGATTAGTTCTGGCAAAATTGGTCCGACCGGTATTGGTCCCATACCAGAAGGGCGCAAAGATTACTCCGCGACCTTTGCAACCAGCTTTGGCCTTTTCACGCCTGCCCGCAACTCCGTCGCCCGCAATCGCATTTCGTTGTAGTGCAAAAAATATCTTGCACTATAAAACGGTAATCGTAACGGACCTCCGTTGATAGATCGCTGATCAGTTCAGCCAAAATTCGTCCGACAAGTATTGGTCCCCAAGAGGAAGGGCGCACAAATTACTCCTCGACCTTTGCAACTAGCCTCGGCCTTTTCACGCCGCCTCGCGACTCCATCGCCCGCGGTCGCATTTCGTTGGAGTGCAAAAAAATATCAAATTCGCCGGTCGACATCGACGTCAACCTAGCGAACGAGCCGCTCGAGTGGAAAAATATGTGACGGAGAAAAAAAAAAAGAATCGTTCGAGGGAGAGTGAAGCGCCGTTGGGAAATTACCGTTAAAACGAAATCTTTAATGGTTGACGTTTAATAAATTCCGTTGGATTGTCAGTATGGCGAGTTTCGAACTCCCTCGTAAAATCTCCAGAGAGTTAGCAATCACTCTCTCTCCATCCGTCTTTCGCTTCGATGCTTCTGCCTCTCGATATTCCTCTAACCTCCCCGCAGCTTTCTTCCGCTCCTTCATAATCTTTCCCGTACCGCGGTCTCTTCCGTCCTCGTCCCGCTCACTGTCTTCCCGCCCGCTTCAATCTTTCCTCCCACTCATACCTTCCGATCGGTCGCGAATCGACCGCCAGCCACCGGATTATAATTGAAAGAGCTATAACTCTCCGCTACCGATAGCAAGGCCGAAGAGACTTACTTGTGCCAATATTAGGTAAGAAGATTTCCAAAGGGTTTACGTTATGAAAAGAACGTACGTATCATGCGAACAGTCTAGTAATATAACTCCACTCGAACGAGATGAATTCAATGTTGAAATATGATTTACCTCTATATAAGTTCGTACGATTGAATCTTTTCATGAAATATCATTCAATTACATACAGTCGTGTGATAGATCTTTTGCCCAACCGAGACATATTATCCACGTGATCTCGTTAAGATACCTTAATACAGCCACTGAAGAAAAGACCTAGGGATGCACCTTTTATATGGTGGGTATAATGATTTTCATTTTGCCGGACAACTTTTTGCCTGGCAACTTTGAAGAGCCTCAGTCGCTCATGACTATGACAATGGTCTTTCGCTACACCTGGCAGTCAGTTCAATCGACCTGGATCCATTCATCCCACGTCCCGCGGCGCCGACGATTACACGTCTTATTGCTGACTCTACCGCTTGGCTCTTTCAAACTGCACATTTTCCTTCGTCATTAGCATAGGGCCCGAGAGGTACGCCGCGGAACATGAGTCAGGCCACGAGAGTCACAGTGACTGAGGGATTCGCCCGTGCTGGATGATTCTCACGTTCGCGTCGAAGTATAGAGAGCTCGCGGTGTTCGCTGTATGGATTTAATTATTAGGATCGATCGGGGGGTACGCCTTTAATCGGCTGGGCGTGAGCACACGTCGATCCTCGACGACGAACAAAAGGGGGAAGCCAAGGTTCGTCGCTCAATCCCGCGGCCCGGCCTCCGCTCAATTACCATTTCGTGATGCCGGGGTGACACGCTTTGATCGCTTCACTCGCGTGATCGCAGGATCCCAGCTCCGATGCAGATCGAATACTTTCCGAGCGTTTGGGAGCTTTGGCGCAAGAATAGCCACGTACCTACTGATATAGCACTGTTCGGTTAAAGGGTCGGTTCGACGAATTTCGAAGAACTACCGGCAACCGGCTTGAATCAACCGGGCTTAGGGAACCCCCCATCCACGAGAGTGCGTCTCATCTGCTACGCAGCCTAACGAGATTCTGCCTCTCTATTCGCTCACGGTACATTTACCGTAACTGGCTAAGATTCGCGTCATATATCTCCATGATCCTCTTCTCGGTAGATTCTTACTTTCTCTTAGTGTAGGAAAGATAAATGTTTAAAACGAAGTACGAAGTAAAAAAAAAAGTTTAATCGTGAAAAGAATGAACTCATTATATATAAGGAGAGTTTTCCCGCCTGCTTTACCCAAAATCGTTGCGCTGGACAATTCAGTGGTAGTGAGCGCGTTTATTGACGCAAAGTTACGAAGAGTAGGAATAGAACATTTGTATAGGTACAGAGCGAGTTATTTAGGGTAGTCCTTAGGAATGGTGTTCACTTTGCATAAGTTTCAGAGAAATGCGAAGCAATTGCAAACACTTCTGGAATGTATAAAAATCTAAAAAAACATCACGCATATTAAAGGTGCTGAAAAGATTAAGTTTTATTTCAATTCCGGTAGAGATTTATTTCAATTCGGGGAGAGTTTTATTTCAATTCTGGGAGCGTTTTATTGCAATTCTGAGAGAGTTTTTTTCTTTAGTGGTAGGGATTTTGGTAGAGTTGTTATGTGGTAGAGTTATTGGAGCTATCTTTTTTGGTAGAGTTGTGAGAGGTAGAGATATAAATGTGCCGTCGACCGAGGTCCTTCAGCTTAATGAATAACTTTGTCATAATCGTAGGGTCGCGTTTGACAAAGAAGTAAGCCCAATTACACCTGTTCGATAGGGTTGTAATTACTTTGTATGTTCCAGGTCAGCCGAACGAAAATTAAATCGGGCATATGCATATCGCGTGTCTGGCATCAAATCGGCGAACACCTCATGCTCATACACGGTGTACAGGCCCTTTTGGCTTTGCACACGCGATTTATAAACGGCCATTCGTTAATGCCTCAACGAGCTGAATGAGCATTAAGAAAGCAGGTCAGATATTAATGAATGGCGCGGGACTTTTTATAAAATTATTCTGTTACGTAATATATTACGTTATTTATTTAATAACCGTCCGTACGCCAGCGTTCTACCGAATCAACTCGTTTTAATTCATCCACTTAAATAATAGCGATTCAGTCGAAAATGACATAAAATAATTTCGATTAACATGATTACGTTAAACGAAATTATTTTATGTTTATTTTTTTTATCTCGCCAGATTTAGCGAGTTCGCGCTTTTTTGTGCCACCAGATTCGCTTCCAATGTAACGCAAACGAGAGGCAAAGTTTACTCCCGTCTCACTACACCTATTCTGTGACAGAGTGCGAAATGCCGAGTCGACCGCGAACGCAAGAGATAAACGTCGGGGGGGGGGGCTTTGCGAATGTGCGATTAATCCTAGTCGTCGAAATTCTCACTTCGGTGTCGGTGGTGGGTCGGCGAGGGTGGATTGGGGGAGGGGTTGGCGCAGTTGGTATCGAGATAAAATAAGAGGGTTGAGGAAGAAAGAAGGGGGAAGAGACTCGACGGTAGCGGGAGAACGCGAGGCAGGAAGAGTGATTAACCCGAAAATCGGAAGGGCTTACCGGGGCCGGGGCGCGAGAGATTTCGACAGGGCTCGAGTTCTGATCTCCACTATCGAAAGCGTCTCCACTCGTGCGCGCTCCATTGGCTGACTGACGAGGGTGCAGTACACCCCTTCCCGGCCAAACTACCGGCCTACCGCGTTTTGCCCCCCTTTTTCCAGTGATTAAAAGGCACCCCCGGGGTGGAAACCTTTCCACCCTCATTCCCTCTCTGGTGCACTTCTCTTTCTCTCTTTTGCCTCTCCATCACCGAAATTCAACCCAAATCCCCCCCCCCCCCCCCCGTCTATCTCTCCGCCATCCTTTCGCATTCCGTTGATAGATACATGTATGTAGAGAGGATATTCAGAGTACTCGACAGAGACCGCAGGGTGCAGTGTGTGCGTTCCGAATTCCAACAATCCGCTGATGCGCGGTTTGTTCAACTATAATGTGCTTTCCACGTGAACGAACCGCAGCCGATAATTGTTATTCAATTTTTCAATGTCCAAATGATTTTACGTTTTGCGGCTGGCGGATACTGTACAAACGATTAAACTCTATATACGCTCGCGCGCCAGGGTGGAAGGGGAGGGAATGTCGGGATGCTGGAGGACACTCGCCCGATAGCGCTGTACGTCGGTACCGATGCTCGACCGCGCGCGCCATTAGCCCGATAGCTCGGGCATACCGACATTTATTCGCTCGAATCGCCAGCAATTATTTGGTCATCAGCGCGAGGGGCCCCGAGGATTGATGCAGCTGATCCGCGAATATAAGCGTTCAGCGTTTGGCTTTTCTTCGCCAACGCGAGATCTCTCTTTCTCGCAAAAAAGCGCTCCGTCACTCGCCCTGAATAAGAGGCACGAGAGTTATTAATGAAAATATACGCTCGCCGACCATTGCCCTCCGAACGGTGAGGAATCGTACTGGCGCGAAGTACGCGATATATTGTTTCGTGTGCCGAAGGAAATAAATCATTGAACTTACGATAATGGAAATATAGAAATTATAATGCAAATTACGAAAACCCAGGTAACCCATTGCTGGGTACATTATTCACGATGGAGATCCCGATATTGGCGAATTCCGATTGGACCTCCGATAGAAACCGTCAAAGACACGTCGTTCAGGATCCTCGAGAGTCAAGTTTATATGCTCGTCGACGGAAGTTTGAGCTCTTCGAGCGAGCGTTAAACTCTCCGAGCATTTGAATATTCATTAGCGCCGGTGTCGGAGGTCAAGCTGCGATTGAAAAGGCTGCGCCGGACATTATATACTTCGGTCAAGCTATATCGAAGGTGTACCCGGGTTTATATACTTCGGAGAGTTTAACAAATATCCGATAACGAGAGAGAGGGAGAGGGTCGAGAGATATAGAGAGAGAGCATCTTATAAAGTGAAGAACTTTTTCGATATTAAAGTGTCAATAAATTTCTTGATAAATCGTAAATCGCGTCACAGTTTCATCCACTCTCGCGTATCTCCTATCATTGTACGCTGCACAGGCGCAAGAAATCCATCAAAGATGTTTCCCCGTTGGATAAATGTGTATCCCTCGTAGGGATGCCGCTCTCGTGTGCGCACTCGGCTCTCGCGGATAGATCTCTGGATCCTGCGAGATTCCGGAGAACGTCTCGTTGATTATGACGGTAAGCCCCACGAGGGAGTTCCCGAAGCGTGAAGGATGGATCGCGCTGGATGATGGCCCGAGGGGCGAAGTTTGCGCGAGCGTATAACGCCGGTGAGAGACCGAGTGAGCAAAGGCGGCTAAGGTATCCAATAATTATCGGGGAAGTTCCGATGCCCGGTCCGAAGAAAGCTGCTCTGTGCGCCGTCGAGCTCCTAATCGTGTGGAAATTTGTCGGGGTAGGCCCGGATCGGGTCTGGCTTGTGGCTAGTGTGCCCTACATAGGAAAACTTGACGGGCACTAGACACTGCCCGGTTAGAAAAACTCATTTGTCTCGAGCGACGCCGGCTTTGCATGCAAAGTAAGGGCTGAGCGTGCGCTGGCGAGTCACTGGCCAGGAAACCCAGATAGAGATCGTTTTGCCTCATCGCGGCTCCCGGCTGTGCTCAGAGGCTCTCGTTGATGCTGTGCTCTTACGTCTCGGTTCTCCCTCGTAGCTGCTTATGCTCATGGGCGCGAGCTTCCCCTCTTGGCTGTACTCCTTGCTACTCGGTTGTTCGAGCCAAACACAACGTCCTGTCCCGCATGATTGGATGACTTCGAATGGATGGATAGCGGTGCTTCGTAATCGCGTAATCTGTTCTCTCGACGCCCGTCGTACCTCTTCGTCGCCACAGTGTCGTCGGTCGTCGATTATCCGAACGTACGACCAGAAACATAATTTATTTGACGGGCGCTCGTCAAATAAATTATTTTTCTGGGTGTACCAGTGTCATCGCCTGTGTCGATCAGCCAAGCCCCGGACTTCCAACTACGATTCGAGGACTAGGAGAGGTTTTTTTTTTTTTTTTTTAGAGGCGTTTTAATAAGGAGTTTAAATAAACTTGAAATAAAGAAATAAAAACCATACAATCGGTGCGTACACAAAACTTAATATACTCCTGGCTAGTTCGTCGCAGCGCTGAGGTACAAAAATTCTCTATCGAGATCGAATAAAAATGTATAAATATTTGTTGGAGGCTAGCAACGATAAAAAAAGTTAACAATAATGACGTGCTCGGGCAACACTTCATACAGCACGGGGAGAAAAAACTGGGGTGAGGGCCTAAAGGGCTCAACTAAAATGTTATTAGTATATTACTGAAGAACAAAAATTGTGCACCAAAGTAGTCGACAAACCAATTTTTTTTTTGTTACGAAAATGATTTCTCAATTTTTCTGAATACGTATGAATTTGTTTAGTTTTATGTAATGTTTGAAAATTGCGATTTTAAACAAATTTTAACATAAAGAAAACGCCATTTTCAAACATTGCAATAAAATTCTGAAAAAATGCATACGTATAAAAAAAAGTAACAAATCATTTTCATGAGAAAAAAAAATTAGCTTGCCAGGTAATTTGTTGCATAATTTTTAATTCAGTAATTACTTCATAACATTTTGGAATTATTATTATGCACAAACGTGATTTTTTTCAGATTTTTATCCGTTCAGGAAGTTTTGTAATTCTCTCTTATTCCTCTCACAAACTTAGTCGGCGTCGCACATAACGAAAGGACTGCCTTAACATCTCGTCGCTCGAAGATGGCGGCTAGGAGTGGTCAAATTAAACAACGAGGCAACCAGCGACGTTGTTTTTCTCGTACTTTCATTACCTTATTAACAATATTTAGCCTCAATGTCCATCGCCGACGCGGCGAATGATAAAAATCCTTTTTTCCATTATGCAAGGAGGAGTTGTAATTTTCGATGTTTGCTGATTGAAATCCGACCATCCAACGTTGATTCATCGGGGAAAATGGTCCCGTCGCTTCGATGGTACATTGTTTGAATTCTATTATCACCTCGAGGCGTTCCCGGAGCGTGCTCCTTCGATCGATAGGCATTGCTCGTGTACTTGTGTGCTTTCAGGTAATACATCTGGGAGTGTATTAGTGCCCCGCGGCGTGCGAACCGCCTGTCGTGACAATGTAATCTTGAACGGCGTTGCTCTATCTGTCGGGCGCTCGCTGATGAGTCATTGGAAAGTTTGAGTTTCAACGGGACCGAGGGGCTTCTTCGCATCAGGTGGCACCCATGAACAAAGTAATCACGTCGAGTGCCCGTCTCTCGCTTGTCTCTTGTCCTTCGATCGGGTTCGTTTCTCGTCTTACCACGGAGAATCTCGTGTCGAGGAGCGGAAGAGCGGCTAAAACGTCTACGACAGCGTGACTACATTCGCCGACCTACAAGCTGTCTCAATCTCCGTCATCGTAGTGTACAGCTTATCGCGCACGGCACCGAGGCTCGACGAGCCAACCGATCGGATGGCGGGATGAATATTGAGCGAGAGCGAAATTGATTTTTTTTTTACTGTAACATAAAGGCACCTATAAAGCCATCGGGCAAAAAAAATCATTAGCGAGTACCCTCGGAGCAGAGCAATGCTTGATAACGATCGGTACGGCGATCGGTGGATAGTCAAAGATACATCGGCATTTTTGACACATTCAATCGGAAAGATTTTCATAGCCAATTCATTACGAGGCCAATGGCTCTGGCAGCGCGAAATCTATGGTCGCGCGTTCGGTGTTTCGCGTCAAAGCTATTTCCACACCGCGAACCGCGGATCGACCTTCGTTCGTTACAAGCGGTGTAACACCATGGGCCGATGAAATAAAACGAATTCACACCGGTTTACCGGCGGCGGGGCCTTTATTAATCACCCGGCGGTGTACTCGCCGGCGATTAGAGTCGCGCTGTCTATACGAATGGGTATACACACGTTTTTACACCGTGCTTTGTCCATTCATTTGACTTTCGGTTCAATTACGCTCATTGCGCAAACGTCAAGAACAAAAAAGATGGCGGCATATCTCGCTGAAAGTTCCATATGGACAAACATGCTTTTTTCCAAAACGTTTATATCTCTGTGAAATCGAATCGAGTTGTAACAAAACCTGCAAATAGACTCAGGTCGTTGTTCAAAGAAACTCCTTGCCAAATTTTGTCAAGAGATTTTTTTTTTGTCGATTTGGAGAACACTGGATACCGAGGAAACGCGCAAAGTTCAGCGTTCGACGTGAAACGCATAACTCTCGCCTTTTTTTGGACTAGCGGGCAGTTTGGAGTTAAAAATGAGCATCTACGAATATAGTTTGTCTTATTTGTGTCGAGGTGATGTTGACTCATATTTTAACAACTGATTTGTAGAAAATTCATTGTCAGCGCCAACAAAAGTGAGTGAATATAATTAACAACTGAGACTAAAAATTAGAAATAAAATAATATATTGAAAGCGAAGAGGTATAAGTTTATGCGAATGAAATGTAAAAAGAACAAAAAAATTATTCCGAAGAGCTATAAGCTTATGCGAATGAAGTTTAAAAAAATGCAATAAAAAATATTATTGTACCTAATCACTATTGTTATTGAGGAACGGAGTCCGATTTTAATGGGCAGTTTCCTCCAAAAGCGTGTGTGCGTAAAAATAACCTTCGGATATCAACAGAAAATTGCGATCTATTCGTTAATTTCGAATAATAATAATATTTACTTTGGCTGCTCAAGTGTACACATTGGTTTGTTTTTTTTTTTTTCTTCTTTTTACAAAAATAATAGACAACAACATATAGTTAATATGATTAAAAATAGTTCATAAATACGATCCCCTTGAGCTGGTCGCATAAGCCCTTAAGAGCTTGTTCGTGACCTCCAATCCCCTAATTGTAGATGATATTTAGTAAAATATTAAGTACTAAATAAATCGTAAGATAAATCATTTTTTGTTTTTTAATGCCGATTTGAGAGTACACCGAGACTGCCGTCGGGATCTTTCCCGTAAACGTTTGAGTAAAAAGAAAAGTGGTGGCGTTTTATTCGATATAAATTTAACTCGTCGTGCAACAAGTAACGTCGTGCTTACGGAAAAGAGAATTCGTGCTTACGGAAAAGCTGACAGACAGCCCCGGCGATACGGACCTCGAGATATTTCGATTCCGCACATATCCACGTAATCCCTGTCCGTGCTTACACGAGACTGCATATATGCATATCCCATACGAGCGTGAGAGCGATGCTATATAACCGAGAGCTGCTTTGTCCCGTGACGTGACGCTGTTCTGCGGCGGCTGGTGCAATCACTGGTCCAGTATACCGGGACCGGAACGAGCCCGACGCCGGGCGAACGATTAATTTACGGAGATAAAGTGCAATTAGTTCCGCGTGACACTTGCCACAATTAGCCGTCGTACAGCCCAAGGGCCGGGACCGAAGGTACACAAGCATGGAAGGCGGCGGAGTACGACACGGCATAGCCGTCTACCGCCGGCGCGTTCTGTTCCGACTGTTCCAATTTCAACGAATGAGTTATCTCGTCCTTGTTCCGCCGCAGTCGAGGAGACAAACTTAGGTCCGTGATTCTGTAGCGGTTCCCTTCGGGACACGCGAGTAAATCTCTGACCTTTACTTTAGATTTTTTCTCTATCTTTACGAGCTCCAATGAATCCGGGAGTGTGAGACAGAAAATACGAAAAAAAGGAACGGGTCAAAAGAGAGTCGTTACGGTGGGACGTCGCGTCGAGGGACGACGGTGAGACGCTACAAGAATGGGCTTTTCACCTTTTTCACACGGTCGCGTTGGCCCGATGACGACCCATCGGCCTCCGGTACGGACTTCCCTTTCTCGATATAAAAAGGGACAGAGGGATAGAAAGAGATCCCATTCCAGGTGATTAGTGGACAAGACCGCCGAAACGAAATTTCACGCACCTCAGAGCGATCACTTGGAACCAATTAGGTGACCCGAGACCGATCGAATTCTCCGCTCGCAAAGGGAAAACAACGAGATACGACACGAGGGAACTTATACGCAGGAGGTGAAAAAAGTATTCTCACACTTAATTTTTTTTTATCTATATATATCATTTTCTTATCGTTATCTATCGTTAGGGTAAAACTCGTAAATGCGATCCACGGATCATTGATTTACCTCGACGCTCCCATATGAGCCCAATACCAAAGTCCTGACCATAAATTCTAAGACAATTCTCACACCCGCACTTTGGTTTTTACACTCTAAAATAACATAATTATTTTGATTGTAATCCCTTTGGTGAATCTTTGCGAATAAATGTATCCCCTCGAAAAACAAGTTATCTTGCCGAACTTCAAGTATTTGGTAGAAGTAGTAGTAAACGTGCTTCATTAGTCTCAGTAATACATGGTCCGGTGGTATTGCGTGTATACACGGGTAATATTTTTTTCCTCAGGCTAATGGGCCCAGTTCCTTCAGCCTGTATATTTGCTTTTGTCAATGGAATACCTCATAAATATAAAATAAAACCTTGTTTGTGGAAGAACGATATAATCGATAAAAATATTATATTAATTGCTTAAGCTAGCGGGTTCGTACACTGAGAGTGAGATCTCGGAAAAACTACCATGTCATAAAGTAAATTTCGACCAGGCAACATGTTACACCAGCGCCGCCACTAGCAATATGTAACATTTTCACAAAGGCCTTGGGATCCAACCCATATGGTAATTTTTTCCAGTCGGCGGGTTGGCAACATTTTACGTATTCTGGCAAAAAAGGATAAAACTAAAAATTTCGTGAATTAAAAGTGAGAATTTCAGTCAATTTTTTTAATGTATGGATACATAAGAAACGACTATTGCTCGACACAATATGCTGATATAACCAACAAATCCAAAACAAACTGATCGCGATCTCGACGCCACCGATGATTTTATTGTCTAGTAAGATGACTATATTTCTAGTATTCTAGCAAAAATAACGGGTATTCGGGTAACATATGCAAAGTCAAAGTTACCATATTTTCTAGCTGAATGTGTTAAGTTGAACACGAACATTTACCAGGATATCGCTGTAGTTCCCATATACCTATAAGTTCTGTCGGTTTTTACCCGATTTATGGTAATTTCTATCAGACCCTTCTCTCAGTGTAGCTCTGTTTCGTTGTATACTAGTACGGAGATTATTTCAAAAATGATGTGTGCTCGAAATTTGTGTGTGGGAACGTTGTTTGCTGGGAGCTTTCTAAATAGCGGTATGATGGATCCAAGGCGGTGCTGTGCAAAGTTCATACCGAGGCTTTTCTCCAAGTATTTAATTGTAAATAATAAGGAAACAAATTTACAACAGCAATTATTATCGTACCGATCACCAGCTGACGTTTATTCCTCGTCGTATACACATTCGAGATCATCGAGTCACGTTTAACAATGAGCGGGAGTCCCGCTGTGGCGGCTTCGAGCGTCGAAAAGCCCGAGTCTCGCCCTCGTTCTCTTTACACTACCACACCGGTGTGGGAGAACATTCAACGTGGGGTCGCCCCGAAGTCCTCGTGTGTACTATACATGTACCATGCTTTAATTGCCAGGCTATTGTTATAACCATCGCGTTTAGATCCGACGTTGCGATTGATACTAATTGTGCGAGGTATCAGTTTAATCGATCGACGATGAGCTCGACGCTCGTCCGGGTACCTTATTTAGTGATAATAAATGTGGTAACGATAGTGATCGAATAGGACGCGACAAGTCCGATGATGACGCCGTTTTGAATTCCATTTGGCCGATTAGTTTGTTCCACTTTATCGTGGCGAAAGGGCCAACCCATCCGGCAGCGTGTAGTTTGAACTATGAGTAGAGTTTCAGTTGATCGATGCAATTAATTACTATTAACGATGAAGCGCGTTGGTCGACGAGCGCGAGGCTTAATAGTCATGTGTAGCGTGTTTGACGATTCAGTTCAAAACGAGGTAAACGTGTTTATCGCGGTTGTGGGTCGGTCTGCCGCGACCAAAAGACCCTACGGTTATTGGTTATCCATGGCGAATTATGATGGGTTCGGCATTGGTATCAATTGGTACCGATACGTGTTACCAAAATGACGGTACAGATCCGTCAGAGTTCGATAAGGCCGCAGACAGAAGCACAGGGAATACATGATCAAATGTAAAGCCATAACGGGCTCTACGTTACCAAACTGATGCCGTACTTCACTTTCGGCTAACGCCGAGTATTGGGCGGATGGATGATGCCTCGTCGATCGCGACACGGATGTACAAGCACGTTGGGACGAACCGATAATGCCCTGCGCATTTGACGGTGATTAGACCGTATCAATTAACGGGAACCTAAATTATCCGCGTATTAAACTCTCGTCCGCTTCGTGTCTGCCTGCGTCGCTTCGCTACTGGCTAAACATAATATGACCCAATGCATGATTGTTGTATTTGAAAATAAAGTGAAGTATCCGCGCTGAATTTGCCGGTCGAGCCAGTGTCGTCCCAACGGTATTAATCTTTGGCCAATATTCCGCGAAATATTGGCTCTTCTGCCGTTGGTTTGCCCCTCTAAGATCAACCATCGGGCAATCATCGATTTCCCATTTTTTTTTTTAGTTCGCTAATGCGGTGGGACAGGTTCATCGGCCATAATACTCCTACTTTAAAAAATTTCTGATACGAGACGAATAATCGTTCTATCATAAAGTAATTTGATTATTTATCCAGAGCAATTAATCGAAGACTCATCGTTACGAATATTTTTCATAATTTTTTTTCCCTTAATCATGCACCACCGTCTCGATCCAAATTCGATCGGGTTCGCAATGCCCTCGCTGGTTTATAACCGACGGATAGATATTCGAAGGAATATCTGCCATTTCGAAATCGCGCCACATAATTATTAATCCGTGTTTACACGAATTCCCGTCTTCTCATTAGCCTCATTACCAGCCAACACCAATGTTCGTCGGACCCAAAATCGAGTCGCTTGTTCAGCAAATCCACCGAAAACCGGTTGAATCGTCTAGACGCTATGCCATAACCTATATATGCAAACTTCGTATTATTTATACAAGTGAACACTATTGTTAATTTCCTCATAATCAATGTATGTTCGTTACCAATGTACCCGGTAATCGGGTCTTTAGTGAGATGATGTTGGAAGTACCGTACAAGGTATAGATTTTCAATGCTCGAGAGGGATGTACATGTACGTTGACATCGGCACATCGGTCGAGTGGGTTATACGATAATCGTCGTCGTCCACGATAATGACCCGAACAGCCATTGGCTCATAGGCTGCGTGCTTAAACCCTATTACGAAGTATATAGGACGCACTTCCAGGATTTGCACGATTCATTGGACGCGAACCGGTACGACTAATACGTTGACGTTGCTTTCGCGCTTGGATCCTCGGGCTATGGTTGCACGATGGTACGTGGCGCTGACCCAACCCGTCGGCTTAATAACACGCGAGTACAATGACGTACTTCCCTACGGTAGCCCCATGGAGTGGACCACCCCTCAGTCTTTCGCTCGGGCTTTCGGACCATGGGTATGGGTACGATCCAGGAAGAGGGAGAGCAACCCGAACGAGTACGACCGTCATGATACGTAATGAAAGCCCAATCCCGGGCACTTGCCTCCTGATACTTCGATCGCTGTGCCACTACATCGAGTCGCGCGATGTGCACACATACAGACCTTGCGTGAATACCACGCGCATCAGGAAGCGTAACGTGCTGCGGCGACGAGTACGGGGATCACCGTGATCTGCGCGCATGGACATATTCCGGGCGTACACGATTTTCCACTCGATTCCTCTCGACGGCTATTGTGTCAATTTCGATGACGCGATACCTCGACGCAGTTTCCGCACCGTGGGCGGGAGATACGGAAAATTTTACTATGTATCTCGTAAAATCAGGCGTTCGAGCTCTACTTGCTTTAACTCTTCTTAGCGATACTCTTCCGCTTCGTTCGGTTCTCGGTGTCAGCTATGCAGCATTCCCGATAGAGCGTTCGCTGGCTTTATCGCATCGTACCATGTCGCAGTTGCTTGTATAGATTTTTTCTGATGAATAGGGTAGAGTCGAATTGCGCAACATTGCGCAACAGGCGAAACGCTCACGAAGTCCGATATGGTGGGCCACTGAAGAAATCGGTTATGGCAACGGATGAAGGCTCTTGGGAAACTCAATATTCGATCCTCCGAAGCATGGCATTGCGTGAACGCAATACCTTTTCGAGGAATTAATTAATTGCCTATTCTCTTGGCAAGAGAGACGAAAAAATTTCAGTGACGATTCGTTGCGCTGAATCGTCAGATAACAATATGCAGGTTTCGTCTAACCGACTGAAAAGGTTATGCATTTCTTATCAGCGGTAAATGAAAGCTCTAGATACACACAAAATAAGTAAAGTATTTTTTTTAACCCTGGAATGAGTAAAATGAGTCCGTTTAGGCTGTAATAGTAAAACTAATGAGAGTTCAGAGTCCTCGGGCAACCGTTCGTATACCCGGGTATTATCTCCTCCACTTCACCCCTGCAGGCGTATTACCATCGGAATAATGATGAAGAGACATATAACGTGAAAAGCCGATCGATAGATTCAAGTATCAAATCTTATTAGCTCTAAGTAGTCGGTGGAACTTTGCGCTCGATTGCTCGTCGAGCACTAATCTTCCGCTACATATATCCCCCAAACGGAACCCATCGAGTCGATGAGGGAGCACGCTTATTATGAAATATCCAAGTATCATGAATAATACAGATATTTAATTAATTTATTGGACGTTTAACCTCCCACTATAAATCCCCGGGCCGATAAAGCAGATTCGATTCCGCGCAATTAGTCACGGATTGGCCAAAGAGATTTCGCCAGTCCTATCTTCAAATTCTCTCGGTTATTTCAATGCAATATTATGTTCTGTACGCTGTTGCGAAGGATGTGCCGAGCGAGATTGCGATTAATATGTAGCGCACCGTCGATTTTCGTGCCAAGAGCGCGGATCTTAATTATAGCATCAATCCAGGCGAGACAGACGCGTGTACGTGTAGACGGTATTGGATCAACGTGAAGCCCACGCGCGCGTATCGCGTATGTCGTTCACGTGTGTACGTGAACGGCATATAGCCCTTGGCAAAGTGCTCGGAGGTTCGACGGGCGAGCTTAAGATGGTTAGGCCCTTGATGAGTCTGGAATATTCCAAGAGAGCGAGGGCGAAGCACATCCCAGCGTTGAGCGCCGCACGGCCACCCCGAGCCGGCTCCGAGAACACGAAATGCCTCCCGTAGGGCAACATCCTAATACCTCCCGTCGCTCTTTGTCCTTGTAATACACGTTGCCTCACTCCTTGCACAATTTACTTTCCAAAGACGAGACAGACTTGAAGTACACACAGCCCCGAGGAAATCGAGGAGTAAATGATGACTCCGAATTAATTAAATCTCGTCGTATTATTGTATTGGGTTTAAAAAAGGCACATTTGCATCTCTACCACTCACAACTTTACCAGAAAACATCTCTATCATATTATAAGTCTACCGTATTAGAACTCTACCAAAGTCTCCACCAGAAAGTAAAAAAAAAAAACTCTAGCAGAATCATAATTAAACTCTACCTGAATACAAGACTAGACGGTAGCCTCGTGTTCCGGTGGAGTTTTTTTTAAGTCCGGTAGAGTTCTAATACGGTAGAGTTGTAATATTGTAGAGATGTTTTCTGGTAGAGTTGTGAGTGGTAGGGAAGTAAATGTGAAAAAAATTATAATTAACGAGTAATTATCTTGAAGAAATTTCGTTCGAGAGATTCGAATCGGAGCTTGCTTCCGGCGAAGATTTTCGACCGTTGCGTTCGGTTCGATGTTACTTTTCTTTTTATCCATTGATACGATTTATTTTTATTTTTTTCTCAATCATCCGCGTCTATGTGGAGGAGAAGCGAGCGTTTGCAAGTGGATGCGATCAGGGTCGAGCCGCGGGCGTATAATTTCTGAACGATTAGAGTCGAGAGGAACCTTGGATCGAGCAGCGACAGCTTTCGGAGCTTCGATTCCCAGCGGCGGGCGTTCATTATGACGCGGTCGCTTCGACCCGCGCGCTTCGATTCACGAAACCCCCTCGATAATAAACCGAAAAACCCGAACGAGAGAACGGGCAAACACCACCTTTTGACAGATGTTTCATCGGAGGACGGCAAATTGCCGCTTTAACCTTTATACCGAATCCTGTCGTTAGTGAGTTTCTGGCGCTCCACGAGCTGCGGACAACGTGCCATTATACATCAACACCGACACACCGTCACCAATACCATTGGGCAACGTTAGAAGAGGCCGATACCATTAGAGAGGCAGAGCGCTCTTTAAAATGTAATTTATTGAAATCACCGATCGAATATTAACATCGGCCCGTGGGCGTTCAACAGCTCGGCCCGCGCGTGGTCCATACGCGAGGGAAACGCGTGAAACAAGCCTCCAGGAATTACGAGGAACGAGTGTCAGACCCGCGTCATCGCATCCCGACGCGACTACGCAGCGACTTATACGAGACGATGTCTCAGCCATTTCCGGAATTTCCCGACGGGGAAGGAAAAAAAGAAATGAAATACGACAAACCACGACCGTACCCACCCTATATCCGGTGGAACGAGACAAGTTGCTTCTGTTATAATCCCGCGGCCGAAAGGAGATTGGACTGTCATCCGGGTGTGATAGATATACATACTTTTTGTAGGTCGATTGTTTCCGAGAGAGAATGCAATAAACGCATATTCGAGAGATAATTGGATTTAACTCCGGAAGAGGATTCATGGGTTCGGTGGATTCGAGGGCATTTGCAGCTTCCATAGATCTCGTGATTGCCGGACAACTTGTCTTGTCGATGTACTCCCCCCCCCCCCCCGCTAATTAGAAATCTGCAACTTTTTCCCTAACTTGATGTTATTAAAATTATATATGTTTTTTTTTTGTCACTGCACAGTAAATAAAGTTTGTACTTTTTACAACTCATTGTCCACAAACGTCGATAATTTTTTAGTTAATTCTCCGATCGCACCATCCGATTCTATTCTTACAACCAAAAGCGCAAACTAGAATTGTTTATGACATGGGTAATAAAAGGACAGATTTGTGTATTCAAACCTGAAGAAACGAATTTGTCATTATTATAGTATACGATTTTACGAATTATTTTTTACTGTGTATTAGAACTAAATCGTTATTGGGCGCACCGGAGCGCGTTTGTGCCGCCAGGTGCAGATGAACGAGCGTTCAGTACGAATATAATATAAGACTAGGTAAATATTGACACGGTCCCGAAATTTCGATCGAGGCTCAAATGTTCGAACGAAATGAGAGGCGGTAATTGCATACACGAGAAGAGGGAGAAATGTCCGTAAAAAAAATGCAAAATGTGCAAGAGGGGTGAACAGGGCGAAAGGGGCAAACGTCCGTACGCAACAGAGTTTTATTTCTTCGCTACTGGTTACCGGTTGAGCGCGTCGGAGCTGGCTCGTTTCACGGCTGTTTTTCCACCTTCTGCCAATTAACGAAACGGCGTCACGGGGGTGAACGCCGAGCGGGCGCTCTCTGTAATTACGAATAATTGCGAGGAAAATGCTGACGACGAGACCCGGAGAGAGGGAGCAGACGCTGGATAGACAGCAAAGCCGGGCGCAACAGGCAATGCGTTTGTAGTTGCACCGGTGCACACTTCTGACGAAGAACGACCCGACCTTTATAGGCGACAGACACACGATGCAATTCACGATAAATCACGATAAATGAAAGGCTAAAACAAAGATCCGCTTCGGCAAAAATTTCTGTCCGTCGCTCTCTCATGAATAATTCATTCTATTGGAATTTCTCTATTCTCGTATTATTCTGTTTCTTCTTATCTATTGCGAAGCAACTTTAGTATGAATTATCGTGATTGCGTTTCGGACTCGCAGAGCAATAATTAAGTTTCGAACTTCTAAGCGTTCATTCTTCGGGGATTGGCAAGTGGTAGTTTTTATTGAAGGTAATTGTTTTTTTTTTTTTTTTCTTTTCTTTTCGTTATTCTTGATGGGTGAGAAAATACCTAAAGACTGCATTAGTGTACGCGCAAAACATCGGAGCTCGAAATCGCTCGTGATTCTAACAGGGTCGGCAACGCGAAGAAGCGTGTAATTAAGCATGCGAACGTTAGTCGAGAACAATTAAAATAATAGTAGCCGGGGAAGGCGTAGCAGCCCGGCGTCTCGCTCCACCCTTGCACCCGTAACCCGTGACTAGGATTAGTCGCTGGCATGTGATTTGGGCCCATACTTCTAATCCTTTCGCGCTAATTGTTCGTCTTTCGTCTCAACGACTACAATGCAACGACTGATTGTTATTGATTGCACCTTTTTCGTACCCCACGGAACGAGAACGGATGCGAACAAAATTTTTCGCGAAATTATAGATCATGGTCGGTTAATTATTATTTTTTCTCCAATCTTCGGACATTAACGGGACAGTCCTATTAATCTGACGAAAAATAGGTCGATTTCGTTTTAGACAAAATTCCGAGGAGTTATTGTGCCGACCATGACGGCGCAGCTCGTCAGCTGCGGTACACGGTTATGCTGATAAGTCGAAAAATAATTATTTTTTGCCAATGAAAAAATGCATGATTGTAAACAAGTTTATTATGAATAAACACTGCGAGCCTGAGAATAACGCCACACAATTTTGGCACATTTACATCTCTACCACTCACAACTCTACCAGAATGGAAATAAAACTCTACTGGAATGGAAATAAAACTACCGGAATGGAAATAAAACTCTACCGGAATACAAGTTTAATTTCCATTCCGGTAGAGTTTTATTTCAATTCCCGTAGAGTTTTTTTTACTTTCTGGTAGAGTTGTAATATGGTAGAGATGTAAATGTGCCACAAAGAACAAAAAAATTTCCCATTTTCGCTAGATTAATAACACTTAAGGAGAGGATAAGGGGAGTCTCTTAACCTGCGTTATGGGGGCTCCGATGTTAAGCCCATGTCTTTCAAAAAATTAATCACCGAAATTTTCTAGTTTGTTCTAAAAAAAAAAAAAAAATCGAACGTTTCAGAATCCAAAGGAGACTTGTGCATTCAGATTTCTATGATTTTTTTCACCCAACCTATTGTAGCTATTGAATAGAATTTGCTTCGGTTTCGCGGAGGCATTCGGCTCATAGCTTTCGATGGAGCATAATCTCTCTATTGTTGCCCCTAAAACGAATGAGTCTGGACACGTGTGACGTCAGCAAACATCACTGGCTCCAAGCTTCCCCTGGATTTATTTAAAAAAATGTTCTCCTTCTTTTTCTCGTTCTTTCATTCTCTACAGGTCTCTCGAAACAACGGAGTACTCAACAGCCTTTTGTCCCATTCGCGCGCGAAGAAAGTAACGGTTTTGCTAGTCATTCTTTTAAATTTAATTGAGATCCGAGGCAAGGATCCCTGTGCGATCCGAGGTTCCGGTGCCTGCATCCACATGTTCAGGATCCAACGCTCTGCCGTATTATCTGTCGTTCCGTTACCGTGCCAAATATATAACAGGAAAATATATTTTTTTTTACTCATGCATGAGAAGTGCTACTTTTCGTCTTTGTTGTGAGAGGCAAAAGTGGCGCTTTATAGTCAAGTGTACTATAAATACCCGGCGCATGCGTACAGCGGACCAATTTTACTTTACCCACGCTTCAGCGTGCGTACGTAATTACGCACGCTGCAGCGTGCGCATTACTTGTCACGAATGCACTTCTGCATTCGTGACAAAATTGTAATTTACGATACTAGTGCGATTAAACTTTTTGCCGCAATCACTCGAGTTTAGAAAAAGTTTTTCGCACGAGTATCGTACCAAATTTTACCTCACAAGTTGTGGAAATTAGTGTTTTGCTCACGTTAAGCGTGCGTAAAACAGCCATTTTCGCACTGAGTGTAATAAAATCATTATGTTCGCTACACCGCGACACTAGTGCGGTGTAGCGAACATTTTTCTAATAAATCGTATCCTCTAAATTCAATTGACAGCTGCTCTACACGAACCACGACTGCGATATCCATCGCGTAGTAAGAATAATAAAAATAAAAAAAAACAATTCTACAACAAAGTTCGTAACAGACTTACTCGATCAAGCCACATTCAGAGGGTGACTATAAAAAAAAGAGATTATGTATATCGTGCAGGCGATAAAACAATTTTTTCGACTATCCTGTCTTGCCCACATGTGTTCGATATGCATAAGGCACTGTGACGGCCGTCGGTTGTATTAGGGGAGATATAAAGCACAAAAAAAAGGAAGAAAAAAAACCGAAAGTGCATTATACTACACAGGATAGAAAATGTATCAAATTGGAGAGCATCGCACCGGATTAAGGATCCCTACGATGGTTGAACAGGAAAGGAGACGCGCGTCCGCGCGGTTCACCGAGCGGTGGGTTCGCACATGCTGCGCTCGCTGATCCTCCCTTGGTCTCTCGGCATTGTTGTGCAAATCCAACAAAAACCAACGAGCCCCTAATCTCGAGCGACGAGGCGCCCACTTGAAAAACCATACATTGCCGTCGCGCCAGTACACGAGCGGTCCCTCTCCTCGTGTGGGTTTCGCCCCACCGGACGTACAATTAATTTATATAGGTGTATATATACGTATCTAAAGTACTTTAGCCCGACTCGGCTCGTCTCCCTTGCGTCCCTCTTTCCCGCTCACTATTGCAGGACTCTCGAAATCACCGTAGGTGGTGACCGTGGTACATACGACCGAGCGGTAAGCTGCAACAGCTAGACGCGTACGCGTATTATCAAGTGAGATAATCTTAAATCCCCGGCTCTCTCCCGCTCGCTGTTCGATCGAGCGAATTTGCAGAGGGATCGCTCGCGGCCCCCATCGCCCCGATATTCATAACAGTTATTGTATTAATTTGTAGGTATCGGAGCGTACACGTCGGCCGAGAATCTAGATAATTTTTTGTTCGAGTAAATTTCACCGAGGCGCGACCGTCGAAGTCAATTTCATTCGCGTAGAATAATTAATTAATTAACCGAACGAGTACGCTGATTAAAATATTTTACAGATCGATCACCGTACCTTTTATTAATCTGACGTGAGTTATAACGCAAATTAATTTGCAGCGCGGTATCCGATTCATTTTTCACGATATCGGAAAATTACGTTGTTCCGCAGAATTCCGACACCAGTCGATACGTCGGGTCATAATTTCCGTTCCGTGCACCGACAAAAGTCAATATCTCTTCATCGTGTGTGATAGATAAATCGATTTAAAAAAAATGACGTGTTATCTGAAATTCACGAGTGCGAACTCTATTAGTACGAGACGGTGAGTTTACTTATCGGGTTAAAAAAAATATATATGTTTCAAATTATTTGAGCGTTTCGACGAAATCGGCACATAAAAATGTAGTCTTATCGAAGAAGTGTTTCGTTGTCGGTAGAGATGGAGCGATCGTGTTTCTTTTCGAAGACGCATGTTCTGTATAAAGTTGACTCGCGCGAAGTCTCTGTATCGCTATGTGAGAACTATCTAGTGAATCGAGGGGGTGGAAAAAGTCACAACCATTGCCTATCTGTGCTACCTCATGCGGAGCCGCGATGGGCAATTCGACCATTCAAATGTTTCCGCAGACCCGAATGAAGTGTCCGATCGTCCATACGATCCGGACATTCCAGGAGAGCGGTCACATCACCCCGAATTACTCTACGCCTATAAACGGGTACATAAACGGCTGCTAGGTATACATAATAGGTCGTATACAATACAGAGCAGAGGAAAGTGCGTGCGCGACTCGGTTTCGCCGTGTCCGCCCACCGGGACGAAACTAGCCGGTTTCTATACCGGGATGAACCTGCGGCGCGAACCCCAAGCACCGCACGCGCTGTTTCCTCTCTTCCCGACGCCACGGATTCATTTCCGCGGGCTACAGGCCTCGACGCCGCGTGCCAATGTATCCTAACGCGGCTACCGTCGAAACTGCGAAACTGCGTATATACTAATACGTTTGCGTGGGATCAGGGTGCTTTGGCTCGGTCATAGGTGGATGGATGGACCACGCGGTGCATTGCACACCCCGTGTGTTTGCCGCGGTCCAAAGCGTCGGTGGTGTCGCGACACCCGTGTTCACTCCGCTATATCATCCGGACCGTAGAATTACGCCATTATTGTGCAAATGAGTGAGCACCCGCATGATTCGAGCGATGTACTACGTCCACTCGGGATTACAGAATTAACCTTTCGCCCGAGTGAATACTCCATGTGCGCATGTTACAGCGCTCTAACTATGTCGCGCTCCACGGTGTCATCTACAGGCCGTGCAGGGAGGAAAATTCTCGGCCATTCGTCGATGCCGAGCATCATCGCCCTGCGCTTTTGTTGCACTCGATGGCAAGCGAGTCTCCATTTGGGTCAAGAAAGATCGAAGGCGTTTCTGATGTCCGGTTAATATTACGGGGTTACAAAGTAGAAGGGCTGGCATTGATTAGGAGGGAGATTTATTTTTTTTTATTCGTTGATCTGATGAAATTAATTCTGCACAAAAAATGAGCCTCCTCATCAACTACACTGTGAAGAAAATACGTTGTGACAGGAAAATAAAATCGACAAATTCTTCGACGTCATTGCGCTCATTTAACTCCTCGAACGCTATCGCAGGGTATCTATTTTGTCAATTATAGTTATTAATTATATTATTACTTTCTGTACTGTATTTGAATCTGTACTAATCATAATTCTCAACAGCAAGATCCAGTTGTAACGCCGAAACGAGGCAAAATGTTGACGAGTCAGAGGCACTGAATAAAAGCCGCTTCCTGATTCGCGCACTAGACAAAGGGCTTATGACGCGCCACCACGAGCAACGAAATATCGAGCGAAAATTAGGTATTACGTCTCGAAAATTATTAGTTAGCCGCCAATACATACTCAGTTTGTTAGTTTGTCTGAAAACTAACTGGCGCCCTTCTGGCAAATAATAAAAATTGAATTCATTCGTCGAATAGAGCCCCGGCAGCCCTTGACCCAGGCCGCGCCGGGTGTGGCCTTCAATAATTAATATTAAAATACTTTGTCAAAAAAGGGCTTTCTCAACGTATGAAATTTAATCTACTGGGTCTGAAAGTTTTTCTGCGTAAACTTGTCTATTAAATTTTAAGTACAATTGCGATGAAAAATTACCGTACAGTGTATGAAAAACTTTAGAGAATTCTTTACTTTTAATAATTTACTTTAATTTCACCGTAAAAATCCATTAATTTTTCATCACAATTGTACATTCAATTTAATGTACCAGTTCTTGCATAAAAACTTCCAGCTCGGTGCATTAAATTTGCAATTTTTCTTAACAGCGTATATACTGAAATGACTCCTTGACTTGTAAGTTTGATGCAACTATTTTTTCATATTCTTGCGTCCCGCATTATCAGCCATAGAAAAATGTTACTCCAGAGATTCTTGAAGAGTGCAATGATGCGTATTTGTAATCAATATTATCGAATATCGGAATGTATTCTAAAAATATCGTTGAACCCTTCCATTACACCGATGTCTCGTCGATGCGAGTAATCCTATCTTCAGTTTCCGGTAATGCGCTCTATACCTCACATGATAAACCCTATCCGCTTAGAACACTATACCACCGGGTTTCAATCCTCGTCTACCTGTTTCCCGTATCTGTGACGTCACCGTCGCATAATTATACCGAAGTCACCGAGGACGTGTATGCGAATCGACGATGATTCGACGTCGCTCCGCTGCGAAGCGAATACCAATCCTATCGGGATATTCTCGAGACGGAGTGAGGAATATATTCTGTCCGTCCGGAACGAGAGACGTTCATAACCGAGCACGAAGACACGGCTCAGAGAAAGCCGATATCGTTCCATATCAGCACACGTGTATGCCCAAGCCGAACGATTAGCGAAGTCACGGGATTCATGGAATTGCATCGAAGATCGATGCCAATTGGTCTGTAACCAAATCGAATGAGATTCGATAATAATCATGGAACCGGAAATCGTTATGGTCCGCATGTCGTAGACAACCCCGAATCTCTGGGACACCCAGTAATTCCGACGTCTCCACTGCTGACAGAATTCCATATATCAGCTCAGCTAGATACTGAGCTGAACGACATTGAGCCCGACACGGTGTGCTTCATTAATTTCATCATCCAGGCATGTCGCATGAGTATAAAGCAATATGAACCACCACCTTGGCATGAAAAATTCATGCTAAATCCATGGGCGATACTCGAACCATTTATCGTGCCATTTACTTGTCTCGCTCTCTCCTATATCAATCTTTACGATAAATCGTGTTTTCGCTTATTTCCGAAATTCCTATCTCGGAGGATATCAACCCGTTCTTCAGTACAGCATGAGAAAATTTCATTTCGCCTCCGTCCCCCCTTCTCGGGGGATACCAACGCTGTTATATCGTGTCGTCATTTCCATACACATCGAACCAGACCCCTCGCTGGACCGTTAGCGAATATTTAGCAACAAAATTGTATTCGAGAATCGATAGTCGCGACCGCGCGACGAACCGCACGTTCGAATGTGTTGACATTGGATGCGGGTGTGTGCCTCCGGCAACCCCGTTCAACCCCCGCCGGCGATGTCAGCCCCGACGGAATATAGCGACTCGTATACGATTATATACGTCCCCGGCGACGGTCTCCGCAATGCCAGAGCTCAAAACCTCCTCCACCTCGCGTACAACCTCCACAAAAGTGCATTGTCCCTATTGTAGCAGATACAAACTGTGTCCCGTTCGCAAGCCGTTTTCCTGGCTATTTGTCGGACGCGAATGCGCTCTCTGCGCCCGCACGCGTGTACAATTCACGGATCCATTGTGCAGGCACCCCGTAGCCATTTAACTGCGCGTATGGTTACTCTATAGGTATATGTATATGTTATATCTGCGCTCGTACCGATGCTTATATGGGTGTATATAGGTATTATGTACGCGTATACGGTAGCGTTTACCTTTGCCCCCTCGGTATATTTGCCAACTACGGGGGTATATATGTTATATACGTATGGCATATGGCGCGAAAATAACGTCTCTATTATGCCTCTGATAAATGGCTGCTCGTACTTAACCCAGTTAATTTAGAGCCATCTTCATATTCTTTTCTGACCGGCAAGTATATTCTGCCTTTATTGGTTTCTTTTGTTTTCTTTTCCTCTTTTTTTCATGATCTTTTGCATGATATGTTAATGGTGCGCGGATCCAACGTTTTATTAATATTGCTTCTGTATGCAGCGTGGCGAGCTGCCAGCGCTCGTTACGACTCTTGCGGCTGATGACTCAACTTCTAGAGTGAAAATATACATTACAAATCTTGACCAAGTATTAATAACAAACACTCCACGTAATTGACGACGATAGTGGATCCTGTCAGAGAATAGAATAAGAGTGTATATACTTATGCTATGTTGCTCAAACTTTGTACATGTGGCTCCAGTTTGAATAGAATCATTGAGAATTACGGTGAGGGGAATCTCTTTTCTATTTTTTATTTATTTTTTTCGTTCTCGCCAAATCGAATTGATATTCCCAAGCGTATACCAAAAGCGCCGAACAGAGGAATCGCCGGGGTCCGCGAGGGGGTAGAAGCGAGGAGAGGAGAGATAGAGACAGTGAGACTGGACTCCCGCAACAAGATTATGGTAATTGACTATCCGACTTGGAAACCCCCATCAGGCATATCAATTACGCCCGTATGCATCCCAACTGAGGATTTGCCTTTGATCCGCTGAAACTACGAGGTAACACAATTCTCACCTACGTCTAATCTCAAATAGGATTGGCTGTGATGATGTACTGACAGGAACTGGAAAATGAACTTTGTGTGTAACAGCGCATACCCGTTGCAGTGCAACATTTCCCTCGGCAATTCAACACCGCGCACAATCGTTACGTCTATACGCGTTTCAAATTAATTTCTGAGATAACGGAATGCGGCGTGATTTATCATTACAACACGTAACATTTAACGTGTTAAAAAATTGTCATCATTAATACACAATTCTACATAAAATTGTATAGACTATAACTAATTTCTTTTTTGTGAAAGGGTTTTTTTCCCATCGAAACAAATAAATACATTAATTAATTAAGTACAAGAAAAAAGTTCTATTAACACGTATCATTTTTATGTGGTTCGAGGTGAGACATATTTGTTAATTTATATATTTGACCTCATTGGTGTTGATATTTCATGTTGGTACATGAAATAACGACAATAATGAGTTCAAATAAATACGACTGACTATAAACAATACTAGAGTCATTGAAACAAACTGATACGTGTTTTCTTTTTTTGTGTTAGTTAAGACGATAAAACACGACAAAATAACACATCGATTCGTATAACTTCCATACTGACTATGTACGGTTTCTCTTCGACGGATTTTTAGCGGTTTTTTGCAACTTCTGATATATCGCGGTCAACGATAAGCCTTCGAATCAAAGTGCCTATTTGCCCCTTGTTTAATCTCAATTTAAATTCCGAATACGCAGTGGATGGCACGTACGAGATAAGGATACGCGAACGCGACCGATAATCGGCATCGCTCTTCGAATCTCTTCGAATATCGCGGTTGGCGCTTGAACTCCCGTTATGCACGGATTTTCGGTATAGGAATCAACCACGCTTACGCGAGGCATATCTACGATATTTTAACGGTACCAATATCCACAGCAGATAACAATCGATTTTCTTTCTCTCCTTAAAACACGTACAAATACGAGATACCAGAGCACCGCGAGCGTCCCCAAAATTTTATCAAATCTTGGGCATACCAAGCCTGCGCCTCGAACTCTTAAAAATAACGCACGAGAACGGTCTTTCGGTTTTTCGGGACTGCCCCGAAACACCACGCTCGAAAGCGTGGAATAAAAAAAAAAAAATACCGATGGAATTGAGATTATTAACGAAGGACCCAGCCAATACGTTACAGAGAGACGCAGCCACTCTTTCACGAAATTTAAGATCCGAGTTTCAATGAAGAAAAGTTTAAAACAATTTATTTTTCATAAAATTTCAGCTGGCTCCGATTAACCTTCTTATTGATTGATTTATTCTTTTAATTATCATTATTATTATTGTCATTACTTTTTTTTAAATGTTATATATATTTATCGAGTATTGTGTTGTATTTGATATCTCGTGCTTTGTCGAACGATTCATGGATATCAATACACGGATACACAAGTGGTGTGCACGTTGATAGGAGCAACGTTCGACGTCGGATCCCAATAGCCGCTTATCTCTGTATAAAAGAACGGACGCGAGCGCTTTCATTCTCAAAGTCGTGGATCATTCCGTTCGGGCAATGACGCGAGTCCTCGCTCTCGCGGGCCTTCTGGCTCTACAATTCGTACTAGGCAACTGTGGTAAAGTTATACTGTCGAGGAATCGATAAGATTTATAGCTTTCCGCGATTTTCCGTTCGGGCACCACCCTTTTCCTGCTGCAAGCTCGAAGCTCGACGAGTTACGAACTAGCCTCTCGCGC
Source organism: Exephanes ischioxanthus (assembly GCA_958510785.1). Taxonomy (NCBI): domain Eukaryota; kingdom Metazoa; phylum Arthropoda; class Insecta; order Hymenoptera; family Ichneumonidae; genus Exephanes; species Exephanes ischioxanthus. The sequence continues at coordinate 17,900,774 of OY294022.1, read as the reverse complement.
CCCGCATCCCCAAACTCCGTTAGTTTGTGTCGTTTCTATTCCCGTCGTTGATTCGCAGCCTCATGGTTTCAATTTTTCACTGACCCTATCGAATCACCAATTGAATATTGCGACCGATGAAATTAAAGATCTTGCTGAGATCGTCGAGTGAAAAGGGTGTTAAATGTGTTCGCAGATGAGGAGACAACGCTGACCCTCTCGCCAGGGCGCACAATGAGCCTGAAAGCCAAGGATACCGGTGAAACAGTTACTAAATGTCTCATCACCAGGGGTAAAAATAAACCGCTCGAATTCTTTCCGAAAAATGAATTTGGATCTTACGACGGCAACGAGAAATCTTGTGTCCTCGTCGTCAGAGACATTCCTCTCAGTTACGCCGGTGTGTGGACGGTGGAAACATTCACCGAAACGCAGAATTTCAAAACAGAATTCATCGTCAAAATGAAGCAGGTAAGATTGTTACGAAACCAATGGTAGTAGATGGAACATCCGGCGGTTCGAGATTTAATACCTTCGAAAACTTATCAAGTAGATGGTAGACTCAGACGGTAATAGTATTGCGTTGCTAAATTTTTTCGAGACCATTTATATATCGGACAGATGAAGAAAACAGCACGATGCGTCACACAATTGCGCAGTTCAATGTTCATCGATTTTTCGAAAATACAATGGGTTTTCGGGGGAATCGGCGATGGCGACTTAATTATTGTTATACTGGGCACAAAGTCGCTACTCGGGAATCACAGTAAATCGGGTGAAATCCGTCTTGCCAACTATTTCACCGTCGATCTGACGTTGCAACGAGGATAATCGTGTATGTTTCAAGCGATACGATTTTGCATTTGTTTCAGCGCGCAACGATGAGACCGACAAACTACATATCTGCAGCTGCAGGACAGTTTGCAACGGTATGGGTTGACCCGGAAGAAGATAGCGACCTCAAGGCCTGCACATTGAAGATGCCGGAGGTTCGTTTATATTTATTAAACTCTTCGTATTCGGATATCTGAACGCAAATGCATAGGGGAGGTCTTGTATATTTCCTCCACCCAGGAGAATTTTCTAGTTCGGCTCGTTTCACTTGCAGCGAGGCGAAATAAATCTCTTGACTGAAAAAGTCGACAATATCACCAGGACCAACGGATGTGGAGTTCAAGTGTTGCTCACCGAAAATATGGACACGGAATGGACATTCACCGCCCATTTCGGAAAGTATCTAATCAAGACTGCGATAATGAAGATCACAGTACCCCGTGAACAGGAATACACCGAGGTAAGTGTGCTGTTGACATGTTGTGTACGGTAAGTTCAGGTGATATGGCCACCCGTAATATTTTAACGTAACAAACGAATGGCGCTGCCGTTTGCACAGTTTTTAGTATATGTGGATACAATACGATTGCACCAAAAATTATAAGATTGTATGTGCAAGGATCGGTGCGATATGTCACGAAAAGACAACATAACGTATACTAAAACATGTTTTTTGCGATCCCTCTATGCTCCTCTAGGCCTAATCGACGAACTATAGCCATATCACCCGTACTGTCCGGGTGATATTGCCGATCGCATATATGTATTTATAGAGCTGCAATTAAATCATGCATCGAAAATATCGAAAGTTCTGAGTAAATTGCTTCAGTTCGATGTTTCTAGAGTCAGTTGCGAACAAAATTTAAATTTTTTTTTTTACGTTCAACCTCCTATTTCCATTGTTTAAAAAATCATGGCCTTATCACCCCGACTTACCCTATCAAAGCACGATGTGGTATGCAATTTTTTTCGGAAAAAGTTTAAAGACCTGCAGTAGAAATTCAAATTCTCAATAAATCTTTCTTGCCAGATGACTCATGAACAGTTCAACATCGGAGAAAGCGGGTCATTAAAAGGACCCGAAGACAGTGTGAGCCTTTGCCAATTCACGAGACCGGATGGCGCGAAATTACCCATCGCTCTGCCCTACCTTCTGGGAGAGTGCGTTTACAAAATTCCATCATTCAATGCTTATCACGACGGCGTGTGGACGGTTTCTTTCTTAAAATCAGATACGATGAAACGCATGTATGTGAAGATCAACGTTACAGTTAACGGTACGACCAATATCTTGAAATTTCCGTCTTCAGAAATGCTGAAGCAATCATGTCGCGCCTCATGGCCGATCGTTGATTTCATTTATCGATAACAATTGTGATCAAATGACAAATTTCAGATCCAAACTTTATGGAATTTTCATCGACATATGGAGTTGGAAATTCAGTGAATCTAATGTGCAGAAGTGGCACGAACAATCTGAAGTTTTGCACTTTTGTTAGACCGGACAAGGAGATCATCAATGTGCCAGTCGGTATTGGAAACAAGAAGTATATTTCGCGAAAAAGATTAATCCAGCATATCGATGGTGTAATGCGAGAAGGGTATATAAGCTATGATTATTCACAGCCTGTACGCCCTTACGGAATTGACCCATCGATTTGTTTTTTTATGAAAACTTTCTGAAACATCGGTCAGCTTATTAATGGCATTCATTGTCAAAAGTTACTCGTACCACGGCCAAGGATACGATGACAGGGACTCGATGGATCGCAGATACAGCGAATGTGGTCTGACTATTCACAATCCGTCGAACGTAGATTTCGGTTTGTGGACTTGCCAGATGGGCGTTAATGGGAACATCCGCGGTGGAGTTATTAACGTCGAGAACACTCGAATGGCCAGGCGAGTTAGCAGAATCGCAAGTCCCAAAGTATTCGTAAAGCGCGGCGATGATTTTACGGTAATCGGCAAAAAATAAGAATTAACGAACACGCTTCAACAGCGTTTAAATTTAATGCTAATCATTTGGCAATGTATTTTCCGTGCAGATTCGATGTTCGGCCAATGCGGTATTGAATTATTGTTGGCTGACCGATCCCAGCGGATCGATGTACAGTGTCTCGCCAGCTGGAGGTTCCGGTAAAAGTCTCAAATACAATGGCCAAGGTTTGACTATGGGGGAATGCGGTGCTATTGTAAAAAATGCCAGCGACACTCATAACGGAGAGTGGACTTGCCATTTAGGCATCGACAACGGGGTCGAGATTGAAGGGACTGTTTCCGTCAAAGTCACAGGTTCGCAGCGAGACTAATTAAATTTATTGCCGAAAGGAAAAACGGCTAGAAAAAAATGCCCAGCCACGTAACCAGCATTTTTTTCGACGCCCATGTTTTTTACACAGTTTTTCTCAGCCCCGGCGGAAACGAAAGTGTTATGTGAATTATTAATTTTTGTAGACACCTACCTTATCCCGGTTGAAGAAACGGTCTACGCCGAAAGGAGGCCAACGTTGTCTAGTCGCACTTTTCGCGATGACGAAGGAACTCTTCAGTACTGCCGATGGGTTCGTCCGAACGGTCACGGTATCAACGAGGAGGACGCTTCGCGTTATCAGTTAAAAAAAGGCGTCCGCGACTGCTCTTTAACCATTCTGGGTATGCATGCTTCTCTTGTTTTCTGCAACGATAAACAGTTATAATTTACAAAGATACCGAAAAATTGAAATTAAATTTAAGAATCTTTTTTTTGCTTTTGTTTTTTTTTTAATATATATTCGGTATAGAGCTCGGTATCGAAGCCCAGACAATATTTTCATACCATTTTTCTTCCAGACCCCGCTAGCGACGACATTGGTCAATGGCGGTGCGTAGCTTCATTGACCGGAAATTCCGGCAAAGAAGAATGGTCCATCATCGAACTGAGGCCAGCAGACCAAAACGATGGAACAAGCATCGCGAGCATATTGTCAATCGTTCTTGGTAGCGGACTCCTTGTGATAACTCTGATCGGAGCTTTCTTCGCGACGATGCATTTCTACAAAAAAAGAAACGCCAGATTAAGCAAGACACCACCGCCATATTGCCCCCAGGACTACGCCATTCCCCACAGTATTCAAACCGATCCTCCACCCGTCATCGAAAGCAAAGATTACGTGTATTAAAAATTGTCTCGATATCGCATATACAAACGTGTCATAAGCTTTTTATTTTACCGTTCGACGCGATATCTATGACAGCAACCCTTAATAATTCACGCTCAGAGGTAAAAAGGAGCGGACCGAGTAGTAGTAAACACCGAATGTAAATACCGAATAGCAATGAATAATTAGCAATATAATAATATAAAAAAGACCCTTCTCCGTTGTTTCGAAGGTGATTTTCAAAAAATCACCAATACTTGCTTTACCCATTTTGCAATAAAATATCTCAACGGATTCCATATTTTGTTCTTATAAAATTACCGTTTCTCCGACATTCTTCGTCATGTCGAATAAAAAAAAAGATCAACAAACTATCATTCATACTTCGTTACGACTGCACCCAGAAAAAAACTTGATTTGACGGCCATCGTTTATTATGATTAAGTAAAATATTGATTTGATTTAAATAAATATTTATTTCATTCACGTAACTATTTACTTGATTTAAATAAATATTTGTTTAAATCAAATAAATATTTTACTCAATCTTAATAAACTGTGGCCGTCAAATAAATTTTTTTCTGGGTGTGCAGCGTCGATAACATGACATGGATTGAAATAGTGCGTTATCCGCTTATCGAACTCGAGCATATTTTTGGCGTTATCGAATTTTCTTGATAACGGCACGCGAGTTGGTTAAGATCGGAAGAGAATTTAATTTTGTTTCGCGTACGGATATATTTTCAACCTCGAGTAATCTCAAGCCGTGGAATCTTCCCGGTGGAACCGGCAACCCCTCCGGTCAGTTAATACCCACGGGGGTTATCGAATAATTGCTAGAGTAATCCCCCAGCTTCGCTTGAGTACTGGACGTGCTGTCACACATCGAAGGGTTTAATCCTTCGTTCAAATATGTGTTGCCGTTGCTGCTGCTGTCCCTTCGAATAGCACAGCGAGGAGGACGGTAGTACGTGCAAGGATCAGAGATACGAGGCTTCTATGGATATATCTATGTATGTATACGTTCTTCCGCCGGGATCCCGATGCAATTTCCGAGATGACCAGCTCTCAATCTACAATTCCATTGGCCCTTTGCTGGTCGCGTTTGCACCGAGCACGCAGAGATGCGCGCATGCCGCTTCGAGTACGCTGGATCAACTCCACAGCTATCGGCTCTTCGAATTTACGTTCATAAGCCATCCACTGTATTAGTCCGGCCGATCACTGTCCCGATTATTGTTATTAGTATAGTTACTATTATTATTGTTATCATTATAATTATAATAATTATCATTTTTTATTATTATAATTGTAATAATAAGTATTATTTTATTACTGTTGTTATTGTTGTTGGCGGTCTGCTGGAAATGCGCTCGGGAAATCAGGACTCCGATGCCCTTATCCGTTATCCCTTCGTTCTCACGGTCAGGAGATCACGAGTGATGAGTTGTACGGTGACAATGAACCACGTGCCGTTTCGAGGCATCGACACGTTCGCACGTCTCGTCAAAGGTCCGCACGCCGTGAGAAACCGGCGACGGGATCGAATCCGATCTGCGAGTGTCTGTTATCATAGGGCAATGTAAATAAGCAGCCATCGCGCTACTTCTGCATGTAAATTCATTCGAATTCTCGGCCAGTAGAGTTGATATTAGCAATTTACGATTGTGGTATTCAATTTTATATCGTACATTTTTTGTTTGTTTATACTTTACTTTTTTAACATTGGAAAGCGTGCGTTACATGGTAAAGCTTATTCGAGTGTGGCCTCAGCGGAGGGATTGCTAAGGACAACAAAGAACGCGAAGATGCGAATCGCGGCTTCAACTGATAATGGAGTAGCGACAAGGAAAGACTCTGCGACCGGTAAGAGAGCGGTGAGAGGGAGAGGGATTCAATATGAATCGAAGAGAAGCGCGGGAGAAGCAGAGATGGGAAAAGTGAGAAAGGGGACGACACCGAGGGGGGGGGGGGGGGGGGGGGGATGAAATTCGCCCCGACTGATAACTGGAGCCGCGGGTTAATCCAGCGGGCCAGATGACTTCCCATTGCTTAGAGCAACGACTACGACCGTACAGCGAGTTAGAGATTGCGAGAGCAACAGAAAGGATGAAGGGGGGCACCGGCTGTGCGCGGGGTTTACCGCTGCTGCGACGACGACGACGACGGTCTGCCACGAGAAAAGAGCGAAAGATTGCCGCCGTTGCCGGAGCGCTAGTAATTTCGCCGGATTAATATTTAATATCCAGGACGAGGAAAGCGGACCAAGAGAACGAGGGGACTCAATCCGACTGCGCTTTCTCTCCCTACACCGTCTGCGCATCAGCCTGTGCTATCGCCCTTCCGCATTTCTCGTTCCGTTCCCTTCCTCATTTTCTCTTTGCGGAAAGTACGTCGTTTCTCCTTCTCGGATTTCCACAATGTAGCTCTACCGCATGATTATCTCTTTCCATTCGTTGCTTCACCTCGGTGTTTCGCCGCTTAATCGTGAACTACACCGCATCCGTTGTCCCCCACGGATTGCGATAGATGAATTTTCGGTGCGCACCCTCCGCCGCCGCAGACTCTTGACCCGGATCGACATAGCGTAGATTGAAGGATCTATACACTGAGAAAAAGGATAGTATTTCCTACTATAAGAAATCGTTCCCAGGAGGAACGTCTATGTAGATAATTTCTGATAGCATAAATTCAATTGGCTAAACTATAATTATGATTGGAAATATGATTTTTTGTCATTCTCGTAATTATGAAATGAAGACGTTCCCCTTGGGAACTATTTTTTATGGTAAAAAGTCAGTGTTGTTGCTTTTACTATGTAATTTTTTCTCAGTGTACCGTGCGAGCAGGACCGAGAACGTGTCGGCGGGGATTGCTGAGAAACAATCCCTTTGACAATGACGACCGATTGCTTCGAAGATATCTCGCGACGATAAACTCCCTTGAGAATCGATAACCGATCGAACTTTTTTGACATTGAGGAAAGCTGTCGGCCTCGAGGGTCGGACATTGTTTGAATCATCTCGCCTTTACCTGAAGCTCGCTAGAGGATCTAGCGCGATTGTACTGTAGTCGGTATCGTTTATTATTATTAGTTGGTATCGGTACCCAGATAACGAACCGTAGCGCTGGCAAACTTTGCTGATTCCTTGCCATAAATATGCCTGCATTTCATAAAACCACACCATAAAAATAAAAATTCAATTTGTTCGAAAATTGTTTCAACGCTTCAGATTCATTTAACCGTCGATATTTTGCTTCCTCATAGAGGAAGCTTTTTTTTTTAAATATGACACACTAATGGACTTGCACTAAGGATCCTTGATGTCGATTTATGAGAATCGATGGATGCGCTTAAATTTGATAAGAAATCGATTTTTTTTTTCAGCGAAAGTAACCACGACTCAAGCAAATAAATCCTCGTAGTAAGAGGCAAAGCACAAGTAAGCTTTACTGACAATTTGCTGGCGATATGCTCCCAAGGATTTTCGGCATTGAATGCTGGTAAAAACATAGGCATATTCGGACGCACATGACGCAATTTTGCCACCATCCCGTGCGGACATATGGTGCCTATTTTCTGGCGGATTGTTGGCGAAATGCTACTGGGTAGCCGTTTTTGCAATTTCCATATCATTCTTCGTTCGTCTCTTCTGGAAGAACGTTTATCGAAGTTTTGTCAAGAATCAAGATCGTCTGTGTTCTCCAACCGCACGAGGGGGCTCAAAATTGTAAACCACTACAGCGTTAGGACCATTGGTAAGCATGCCGTGTTGGGGAAGAGCTCATCGAGCGCTCGAATCGCCGCAGTTCCAATTATCTAATTGAAAGTAACGGTTGGGAATAGCCCACTACCCTCTCGTCTGCGCAGTATCGTCGTTCCCCCTCGTGCCAACCCCTCCGGATGGCCCAACGGCGCCGAATGTAACGTCCGATAAATCGGTGTAGGTGGATGGTGGTGGTCGTCGTGGTGGTGGTGCGGTTGAACATGGGACTGCTACATAGTTACTGCGCGGAGCCAGTCGAGTAGCCGGAGAGTCCGCGCGCGTTCACGCGATCGGCAGTAGTTGCCGGGGAAGTTGCTTTTCGCAGGCGAGGGATGAAATCGTCGGCACGACGAGGCACTCTCTCCACCGCTGGCTGCACCAGCCAATAACCGTTAAGGATTTCCATCTGCTTTGTTCCCAGCTGCAAGTATCGCGAGCGCTCGGCGAAGCTCCGATGAAGGCAATAAACGTAGCCGGGCCAACGCCATTCCTATTCTAAGTCTATGTATGGCCAAGATACGCTTGCGGACGTACCTTTGCGCTTCCCAGCTAAGTACCAGACACCCGCGCTTACCGGCATTGCGGCGATAGAATATACTCCTCAACTATATTTCTATGCTGGGCGAAAAGCTGCTTCAACTCCGATCCCGGAAACTGGACAATCCAAAGCGCTTACCGAGGGCCCCGCAGACTGCTATTCTAGCGGATCATAGCTTGCAACGTTGGAACATCGACTTCGATAGTTTTGTTAAATTTTATGAAGTTTAAGGTTGAAACGAAAGGTTGAAACTTTGACCCCGTTAGAGAGACGCAAACCGAGCTCGTCTAGAGACGCTTCCAGTGCTGCCATCTCTATCGAGGTTTCCCGGACAGTGCCTCGCTAGCACACTCGTAGGATAGGCTTACGAGCATAACTGGCATCGATCGCCGCAACGCCTTTTCCTAACTAGGTACTGTCCAGTCCACGTCCAGTTTTCCTATGTAGGACAGACTGGCCATAGCCTAGACTTGGTCTAAGCATACTCTGGCATAGTTTCCGCGGGACGTAGTCGATTGTAGCCATTGAGGTAAATATACACATTGTACAGCATACATATAATATGTGCGGGCATACGTGGCGTACGGACCTGGCCACTACGTGGAAGAGCAAATACGAGACTCTAGCTTTGCTGACGCGCGGTGTCCGCACTTCTAGCCGCAATTACATCGCGCCTGGCCGCATTGTGGTATATGTGGCGGGCCACCACGTGCCTTCGTCCTGATTCACGCGCCACTGCTGTACAATACGTTTACTACAATACTCTTCCATCTACCGTGAACACACGTGTCGGTGTGTTGCCCACTAACGCAGATTGATACAGAAACGAGTGTTGGTTGCGTGCCGGTGTGGTACGGTGTACCGCTCCGCACTCCGCAATGAGCGAGAATAAGGGTGCCCACCCTTTCACGACTCTTGCATTTCCCCCTTGTGCCGACTGCCTGTGCAGATCAGCGAGCTTCCTACTGCTTTTCACCCTTCCTGCAAGGGAAATACACTCGGGCACGAGAGTGTACTTTAGCCCTACACGAGTGTCTGCCAGTCCCGGACTGAGCACACTATTTCGAAGAGGAAGAAACCGAGTCGGGGTAAAAAGAAAGAAAAAAAACAACTTCCGCAAAGTGGCGCGAGTTTAGACGGGGAATCCCGCTTGGCTGAACACAAATGCACCCTCATGTCGGGTGCGTGCTCGAGTTTTGCGATTTCAATTGAAACGCTTCGTAGTTTTTTTTATTGGAGTAGGTACATTGTGGCGGAGGATTTTGATACACGATACCCGAATTTAATAACCCCATGCGGTGAATATAAACCCTCAAAATATTGCCGCACGCGGCACCTGTTCTTGGAGTTGAAGAAGCACTTTGCTGCGGTGCGATTTGTTCATGAAAATTGTTTGTACAAGGTAAACAGCATAGTTTGTCATGTATGGGGGGAAAAAATTGGTTGGGACGAATAACCTAACATTAATTGACAGACGCCAGCAACCAATTTATAGTCGTCATGCCTAACTTAGTGGTTGTCCCAATTAGCTTTTGGTATCTGGCGCTAGTTCATCAGTAAGTTGGTCCAAGCTAATTGTTTCATTCAAGGACCACGTACTTTTTTTTAATACGCGATCGTCCGCCCTATCGCGCTGAACCTTATTCAGCACTTTTTCCATTTACAACTATTGCTCATTACTCTCGCGTGTTCTGCAGTACAATACTAGATACTCTCTTAATTATAAGCTATTACCGTAGTACCAGTTAGTACGTAAATCGTACTCTGTTCTTATTTACGGTCTGACGACTCGGGCACGAATGGCAATTCTGTATTGTTCAAAATGATGGGCTCCGCTTCGACATTGTTCCAGATGCTTGCGGCATGTAGAGTGTGCGAAGAAAACTTTACCCTTCTCTCTCCCATTATAATTATCTTTACTGCTGCTTTCTCGCAATTCTCGTACGGCTTTCCCAAGCTCCTAAGTTTTGTTCCGTGGAAACCAACCAACACCATCAAATTCCCATGGTACAATTTCGATTGGTACGATTTCCATCATCCCGTTAGTCCCCCCCCCTTACCAACGCCGTTCTTGTTTTTGGTGTACGCACGCTAACGAAGTATAGTCCTTAGTTTGATATAAATAGCTCGCGTGAATAGCCAGCCACTCCTCCCGGAATGAAATAATCAGTCGAGCATATTATTTTTGTCTGGAAAGTGCATAAATGGACGGAGGGGAGGGCAGCGGGGGGGGGGGGGGGGGGGGGGGGGGTACAATCAGCAATGCCGTGTACAGAGGAGGTCTGCGCTCGACCCCTGGCCGATCGCCACTTTACTCGAGGGCTCGTGCAATAATGGTCGAACTCCCTCTCGGCAATTGCTAAAAATACGTACGCAGAACTACCCTCGATTCTCGACCAAGCGTGAATACGACCGAGCGGAATTGGTGGGCTCGTCTATCGTCCGGCCGCGATCGATTCACCCGATCGGACTTTCCGAGTTCCGACAATGTATAACATGCCGATGGGGAGGGGGCATCCCGCGATGTCGTACAATCTCCCCAGACGTTTTTGATCGAACGATGGTCAGATACGGAATATTCCATAGGCCCCGCTCTGTACCCGAAACATGCATATAAAAAAATATATAAAGGAAAATTGTTTCCTATTCCGCTCGGGTCGTCGTTTTCTGATATCGAAGATCGGGGATAGATAGATGAAGTAGCAAAAAAAAAAAGTCCGAGTACAGCGTATTGGACTACGCGCGGTATAATAGCGAGGCGCGAGCTGGAGGAGCACATGTTGCAGAGAATGAATGGTTCCTCGATGTTTTTGTCCGATGCACACCCTTGTTTTTTTTCTATCTCGTGACATAACAGCACCCTCGTAATATCCTTGGATATAATGTATATCGACATCTCGGCCTGTCCGATCTCTCTTCCTAATCGCATCTTGATTTACGGCAGCAAAACTGGATGGGTGGGTCGAGTCATACGTGTGTGTATGGGTGGATTTCGTGTCCTCTAAGGCTTACATCTACGTGGGAGCACTTTCGTACCACGAAAACCTATTGACTGCGCAATTTTTATCATAAACAGACGCGATAAAAATATCCGTTAGATAATTTTTGCTTCCTCGTAGAAGAAGCTATGTTTGAGTAAAAAAAAAAAAAAATGAGATTTTAGTGTCAGTGTCCTTAAAATAGTCTGAAACGTCGAGAAATGTGACTTTCAACTGGCGTCCGGATGTATTTTAATTATATTTATAAATAGACTTTTGTGTAATTTTGATTTTTCATTATATAAGACCAACCAATGGCTCAAGAAATTGCAGTTCAGTTTTCAATCTTTTTGTCTCTATCTCCGGTAAGGCATGATATTTTTTACGAGACGAAAAGAAAAGAATGTACGGAGGGGAAAGTGGTGCGTCGGGAGGGTTCGGATTCCGAAGATCCGAGGGATACCGGACCCCGCAAGGGTGAGCGCTCGGTAATGCGGGGTCGCTGTTTCGGCGTCACACTGCTGCTTTTGCTATTTGTAAATCGCGACGGCGGTAAGACACCCGAGACACGCCTACTCCATCTGCGCAGGCTAATCCCGGTTTGATCCCTCTCGCGTAAAACTGAGTCTCGAAATAATTCAATAACAACGTTGGTATAAGGGAAACGAGCTGCTTCCCTCGATCCTTTCGATATGTAGCGAGTGTAGCCGTCGAAGGAGCGAAAGCGAGACAGCCCGGCAGGGAGGATCGAGAATTCGCGTGTTCACTGTATACGCGCACGGAGTGTATATGCGAAGGGTGAATTAGTGCCCCGTCCGTCCCCCGAGATCGTCCCAGATTAGATGGATCTGATGCTAATGCCTGGCCCGACTAATTTCCGCGATCAATGAACAACGCCGTTCAGTGTAGCGAGGAAAATCCGTGGCCCTGGGATAAGGTACTGCGCGCGTATCCGAGCTTATCACCGCTTTCGTATCATGTGCTATTGCACATCATACGAAAGCGGTGATAAGCTCGGGATATTCTACGGTCCACATAAAAAAAAATGGCGGTAAAAAAATGAAAAGAAATTTTCCAAGCATGCGCTGTAAAAACCAAATTCGTGTGAAATTTAATGTACTGGTACTGGAAGTTTTAATGCATCAATTGGTATATTAAATTTCATGTGCAATTGTAATGAAAAAATCAATTTACGGAATATTAAAAACTTTAAAAACATTTTGTTTTCAATAGTTTAGTGTAATATTTCTATAAAAGTAGGCTGATTCTAATAATTCACTTTGATTTCACTGTAAAAGTATATTCATTTTTCATCGCCATACATTCAATTTAGTATACCAGTTTTCGCATAAGAACTTCCAGTCCGGAACATTAAATACACAATATTTTTTAACAGTGCATTTACGGCTCAGGACATCTCGAAAATTAGGTAGTGATTCACTGGACCATCTGAGGGACACGATGCTCTAACGAATTCATTTACCGTTTAATAAATAATTCCCTCATTGCCAACCATAGCTGAGATTTTGCTTAACGAGTATTATAACAAACGTTTGAAACCCGGTTGAAACATCCCGACGACAAAGGGGTAGCAAGCGCGAACAATCGAAAAAAGAAAAGAAAAACCATGATTGACGTCAAAAGATTAAATTTCGAAGGCTGTTTCGTAAATAATATAACCCACTATGCAGAGGGCTGTGTGTCAATGTTGGGTATGGAAGCGATTGAATATTTATTATCGGCGCGCGGAGGCACGCTGTACGCGCACAATACAGTGTACCGTATTTCTTTTTATTCTTTCTTCTTCCCCCTCAATAGACCAAACGAAGCGTTACCGGGTTTTGACGTCGTGACGAGAGCGAACAGTCGACACAGTCGGTTTTTTTTTTATATATCTTGCGGGACTATTTAGTTTCGCGAGAATGCGAACAGCCGCGGAATCGGGAGCACAGAATCCGTTCGAGCATACGCTTGACAGGGTGCACGTAGCGAAGCGCGCCCTGCCAGATTAGGTCGCCGCCAGACAGCATAGAGGCACTGCACACACGGGTCTCCCCAGCATTTCGGATTCCCGACGTTCCAAGCGTCGCGCCCACGCTCCCGGAGGCTTGTGCACTCGCGGCAGTGGCGATAGTCTTGTTAGTCACGCTGCGCCCTAGGATGTACACAGTATCTCGCACTCCCGTAAGCTTATTATAGGACATATCTCAATGTATTCCGAGCGCCAGAAGCTCTCGGGCTCGCTCCAAATTTCATTCGAGGCGGATCAGCCTTCACACGGGCAGACCTCCGGGCATGTACGGGAGCTACAACGTACATGTCGATTTCTTATCTACGCGCCCGTACGTCCGACCCATCGTTGCGAATGAGCAATCCTACTGTACACAATTTCTCACTGGCTGTATACATGGAACCTCATATTTGAAACAATGCGTTCGAGGAATTGTGTTCGTCTTGCCACTGCCGCAAGGAGCTCGGGCCAAAATCGTGACGATTAAACACTGGGCGCGCACTGTTGCGAACGAGCGAACTAACGACCGATTAATCAATTAATTTATTTACAAAAAAAATTATAATAAAATTAATTGATGATTTTTTTTCTTAGTCAATTAGTAACACGAGTGATAAGTAGAATTTCTAAATATATATATATATACATATACATATATATATTCAATATCGGAAACGGAGGCTCGCATTTCTTCAGGCCGATCGCGAAATGGGTCTTCAAAATTTGATAGACCAGCTGTCACGCCGAATGACAGATGATACGAGACCGCTCGCTCGAGGCACCGATTCTATATATTTCAGTATACACACTAAAAATAGTGTTTATAAGATATATATGTGTACATACACTACAAAGGTGAATTGGGTATTAGAAGGAAAGGAATGCCAAGGCGCGCCGTTCGGTCAATCCCACCTCGGGCGACCTCGCGCGCTATTAATTACCCGGGGCCTTCCATCCGACGTTCTCGGTGGGAGTCGTTAATTAATTTTTTTTTTCTTAATCTTTTCATTCTTTTTATTCTTCAACCCCGCCGTATAACGTACAGAGGAACGTTGGAAATTTTAGCGTGCAACGTTCTACGAGTCGATGTAGCTGATGTATGTGAAGTAGTTGTATATATATATATATATATACCTATAGGAAACCAGGGGGCCCAGAGAGACGAAGCTCAACCGTAAAGCGACGAGCACTACCTGCCCCGAGGATACCGTGCTTGCCACGGGGCAAACCAGAGATTCTGGGATGGATATTAGGTTGAGGTAATTACAGCCATTAGTCCGCACATACATCAATTATCGATGACACGATGACACGGGACTGATCGCTTCGGGGCGTACGTCCCTTTCCGATGGGAATGCTCGATGGATATCCTCGAGACCGGTCGAAAGACATTGGTACACCGCCTGATCACCAATAACGCGTTAAACCATGCGCAAAGTGAATATAACACGATTTTCGTTTTAAAAAAGTTATACTTTTTCTGGCTTTTGTTAACTATAGGTTTGTGAAGCCTATCGATGCTTTTCGTAGGGAGGGCGTAGCAAGAATCTTAAGGCCGAAATCACTTTTCATGTGAAAGATAGACAAATGTAGGTTCTATTTAATTCACAGGCGCTCTATATTAGCAAAATAATATATTAACGAACAGAAAGGCATATTTCGGGCGAAAGGCCGCTTTCGAGCCTGAAAGGCTTGCGTCTCATAATTCGTCGGGAAATGCGCAGGTATACTTTAGTCTATATTCGCTCACTAGCATTATCGTAATGTTCTAGCTCGATTACCACACACACACTCGATTTCACGCATAACGTTTGTCGCTAACACTTTAGCGTAGAATATAAAACAAAAAATAATTGTGACGAATATCGAGATTAAATTGGAGAATAAACATTTTTTTTCAACTACATTAAGCCTTTAAAGCGACGTTTTAATATCTCAAGTATCTTGTTCGAAAAACCGAATCTTTTGGAATGCAATAAAAAAAATTTCACCCGAATTTAAGGAAATTAAAAAAGGGGTCTCATACTTGCCGGAATGGTTATGGGCGATCGTAGTGGCTGGAGGACATTATGGTTTGCCGGAACGAGACGACTATTTGATGTCTCGATCATCGGCGGTTCTATCTAACGGACGTTTTCGTCACGCTTGCTTGGGTCGAAGAAATTGGTCGTTCCTAGGATCTACGTTAATTTTTGTTTATTTTTTATTCTTATGAGAAACGTAATTGAATGTCTGTTCCAGCGTTGCGCGGAGTGTTTCCGCCGGTATTAGAGTTCCCGAGGCGATAACGTCGCGTTCCAAAACCTGAGACCCGTAATTAAGACTTAAACTGGCCCTGGGCGTATTTTCAGCCCGGGCGGACTCTTCGGATATCTTATCGCGGAAATGCTTCTTCGCCGCCGTTGCGACTTAGGTCTGCTTCGACCTGCACGTTTCTTCCTTATTTCCGTTCGAGTACGTCCCGAAAAAAATCAAAAAGAAAAAAAAATCGGTCGTTCACTCGAAAGTGGATACACTCCACGTAGAAGCCGGTGTCTGTCGCGATAAGGACGGAAGACTGTAGTCGAGAGCAGCGTAAGGTGCTGCTGCACTCGACTCGCCGCAGCTTATCGGTCAGAGTGATTGCGACGAGGGCCTCGTTTGCGATAGTGATTAATCGAAAATTATTCCTCCTCAGTTAGAGACGAAAATCTCTCAATTTCGAGAATGTTTTCTTCGAACAAAAAAATAAATTTTTTATTTTCGAATTAAGAAAAAAAGTATTGATATTCATATATATATTTTTTATTAATTTAAATTTCTTATTTTTTCATGTTTATCTTTGAAAAAAAGTTATATATTTAATATTCTTTATATATATATCCACGGCAAAAAAAAAATGTAAATTTAATGTACAATTGTGATGAAAAATGAAAGTACTTTTGTAGTAAAATTAAAGCAATTTATTAAAAATAAAGTATATCCAAGGTTTTTAATACACTGAACATTAATTTTTCATCACAATTGTACATAAAACATTAATTGGTACATTAATATACCAGTTTTTTAATGAAAAATTCCAGTGCAGTACATTAAATTTCATAAAATTTTTTCACAGTGGATCTGTATCGAAGTTGTAAAAACCAAGTTTTTCATCTCTATCCACACGAGCTCCCGATTTGCGTCGAGCTAACAGGAGGATACCTCCAGTTTCCAGTAGTTTGCTTTCGGTCAATGGGCATTGGCTCTCGGGAGGTAGAGGGAGAGAGGAAGAGAGAGAGCTGTAAAAAAGCATCAATAGCATCAAGATGGCAGATGCTGCGGGCGCACGTCCCATCAGGTGCGTCTCGTGCTCGAACGAGCATGGAAGACGAGGCCTGTGTGTGCGCGCTTTCACCGGGTGCGCCACGAGTGTTCCTCGAGGCCTCCGAGAGCTGCTCTTCGCGGCTGTACCGACGTTTCAAGTTCAACCGTGCGCGATTAATTCACTGCGCGATATGAGATGGGTTCGTTATTTTGATAGCCCACTGCTCGCTTACGCGACCACGAACCCAACATTGCATTGCTCCTGCCCTGTGAACCAGCTCATCCGTCCCGCTCACACCGGCACTTTCCTCTCTGTGTGTTCGGTCCAGCTGGTGTGTATGCACCCGCGTGTACAACAAGTCCCGAGCTGGGAATCAAAGCCACGCTGCGGCTGAGACGCCGGAACACGCGCCTATCTCGCGGACAAAGCCCGTCCGTACACATAGAGCACTACGGGTTTGCTGTCCGCAAGGACGGTGAGAAGATGCATGCGAGCGGTCGGGCCCTCTCGCAAAGGGAAGGCCGACGCCGCCCCCGACGCGCTACTCTTAGTCGTTATTTCGAGCATGTAATGCAGCTAACCGTCCACCCAACAGAAACGCTAGAATGTTACTGAGCGGAACGCCGCTACCAGATATTCTCAAGCCATGGGGGCAAATAGTTCCGTATCATGAAGTTGACCGAATCACCGTCGAATCCCGATTGCAAGCGAAAAGAAAATTATTCGCTGTATTGTTTCATTCCGGCATACCCAGAGTTTCACCTAACGGAACTGAGGTGACCATCGGCAGACTTCAATAGACTAATGTACAACGTTCAAATTTGTAACTTGCTCTAGACTATCATCATAGTCGCGCAAACGTGCAGATGCATGTTTAGATAACACCAGTGCGACTGCGAGTACGATGCAACTCACAATCGGTGGTTGCACCAGTTCCGCTAGGGAACGTAAAAAAAAATTTAAGAGTAATCTAACATGTTTTAAGTACACGGACGATAAACAAAATCTTCGATCGCGGCGAATGATTTTGTAAACATTTTCTATAACTAATTTGTATCAGACTGAAAAATTCATTCGATCGACGAATTTGTTTACGATACGGTGCAGGAACAATGGGGGCTCTACGGTGCTTCGGCCTAAGTCGGGAACTCGGACGAAAATGGCGTCGGTCGGCTTCACCATGTGGACACTGGGAATACGCCGGTAGATCTATTTCCCACATGCAATGTAGCTCGCCAGTATGCAGTATGATACGGATAGGCGCATCGTTTCGACGGTATATATTATCCTAGCTGGATCATATATGAAAAGACGTTTCCGCCCTGCCGAGCATAAGCAAGGAAGCTCATGACGGCACGGTAGGTCGATTGTCCCGTTCAATACATCGGCCAAAATATTGTGGTTACTCACCTTTCAGTAGCGAGTGGCAGGGACGCTGAAAATGGAAGTCGGCCGATCCCTCGATAATAACTCCCAAGATCCTTTGTGGATTTGATGAACGGGTGTTCCTGCATTTATTTCTCAGACGTAATTTTCGATGCGAACGAAAGACGCATGTCCTTTCGACGGTTCGTCTTGGCGTCTGGAGTTATGGAGACTGATATGAGATATTTCCGTTCCTGCCAGCTTCAGTCGTAAACACTAAGTGCCTCGGTTTGTTTCGAATATGAGATAAAGAATTAAATTTACATGTTTGTCTCGGAAACTTTACATAATCGTTTAAAAGAAATTTAATGAACTTAATACGGCGTCGAGCAATCGTAACAACAAACCGTTCGACAAACTACTGAAGAGACAAGGCGCCGCTGGGGGCGGGGGAGACGCGTCAATACGTGATTGGCTGCGAGGGGGCCACTTTGCAATTTCCACGGAAAAACCGTTGTAATGAGCAAAGCAAATAATCGACACGCATTTTTAGAGTTGTACAAAAACTGTTTTCGTAATGGTTAAATTGAGATTACCAACAAAATTTAAAATTATATATTCTCATACGGCTTACCAATCATTTGCGAATAATTACTAATTTGCGAATAAAAGAAAACAATCAACTGCGCGTCCGCAAACTGCCGGGCGTCAACCGTGCGTATGCGCAGTCACATTGTAATAACGAAAAAACGCCAAATCGAAAGCACCTCTGTAAATAAACAATGGGGATCAAGGGATAAGATACTAAAAATCATATATTTTCATGCGCTTCGAAAGAAAACAATCGATTGCTCGTCTTTAAACCAGAAGTCAAATTGAACGGTGGCTTGTCGGTTCTTTTTTAAAATATTGACAAATTCTTTTGAATTTGGGATTTTTTAAAATCATCCAACTCCTATTATTTACCGGGAAGGGCGAAAATGATTACTTGTTAGCGTTTTCTTCTGCGACAGATATAAAAATTGCGTGTTTATTATGATAATTCACATACTGTACAATAGATTATTATTTTCAAAAAATAAAAAAAAATGTAAAGTTAAAATACTCTCGTGATCGATGCAGCCACGGTTGAATCAAATATACAATTACAAAAAAAATACATATCAATTATCGCCACTACCCGATTCAAGCTTCATCGATTCCCGAACGATGTCGCTGACTTTCGTTTCAACCGGATTCTCGGTCGAGTCCGATTTATTCATCAATGTCGAATCTCCGCTCGCTAGATCGCTATTCGTTATTATTTTCACTGGGCTTCTTTTTTTCTTCTTATCACTATCGTCTTGTTTAATCTTTTTATGTTCGTCGCCAGATCGGTTCGAGCCACCGGGATCCAAATCCCCCACTGCAGGCGAATCATTCGATTGGTCCGATCTTTCGGCACTGGAATTCATCGTTACAGCACGATTATGCAATCGCTCTCGTCCTGTTGCTACGCCGCTGCCGAAATCTGGATAGTGCACGTGGACCGTTACCTGAAACACACATATTGGGTAAGAAAAGAAAAAAAATGCATACCAAATGAATATCAAACACATTTAACATATCATAGTTTACGAAGCAATGTTTTAAGTACATTTGGAATATTTTCAATCGTCCTTCGGTCGATCTTACTCGCGTGGCTGGTTTCCGACTGACGAGGTCCTCGCAAGGAGAAGAACGACAATGGCCCAAAACCAAGATTTAGAGATCCTCCAAAGAGAAGAATTACCAAGAGTATTACAGCTGGAACGATGCCGATGCAAATGGCTATCTGAATAGGCACACTAATGTACCACGGCAAATTCACTGAAAACAATATCTCTCGTATTAATAACCGAAGAAATTTAAAAATTCTGGCTCAGATTTTTAAAAAATCATCTTACTCGTGATGTCTTTCAGAAAAGTCGCGATAGCTTTACCGCTCACTACGAACACTTCGAAACTCATGTTCGCGAGCATATGGGTCAGTGCCTGTCCCGGTGTAACTTGCAGATCAGGATTTTTCATAACCGCTTGGTAATACTTTTCGCAGTCGTCGGCTGTAATAAAAATCAAAATTAGAGTTTCACAAGTATATGAAGAGGACGTAGATGATACATTTGTGAGGTACAAACGATCAACGATGTATCGTAGAAATTAACCCGTCAGATAGATCGGTTGTGTTACTGTTAAAGGAATCTTGCATTGCAATACTCACTGTAAAAGTGAGCCCGAATTCTATCGGCCCAACCCATTGTCTCAGGTCGGCATTGGGACGGCATTTCTGTGTTCTTCACTTGCAATACAACGTGTTTTATTCTTTCTTCCTGTGAAGAAACAGAGAGCATGTTAAATACGCGAGAAATTAACGGATTCGTGACGAAAGATTAAACTAATGCGTACCTCTATGAGTTTCCACCAAGTGATAAAGAAACTTGCTATCAGTATAAGTGGAATACTGGTACTTAAAATCTTTAAAAAATTCCATTTTATCTTCCTCAATTGCCAATATAAATACAAAACGGTCAAGACGCCGATGAAGATTTCTTTCTAGAATTATAAAAAAAATAACAAAAACTTTGAGATCAATGCACACTCCGAAACGAATTTAATACAATTTATCGTGTTGCTCACATGATAGTATATGTGATATGTGAATGCAGTGGTGAAAGATTGCATCCACAACACAGTCTCATAGACCCTATTAAAATCCGGCGCTTTCAAAACGCTGTTCAGAATAGGATCGACTTCCCTGAGCGACAATTTTCCAGCACCAAACTGTTTGAGTGCCTCGAACTCAGACTCTGAGGCTTCCAAGTCTATACGTCCTATGTACATGGAGTCTTCTTTCTGCAAATAAAAATAAAAGCTTAGCTCTGTTCTGTTGAAAAGTGTATGTTCAACGACTTCTAGGATTTTGGCAAACACTCAGACAAAAAGTATCTTTGATCATTGGTACGTTGGATCTTTTGACAAAACAAATTTACAGTTAAATATTGAGCACTCTTCAGGCATAGTACATATCAATTTACTGCATCGCTGTATTGGAGAGCAGAGCAGAATGGACCACCAGGGCAAAATGAATCAGTTTCACAAATTTTTTTTGTGGTAATTTGAAAAAAAAGTTTCGTCTGAAATGGAAAATATTAGTCCATCTTGCACCAGGATGCAGTTCACCCTGTCATCCCTGATCCGATTACCTTGAAACTTGCTCTATTCAGTATCATGCTAACGAGTCTGCGTGACAGTTTCTCATCGGGAATGTCGGTGCTAGATGATATCTTCCACGCTTTACATCTGTTGAGTTCATCCATGCAAGGGAGTACATTGGAGGCTGCGTATTCATTGCTGTAAAAATTACATATGATGGGTTTTGTGACCAAACAATGTTTGTTGCAGTTTTTTTTAACCTACGTGATACGAAAGACACGTACTTTCTACCATCATCAGAGTCAATGTGGGGCAAAGATTCCTTATTCGTGATCTTGTCATAGTAGAACGAATGGGGATCCACGTATTCCTTGTTGGACCTGCAAACATCAACGCGAACAAAATTGTTATTATTTCGACGACGCGTTTGTACCGACGGTGCGCGGGATTACGCGAGAGCCATCACGAATACGGTCGATTTTCAAACAACTTTACGAGATCGTTAAACGAACAGCAACGTTTTTGAAGGTGAAATATGACGAGGAAAAAACTTGCCAAATTGCCGAAGAATCGAAGTAATCAGCGTCCACTCCGCAGACGATTGTGACGCATAATTCCGCCAGTATAAAATATAATTTTCGGTCGATAAGCATCTTTCACTGTTCGCTGTACTCGACGGTATAACGTCACGCAACCCGTTTCGGCGATGACATATATTCTTGGAGCGTTCGACAGCCACATCAGCATGTACGGTTCGCGGGAAGGCCCGTTTTATTTACAGTTCAATATATTTGCCACTTTGCCTCGAACCTGTCGAAGGCCGGTGATTCTGATGCTGTGTATTGTGTATTGTTCCGTCTCGCTTTGATAATCTGAATGATAAACCGCTAAGCCGGTTAAGAGCGTGGTAACAGCTGACGATAGCTCTTACCGCTTTGGCAAACCACCGTTTCTACACATGCTGCGTTGATTGGTGGAAGCTCGATTCTAGACCTCCCCATTGGCGGAGCCAAATATGTGTACAATCGGTTTGTGGAGGAATGGTGCGCTGCCGTTGCCTGTACTTTCTGCACTACGTACACTTTTGCAATATATAGTTATAGAAAATCATGAGGAATACGAAATAGTGCGGAAAAGTGTCGGCAACAGAAAGATATACCGAATATTATTAACGGAGGATTTACACTCAAGCGGCCAGCGACTCGTAGCTGACATTAAAACGCGCTCATAAACTCGGAGTTGCAGGTGGATTCGCTGCCGCGTACAGTGGAAAGTGACCTCTCCGAGAGGCAAGAGATACAAAACATTAGACCCTGTGTTTACACTATTATAAATGTGACTAAAAGTTAAATGGATTAACATTATTTACAGCAATGTTGTTCGAAGTCAAGACGGTACGAATTACGAGCGACGAATAATAATTTCATGGACCGCGGGACTTAATTGGTAAACGTTTGAATCCTAACCTACACGTGAGGGTTCCTATAACTGATAATAATGTAAACATTGTATACAACAATATTGTACGATTTTGTGAGAAGCGTGAGAAGCAAAGACGGTACGAGCGGTGAATAATAATTTCATGGACGATGGGACTTAATCGGTAAACGTTTGAACTCAAACCTACGCGCGAGTCTTCCTATTATCGATACAAATGTAAACATCGTATGCGTGGATTGTTCGGTTAAACGAAGGACTTTTGTTGTCCTTGCGGGGATAATGAGGAATATATCGACGATTGGCATTTAGTTTTCGTCGATTTACGTAACACTCTTTCGCTACTCGAGCTACTCCGTGCATCGGCAAAGTCACCGTGTCGCGAGCTCGCAAAAGCCTTCGTTATGAATCCCGAAAAAGCACCGGAAGTGGCGGGTTCAGCGGTGGCCGGAGCGCCGACGGCCTTGCCGCAAATGTCACCCGATTGGGAACCTCTGCGGGTCTCTCACCTGAAACCGTCGCTGACACTTCAGGATCTCCAACTGGCCGCTCGTCAGAATCTCTATCACAAGTTCATAATATTCGGTGCCGGAAGCTTCGAGAAGGAAGACATTCTCGACACCATGATAGGGACGTGCGAACCGGAAGTAATATTGCCGATCATGCCCAGAATCGAGGAACCCGACAAATTAACGTTTCTCGCGAAATTCGGTGTTCCCGTGCTCGAGCATCTCGTGAAGCTGGGCATGCGAGTGAAGATGCCCGACGGTCGAACGCTGGGCATCGACATCGTTCTTGGTTTCGTCGGCGTCAACGAGCTGCAGATTCACCCTTGGAGGGTCATAAGTCATGTCCTCCATTTGCGTTGGGAGAACATGAAGAAAGTTCTTAATCTCAACAATTTTCAAGCTGACAAAGCTTTGACCACGATATACTGTCCGATATCCTCGCCGAAGGTTTTCCTCTTTGTCATAAGATGCTGCAGAACGACAATGGCTCGCGACAACAAGCTCTCGATCCGCGAGCTCAGGCTGCGCGGCAACGGCATAACGGGCATCGTGCCGTTCGAGAAATTCTTCAACTATCATCTGACGAAGATCGATCTGAGAAACAACAAGATCGACGATATAAACAATCTACGTTACTTTACCGATTTCAAAGTGACGGAATTGTGGCTCGACGGTAATCCGTTGTGCACGCGATACACGACAACCGAGGATTACATAAGATCGGTCAAGAACGTGTTTCCTCACTTACAGCGACTGGACGGTGTGCTGATCGGCGTCGAGCAGAAGTACATTCCGGTAGTGCTGCCGAATCATCTCGGCGACGCCTCGCGGCTCGGACTCGTCAAGCAATTCGTCAGACATTTTTTTACCTTTTACGATCAGGACGACAGGATCGTGCTGAACGGTCTCTACGACAGCGACGCTTTCTTCTCGACCACTCTCGGACCAATCACGAACGCCAATCATAATCAGATGACGAAAGCTTTCGCGACCAACAGAAATTTATTAAAATTCGTCGATTACGCTAAGTGCCACGAATTTCTCTTGCGCGGTCCGGAAAGGATAATCGCGGCCCTGAGGCGTCAACCGCCCACTCATCACGATTACCGAAATTTCAACATCGATATAATTCATCACGGTAGCGAGCACTTGGTTCTCGGGGTGCAAGGATTTTTTTGCTACAAGGAATTCCCGTTGGCTCCGCTGTTCTTCAATAGAACCTTCGTCATAGTCGAGAGCGAGGACAACGAGTACTGCATCGTCAATGACCAATACCACATTCAGAGCGAAACGCCAGGCATGAAGGGTCCGGACAGCGGCGACATGAAGCTCGCGAGCATCGCCGCGCCGAAGATCGAGCCTAACGTATTCAGTCCCTCGGAGAAGAATCAACTGTTGGGATTTCTCCGCGGGCGTACCACGATGAACGAGGAATATTGCCGACGATATTTGGAGAATTCCAAGTGGGACATACGCGCGGCTTTGAGCGCCTTTACGAAGGCTTACACCGTCAACGACGTTCCACCCGAGGCGTTCAGGGAAACCATCTACTCCTGACCGACGGAGGATTATTGGCCGTTCACTTAGACACAAAGTGGTACAAATCGCGAAATCGCGAACGCCGCTGCGACGAACGAGGAATTCGGTGGACGTTATGTAAGTTCTGATCGGAATATTCGCTGAATCACGAGTTCACGAGAAAGGGGAATTCCAGGTAGCACAAAAAAAATCAGTTACCAAAATGCAATAACAATGGGTTACATATGTCCGTCTGGACGGTATCCGAAAATTAACACCCATCCAAGTTAACTCTTGGACGTGGAATAACTTACTAGGTAGGATGTAATAGTTACCATCCGGACGAACTTATGTAACTCATTTAGATAGCTTTTTCATACTAGATATCTTTGTGCTACCTGGTATATTATCGATTAACTTGTCAATATACCAGTTGACCAGTGGGTCACGTTTCCCGAATTTTTTAAAAACTTGGTAATATCTTTTAGACATAGAATTTCGTTAGTGTCGCTTCGTTCGTAAGCAGATCAAAGTGATTTCGTGAAAGTCTACACCACCAAGGACTACGCACTTTCAAGACTTCAATGATGAATTGACAAACGTGCATTAAACAATTTATTATTTTTTTCTTGTATTTGTAAAATCTTATGAATTTTTCATAAGAAAACGAAATTTTTTTCTTCTTTTGTACATACAAATTAAATGTAACGTAATTACAATAAAGATATTTTAGTTTATAAAAATCTTTCTTCTCCAAATGCCTCACCTTCTCACCGATGAATTCACTATAAACTGTAAGACCTTGCAGACTATTATCCACGTTGCCTCAACAGCCTTGCTGCGTATTCAACAGCGCGATGCTCTTGTTGATGTGGGGAATCGTATTCACGTTTGAATTTACACCCAATTCGAACACTTTTTGCATAAGCGGCAACGCGTGCTCTGTAACAAAAAATGTTCATAGATATTAATTAATATCACATCGTGTTTAACCCTTCACGTACGGAAGCCTCGCGCCGAGCGAAACCACGCAAGTCTGAGTCTTCGCGACCTTGTCAGTCTTATAAATTGCAAATAGCATTGGGACACTATATATTGACGATAAAAGCATTATTTTACATAAATATCATATCGTGAACATTACTCTTCAAAGAGTACTGTTCCGAAGTTTTATATCATCAATATTTTTTCAGATATAGCGATTTTTATACCGCGCAATATAAGCACCCGCTCTGCGAGGAAACCAGCAAAATCGTCGGGAGTCGAGGTCCTCGCTCAGCGAAAATGCCGTACGTGAACGGTCAATGACAATTCGCTGGTACGTAGATCGACCCGTTACCTTGCATGCAAAGGAGTATTTCGGGCAATCGATCCAGAGCTGACATGAGAACGTCCGATCTCGGGCTGTCGAGACATCTCTGGAAGGCGGACAGTATATTCAAATTTGGCGCCGGACGATGCTTCAGGGCTCTCGCCAAAAGATTGTGAGCCAGACTCCTTATGTTGCCCTGCGGCGATACGAGCAACTCTGCTATGCTGTCGATGACGAATTCCAGCACCGAGGGTCTTCTCGAAGAGAGATGCTCGATTTCTTGAAGAGCCGCGTAAACATCTGTAACAAACATTGCACTGTTAGCGAGAGATTATAACGAAAGTAATAATCGAAACATAAAAAAAAATAAAGATTTCCATACCTTCTCCGTGGATCTTACCGAGCGTCGCAATCAACGCTGGCCAGTGTTGCGGGAAACTCGGTTCCGAGTTAGCCGGAGGCGCACCGGTTACGAAAATCTCTTCACCGTTGTTTCCCTCCCTCGGACCAGGAATTCCCGCGACGAGAGCTCGCAGACTAGCTAGTCCCGGGTAAAGGCACTGTATCTCGCTGGAATGTTACATTCCCAATATTTTGATCAGTTTTATTACTATTGTGCACCAGCGTCATTCAGTACAGATTTCGTTACCGCCGTCGGTAATGAAAACTGTACTAAATGCCGTTTTGAGACCGCTATCCGACGAGGAAAAAGAAAATTGTCTTTTCCTAGGGAATCGGCAAACGCAGGGAAATTTTCTTTTTTCTCGTCGGTCAGCGGTCTCAAAACGACATTCAGTACAGTTTTTGTTACCAACCGGGCGCGGGGCAAGGTGGGCGAGGGTTTATACCACATCACCTTAAACGATAGCTTATATTAAAAATAGATACATATTTTTGATTACATAGTTGTTTGGACGATGCTTAATAATTCAATAAATAAGCAAAGCAATTAGGGCTGCAAGACTCCAGTCGATGGCCCATTGACAATATATATATGTATATATTCATGTGTGAAAAGGGGCTTTAAATCATCATTTGTATTGTCAATAAACACAAACTTACTACTACTACGTAAATAAAATACATACCGGAGTACGTGAACGTGCTTGTGCAAATATTTCAAAGCTGGCTGAGCGTCGTGAGAAACGTAGGCTTGCAGCAGAGCCACAAATCTGTTCAATAACGGTGTCAAGTCTTTGCCAGGCGAATAATTCTGCAAATTAAGCATTGGAAAATTAACAGGTTTCTCAGTGAATTCTATGGCATTGCTATGATGTTCTGTTATACCTGAAAGCATTGGAAATAGTTCGCCAACGTGTCCTCGAGAGCTGTTCTGTGCTCTTCGTTGAACAAGTGCGGTTGCAAGAGTTCCAGCAGTCCCATTACTTGAATGAAAAGATTCAAATGATTGCCCGAACGAAAGTCACAGAAGTCCAGGTAGGAACGTCCCATGAGCGACGAGGCGAGCATGGGAAGTTGTCGTAAAACCAGTATCGGATGCACCGCTGCCATTTTTCGTGCGCAAAGCTCGAAATCTTGCGATTTACTGATCCACGATTTTTGTCGCGGCGTTGCTGCCAGTGCCGTCAGCAGAGAGTGGCTCATGCAGTCCAGCGTTGAACCTGTCCAGTCCGTGATCTTTGCACCGGCAACGAATTTTTTCGTTTCAGTTTGATCGAGATAACAGATCACCTTCGGGATCTTCATGTAGAGGTGAAGAAGAAACTGGTGGGCCATATCGGACTGCGTACTGGTAAAGAAATACGTGAGTTTGCTCGTATATTTTAAGAATGAAGACGATTTTGAAGATGAGTTGAACAACATTTTTGTGCTGACTTTTCAGACCCCGCTATCGCAACAATAATTCGAAATGGCATTACCTATCGTCGTTGTTAATCATTAGTTCCGCCAGGTACTCAACGACACTGGCCGTTCGGTGTTCCTCAGTAGAGACACAGTGCAAAAGTAGATCCAGTCTCGTCTCCATCTGAGTGAGTGCGGCATTTCTGCCTTGTCGATCGTTCACGATTACTGCCTCGGCAACAACGTAAGCAACGAGTGTCAAAAGTTGCCTCTCCGACAGGAGCAATATGTTCTCGGGTACATAGTGTTTAGGCGTGAATTTATCCCGACCTTGCCAGAGCTTTGGATTACAGGTCAACGCCCATAAAAAGTCCAGTACAGCAGTCGGGTCGTATCTACGGTCAAGACAATATTGTGAGTGATTATCAAATTTATATAAAAATGTTCTACCTAACACAGCATTTCTCGTCAACTGAGAAACCAATTTTTCAACAGTGTTCCAACGCCGTACATAGGTCAGATAGATTATCGAGATTCGTTTTTTAATGTAAAAAAAGAATAATAATTAATGTAAAAGAAATGCTCGGTTAACGATAAGCCCGTTACAAGTCGACGTATCTTCAAAGTACGTACCCGTCGTCACATTTGTCCAACAAGTGTCCAACGCACTTGTGCAGCGTAGCCCAACTGGCCCTGTGAGTCAGAAGCGTTAACAAGTAAGGCCTGCAAGCGTGAGAATTGACGATACTCTCGTCGATCTTCACGTGAACCTTAGTTTTCCCAAACAAAAGTATCATCTGAAGATTCGGACATGTTCCAATGAGTTCAGGCTCGACTGAGGCGAGCCAGTCGATTAGCAGTCCCGTTCTCGGTTTGATGAGTCCCTCGTTACTGTCCGAGACCAAAAGTTTTGCCATTGCCTCGACGAGAGCGTCGTTTTTCTGCTGCTTCAGGCATACGTCGAGCAACATTCGTCCGACACCCTCCAAATTCAGCGGATCGGTATTCTCCAGTATATTGCCAGGTTCGCGATTCTTCGTGATCATTACAATCTCGTTGCGTCTCGAGCCCGTAGTAAGGTGTACGCTAGCGAAATCTCTAAGAATGGACAGTATCGGCGCTTTAACCTCGCCGATCAGCGTTATCAGATTCAGGCACATATTTCTCGCCAGTTCGACGACCTGACCCGAGGTCGAGGGTTTCTTTAACGGCAATAGTATGACCCTCATCAGCGTGCAGGAGAATTGTGGCATGTGGACGAGAGACGCGAGAAATTGTTTGACCTGCATCGAACTCAGTACGCTGCATATGTGCTGAATCGCCAGTACAACCGCACCGCTCTCGTTCGACGATTTTTGAAGATCCTTCGCCAATGTTTTGTGCAATCTTCTGTAAGCGTCGATCTTCAGATTCATCGGTATGGTCTCGATGAAAAGTCTATTGATGAGATGCGGCACGTCCGTTTGTACAGGGCACTGTATTACCGAGTGTTTCTGCACCATGGCGCTCTGGGGCAACGGTTCCTGGAGATTTATCGTCTCCTGAATATTCTCGTCGGGCAACTGAGGCTCGAGCAGTTGAAGCACGTCAACGAACACCAAGCCACCGGTTGCGCCCCGCCTGTGCTGAACCTTCACCAGCTGAGCCATGTAGATCTTGTCGAGTACGGCGGTGCCTACGGAGCCGGGATCTATCTGCACGGCGATGTCGAGGGTGTGCAAGAGTTTGCTCATCGACAGAACCGGGATGCCGAAGCTCTGAATGAAGAGAACGAGCTGCTGCGGCTCGAGATCCTTCAAGGCAGCGTCGACGAGACGAGGAACGTTGCTTCTTATCATTCGAAGCTTCAACCAGTCTGGTATGAGGAGAGCCTCCTCGCTCGTGTCGACGAGAAAGGCTTTTGGCGGTTCGGCGTTTTCCGGAAACCATGTTTCCAACAGTTCGTTGAATAATCCTTGATCGTCCAACACGTCGTAAGTGAGCAGAATGATCATCGCGTGAACGACGAGTATGTGCATCGTGCACTCCTCGCCGGTGCTCCACTGAACCAATATCTGATCCTGACTCTCGGACCACGTGTAACCTTCTCCTCGCGGAGCTCGAGCTTTTTCCAGATAGTTGCAGAATATCGTTTTAAAGGCGTTGAGCGTCTGCTTCGCTTGCGCACTGTCGTTGTCCGGCTCGGGAAGTATCGCCGCTGTTATCGTGCTACGCTCGACGACGAGCTGAGATATCTCGTTGGCGAGGTCCGTCAATTCCGGAAGGTCGTCTTCTTGCGTGTGCTCGGCGAGATACGCGATGTAGCCTCGCACGAGATCGGGACTGTTCTCGACTTGACAAGCGCCCCGAAGGGCCGTCGAGACGAGCGAGCGTACCTCGAGGAAATGAGGAATCGACGGCAGTTTCTTCAAAAGCCATATTTCTCTGCAACGATAGAGAAATAAAGTTAGATATGTTTTTGTCAAATAAGTTCTAGGCAAGCAATCATGTCGACGTAGTTTATCAACATTGGATGATGAATTGAATTCGAAGGGTCGCTGGCGATCTTCAAGGAGGCAGCGGCAGGCAGGATTGTGCGCTACGCCTAGATAAAAACTTGGGAGCTTCCGCATTACTACATCAAAGTATTGATTCTAATTTTCATGTGTATTTCCATTGAATGTCATACAAAATTGTAAAGAGAATTTATATGTGTAAAAGGGCATTGCCCGTTGATTAGTAACTTAATAGATAAATAAATAAATAAATAAAATTACTTGTCATTGTCTCCGTCGACGTCCATATTGTCGTCCTCCAGTGGAATGGACCCGAGAACGAGCTTCAGTCCGGTGATCGCCTGAAGCCGACTTCCGCTCTCCTGACTGCTTAGTCTTCGCAAAAAATATTCCAATACTTCGTAAGCGTGCTGCTGATCCTCGTCCGGATCGGTGAGCAGTGTCTGTAGATGAGCCAACAGCTGTTGCTGCCTCGGTTGTTTGTCTACAGCCTGCGCCGTCGTCGATAGAAGAAATTCGCAGAGGCACTGAACCGGAAGTTGACTCAGAGAGCCCTCGCTGTTCTGTACAAGATCGGCCAGCCAGGGCATGCTCTGCGACGAGCTTTGTTGCTGTCTCTGTATTATATCGAGCAAGAAATCGGGTTTTCTCGAACGGCACAGCAAATGTCCGAGGCGATGGGACGAGTTCAAACACTGTATCTGCTCGAGCACCGCGGGCGGTGGTCTTCGAGCTATACCCGTCGGATCCATCGTTATCAGCTGCGACAGCAGGAGACTGTTCTGCTCGGATATTTGCATCCTCGTCGAAGCCGCGGCGAGATGAGACTCGTACTCCAGTATCTCCTGCTTCTCCAGGGCCTCGACTTGCAATTCTTTGGCCCTCTCCTGCTTTATAACTTCCGGCAGAGCCATCGTCGGCGGTGGATACGAGAAGTGATTCGTTATACACATTTCCATGAGGGTTCGCAAAATCGGGTATCTCGTCCAAGCGTGAGCACCGATGCTGCCAGGATTGTGTGCCGCAAGAGTCAGCAGCATTATCCAACCTTTCCAGTATAAATTCGAAATCGCCAGAGTCGGTGGTACGTAGCCGGCGGGAATATTTATCGAACCCGGTGGCTGATAGACGCAAAGATTGAATATCAACTCGATGAGGTCCATCTTGTCCGCCTGGAGAGTCGGAAACGACTCGGTCGAATTCACGGCTGCTCGTCGAATGAGTTGATCGACGACGTCCAACGTCTCCGAATGCGTGATACCGTTCTCCTTGGAAAATCCTATGAGAAGCAGTCGCAGGAGTGTCGTCTGCAGGAGAGGAACTTCGGTCGCGAGACGCATGAAGAACGCTCTGTCGGACTCGGCGGGCCAATTGTCCAATTTGTGATACTGCTCGGCCGACTCGAGAAGCATTATTTTGTGCAACGCGTGAAGCAGCTCGTTTCTACCGACGCCGTATATCTGCATCGAGGCGGTTTGCAGCCAGGATATAGCCTCGTACTGTATCGTCGAGACTAGGCTTTGAAACTGATGCAAAACACCGACGTCTTTCTTGTCGCCGCGCTGTATCGACAGGGCGACTTCCTTCACCTGCGGACTTATACCGAGAAACATGCAGAGACAGAGAAGATCCGCGACGGACATGAAGACTCGCTCTTTGAACTCGAAACCGACCAACTGCTGTGTTATCTCTTGACGCTCGGTCATCAGTGTGCGCGCCAGCGTGATGAGATTTATGTCGTGTCTGCAGACTCGCACGATTTCGCGAAGCAGAGCTCGCAACGGTCGCAGATAGTCGTCGCGATTCATCAATAGATCTTGGAAAATTTCCGCCAGAAGCCTCGCCGCCAGTTCCGGCGAGTTTTGAAACATTACGGCCAACATCGGCATGTTGTTCGGATTTCTAGCGTTCGACAATTCGTTGTATATCGTGTGCTTCAGTATAGTCGACAAGTTTTCCGGATGAAGACCTATGAGCTCTTTCACACCGTTCAGGTACAAGTTTATCACCGCTTTTGTCTTCAGTCTGATCTTCACCAATTGACTGATTACCTCGACGTCGCGTTGCGTGTGCGATGTGCAGTTGTAGCATATGTAACAAAGTAGTTCCTGAGCCGGTTTCATTAGTTTCGGATTGTGAAGCCACATCTCGAGGCGAGGAACGGCGATGTTACGAATCTCGACGAAACCGCAGGCGGAGGACATTAAACGCAAAAAATTTCTCGTTATCGATTCCGGTTGGCGACGATTGAGTTGTTCCTTTATTGCTTCGAGAACTATGTGCTCGACACTGTCGATGCAGTGGGCGTAACGTGGCGATATTGTGAACTCGGATTTGTCCTTTTCGCCGGAAAATTGTATAGTCGAGGTGCCCGAATCCTCATCCTCCATTACCGAGGGACTGTGACAGTCGCGGGGTGTCAGTACCGATAACTCCGGTTGGATGACACTCTTCGGTGGATGACGCGTGTTGAAACCCGTCAGTATGTTGTCGGTGAAGCCTTTGCACTCCTCGTGGTCGACCCAAACTCGCTCGCCCAGCGCATCGTCGATGTAGAGCTGTTGGTTTAACAGTTTTTTTTTGTCATTCTATTAATTAATTTCTACGAAAGTTTCATTTTTTTTCGTACAAAACATTTATGTTTTCACGTGGAAAGAGTTAAGCGAATTCATGTGAGATTTTTTTACTTTCTGAGTCTCGAAAAAAAATCGAGAAAATTCATATTTACCCTGACAAATATCTCCGGCCAATTTTTCTTGTCGTGAAAGCCGCGCATCAGCAAGTTAGCTGCGAGTACGGGCACCAATGGGTTACCCTTGCTCTTGAAATTGTGCGCCTGATCGCGTTTCAGCAAGGACGATAGAGCGTGCAATATACAATCGTTCGAGAATATCGACGGGCGTATTTTCGCGAGATACATCAATCCCATGTATATAAGCGTGTCGGGCTTCCATCGCTGATTCTTCAGTGTCCTTATAGCTCCGCATATTACTCCGATGACTTTGTCACCTTCGTCATTGTCGCTCGCTTCCAAAACCGCCGGCACCAAATCGGCGGGGTCCGTATCTATGGCTACAACTTCCCACGCCTCGGCACTGGACATGGGGGGACGCGGGTGTGGCGTGTGCGTCGCGAGCTTTGGTTTCTTCTGCGGAATCATAGACTGCAGAGAACCCGGCGGCGCCTCTTTCTTACGATCCGAGCCTGAAATTAGTAAAAACCATTTAAATTATAGTCTGAAAAATATTCTGTCATATTCGTAATTGTTAAAAAAAAAATGTATACAGCGTAATTTTACCAATGATTTCAAGCTTATATTTTTTGTACAGCAATGAGTTCAAAATTCATTAATAAATTTAATTTTCTTCGGGTATTCATTTACTGTATACGTTACTTTTTCCTATGTTAGCGATGTTTAAAAGATATTAAAAAATTGGTTTTAAAAAGACATGTAATTTCTATATGTATAATATATGGTAAAAAATAGTTGATAAATTTGTTGATTACTAAAGAATCAAATATCTTTTAACTAATGACGTCAAAAATGCTCTCTGCTAAGATAAAATGAGTAAATACAGCTGAGAGGCAGTAATGAACTTTATGAAATGAGCGAACAATGTTTTCAAATTATTTTTCAAGTTCGGTGAATTTTATCATGACGAATCATTACTCGATGCGGACGATGACGAAACCGTCGGCTTGCCATGAATGACCCCGGGTCTCTTAGATTCCGAGCTGTCGCTTCTCGAACTCTTTGCACCCAAAGCGAACAGATCCGGCGGATGCTGAGCGATCTTGCTTTTGGCTCCTCTGCCAATTCCAACTTTACTGCGATCCATCGTGACGCAAGTGTCGCAGCAACGATTATCAAATTCTGAAAACTGAAAAAGAATTTTTCGTGGTTGTTTTCTTCTAGTAAATTCCAGCGACAAGCGCGATAAACAATGAATTTTCCTTGTATTTACATGTTTAACCTCCAATTGAACCCGTAAATGTTTTCATCCATGCAGGCCGGTGAAAAAGCACCGCATCCGCTCGTATTCCCAACATATCGATACAAATTGATCGAATTGACAATACTGTTTCAGCAGGCAATCGTTTAATTTATAGATGTAATATTCACTGTTTGTGTATAGAAACAAATCAAGTATTCTCGGCGCACTGTCAATAACCGTACTGCACCGACGACCCAAGGGCAGCGACTGATGTACTGATCACATCGCGCCAATCGGGTCCGCTTTGTAAAAATGTTGGAACACATTTAATTGGGCGCGTTTCCATATGAGCTGCAAGTTGCCACTTGTCAATTATACCATATAAAGTTATCGAATCCCGCTATTAGGCTGCAAATAACCGGTAAAATAACAGCAGTTACTACGCTGTTGGGTAACATATAGATGGCCGGGAACGAAACCTCTATTATGTTGTTATGACGACCAACCTCGCCCAACGTAAAGTTTCATATCGAATTAAAACCTCCGCAATTGTTTTCAAGTGGCATATTTCTAAAAAAATTAATATTCTAAAAAATTTGTTTGAAAAAAAAACAAAACAATTTTCGTCGAAAAATTGTAACCCTTCTCATTTTTCTAAGGGTACCCTTTTCATTTTTCCACTTTCATAATAGGAAATTTTTTTTTCGAGATATCGAATTTTTACCACCGCCATTGGCTTCAGGCACAGCGAGGTTTGTCATAATAGAGGTTTTGTTTTTGCCCACCTACATGTTACCCACGCTGTTTTAGGGGTGCCTATTTAGCTACCTTTCTGAACAGCTTTCAATTTTTGCCGACTCTCATTTAAGAACGAAAAAAAATAGGTGAAATTTGTTTAACAAATTAAGTAGTATATTTAATCGAGTGAAACATTGGAACTACACTATGATTGGTAGATGAAACTCGCACGATTAAATTATTGATACAAACAGTATAAAACATCGAACCGATTAGCGACAATCGAGGTTAGGTGATTCCTTCGCAGCTGATAGTCGAAATTTGCCGTGAGAATGTCGGTTATCGAGGATAAATGTGAAACAAAACAGGACAGTGAGGGAAAGAACACAGCGACGATTATCTGCACATTTTGTCCATCGAAGATACTTAATCGCGGAACCGCGACGCTAGCGAAACAAGAGGTCGGTTCCACACTATTTTTATTTTTATATTGCTTTAAGCGTTTGTATTCTAATAACGTCAATGACTTTTCCCAGTTTCCTCTGCCACACATGCGGCGCAAAGAGGAAGGCGAAGCCGACGAGCGAGAAGCCATCTCCGAATACTGGCTAGTGGAGGATGTCTATACATTCGAAAATATACTTGTCTCAAAGACTGCAGATAACGTGAAATATTTAGCTTGTGCCGACTGCGAGAGGGGTCCGATAGGGTGGCACGACATCGCTAGCAAGAAATCATATATCGCTCTTTCCAGAGTGAAGCACGCATGATGAACACAGATTGTTCGTTAACTGCGAGTAAGCAAGTACGAGAACGGTTTGGCGAGATCGGACACAATGTTTTCATTGGTCCGGTCCAAATGAGCACAAACTATTTTTCACGCGTCTATCAAATATCTAGAGTCGCCTAATTTAATGGAGCAACTTTAACATAATTTAACGAATTTGCACTATTTGTACGAAGAAATAAAAGTAAAATTATTGCCTAGGAAATCTTAATATAATCACGTTAATCTCATAGTCTCCTTTAGACCACGCATCCCGCGGAGGTGAATATCCGTTTTCCTGACACTGGCTTCATTTTGCTGAATCGCATTAATCATTTTTTAAATACAACAACCTTATTGAAACACCTAAAAATGCTTTGTAAGTTTTGCTTCCTTATAGAGCTTTGATATGGTGAAAAAAAAAATTCGAGATTTTAATAAAAACTTGTTCAGAATGTTCCAAAACATTGAAAAATCACATTAGGAAAAATGATCGGATGTATGTGTATGTGTATGTGTGTGTGTGTGTGTGTGTGTGTGTGTGTGTGTGTGTGTGTGTGTGAATCAGACCAGAAAAATTCAAACTGCTCTAACTCTACCGATCAAGCTGAAATTTCATACATAGCATGTGTGGTTAATTGTCAATGTTTCTGCAAAATTTTATCCAAAAATGTTCAGTTGTTTTTTTTGTTTGTACGCACTCTAGCTCTTACAATTTTTCAGTTATCTGGCTAAAAACACGTACACAGATGGAATATGATTGCCCGATAATCCCATAAAAATTTCGAGACAATCGATCTAATCGTTTAAATTTTATGCCATTTTAAACTTTTCGAATTTCTTGAAAAATGAGTCCTGTACTTTCAACACAATTTTCCACATTAAATATTCTTTCATCAATAAAATAAATGGCAGTTTCGAGATCAGCGTGAAAAAATACATTAAATATAGTCCCAGAGCGATGACTAACGAAAAAAGTTTATCAGGAATTTGTATAGCCAATCTTGCAAAAATGGGTGATTTTGTGTATTTTCAAACAGCGATTTCCTTGCTTCCCGATGGCATCACGGAAGAACCCAGGTGCTTATCATGTTCTACGGCAAGAAATGCACAAGATGATGGATTTGACGGGGTTGAAAGAGCCAGATAAGGAGGTATCATGTCGATTTCTTGAGTAAGAATCGAAAGGGCCAAAAAAAAAAATTCAAGTACGCATAAGTCCATGCGATTTTACGCGCCGAGCACACATCTGACGAAGTGAAGGCGACGTTCGTATATTTTTACACGCTGAACCTGAATAGGCCAGCCGTTTTGCATAAAAGTCTGACACGACGTTGACGTTGACAAAAGTTGAAAATTAAAATTTCCATAATCCTTCCTTATAAAAGCTGAACATCGTCCTTTATTCGCGAAGCTCCCTCTATGAGAAAGCAAAAAAATACAGGCAATGCTTCCTCATAGAAGAAGCTTCATGAATAAAGGAACATTATGAGAAAGTGATATGAAAATTTCAATTTTCAACTTTTTTTGCCTACCCACATAGACAAGCGCCACAAAACGGACGCGGTTGAAGCAATATTTGCGATATGTGCAGCGTATGTCGCAAATATTGCGCCAACTGCGTCCGTTTCGTAAAGCCTGTCTATCTGGGTATAAATATTGCCTCATGAACTGGGTTGATCAAAATTGTAGTTTGTTGTTTTGTTTGGATGTTGATAATCGTGCTGATTTTGTCCTACCGCGCTTTCCTCGACTGTCGATGGTTTACCCCTCACCGACAAGATCTACTGAAAAATACTACTGACAGTATCCAGTAGTTAACTACTAATAAACTACTGAACTACAGCCCAGTACTAAATTGACGGACTACTTGAAATCTGGAGTAGTTAAATATTGAACATTGGTGGGTCTTTTGAGTAGATAACTACCACTGCGTAATTAACTACTCGAAACTGCTATGAGTATCCGGTAGTTAACTACTGGGAATTCCCGCAGTTTCGACTACTCAGTATTACTTATAGTAATACTGATTATACTATACAACTGAATTACTATAAGTAATATAGTATTACTTATAGTAGTTCTACTTGTAAGTAGTAATTACTGATGCAGGAACCACTATGTCCTCGGTCATAACTACTGACTGTCGAGGAGTAACTACGTGTGCAGTAATTACTGCAATGCCAGTAGTAATTGCCGAATCTTCAGTAGTTATTACCGGACGCCTAGTAGTTCTTTTCGGTGAGGGACGATTTACGGAATTATTAAAAAGTTCTCGTTTTAAACAAAATTATAAACATCATATATGTAAATTGAAAAACAGTCGCGTACCAAAAAACCAAAATGCGACGCGTGTTTGGTTTTGGGTGGAATATTACTAAACTCTGTATGGAA
Source organism: Exephanes ischioxanthus (assembly GCA_958510785.1). NCBI lineage: Eukaryota > Metazoa > Arthropoda > Insecta > Hymenoptera > Ichneumonidae > Exephanes > Exephanes ischioxanthus. Next base: position 17,862,798 of record OY294022.1, on the reverse strand, counting down.
AAAACAGTTTTTTTTCGCATAGAGCGTGCATAAAAACGCAAAAAGTAACGCCCCCGGGTGGGCTCGAACCACCAACCTTTCGGTTAACAGCCGAACGCGCTAGCCAATTGCGCCACGGAGGCTTTCATGTCTTGGAGTACAAGCGCGGCTCCGATAAGCCGTTCCTCGGATCTTCGCATAACTGATAAGAAATTTCTTATCAGCTCGATAACAAAATTGTATTTCTCGTATTTTTCGATAAGCAATTTATTTCGTGTGAGAAAAGTAATATTGTTATGTTGAGAAATCTCACAGCGAGACCTTGTACCAACATCCGGTACACCGGCTCGTTGGATATCGTTGGATGTAGTATCAGCTGCTTGCAACAGAGTGCGCCACTATGTTAGCAAACGGTTTGGCATTGCAGTTTTTAGGAAATTGTAGAATTTTAGGTAATTTTTCCATCTTTTATAAAAAATGTATTTCCCAACTTTGCAAAACAAGAGGATCTCTTATTTTCAACAAGTCATCTCACGATATTCGTCTAAAAGTATTAATTTAGCAAGAGATTCATAAAGTCACCAAATCGGAGTAACTGGTTCTTTGTCAGCCCTCACCCAATAGAACTACTGAAAATTGCTGAAAAATACTACCGGCAGTATCTAGTAGATAACTACTAAACTACTGAACTAATGCCCATTGATAAATTGTCCGACTGCTGAAAACAATTGGAAATCTGGAGCAGTTAACTTCTGAACATTACTGGGTATTTTGAGTAGTTAACTACCTGAAACTACTATAAATCTCCAGTAGTTAAATATGCGAAAATACTATGATTATTCAGTCGTTAACTACTAGCAATTCCCGCAGCTTCCAGTAGTTATCTACTGAGTATTGCTGATAGTTTTCAGTAGTTCACTAGTCGTCAGTATGGTTCGTAGTTTTCAGTAGTTCTAGTTATAAGTAGTAATTACTAATGCTGGAACCACTACGGCCTCAGTAATAACTACTGACTATTGAGGAGTAACTACTAAGAAGTAGTAACGACATGTTCAGTAACTACTGCAATGCCAGTAGAAACGCTGAACCTCCAGTAGTCACTACCGGACTTCTAGTCGTTCTTTTCGGTGAGCGAAAGCCTATCCATTGGTCAAGTGAAGAGTTCTCAAACTCGGATCTGGTCGCCAAGGTCGTGGCGCGTCAAAGCGACACAAGTGTCGCGCAAGGTCATTAGGAAGAGGATGAGCGGATAATTTAATCGTTTCAGCCGATTCGTCAAATAAATCCAGACCACACATTCGATAACAGTTTTATCGGAGACACCACGGCTCGGTGCAAAGGCTGTCCGTGAGTCAATGTCGCGGGTCACATGACTCGTTCATGTGCAAGACACAACACAACACAAGCCATAGCGAAACCGAGATAAACTTGAGACGTCTTTGACGTCGATGATGAAACGTTGGCTCATCGTTATGGGCAAAAATTCTGTTGAATAATACTCCCTCCCATTCTCTCGAAGAGGACTCACGAAAAGTCTCACAATTTCTTTTAGATATTCAGTTAACGATATGGTGGTGCTAAGGGGGGTCCATTATGCTATACACAGTCCCAAGGTCTAAGCAGATCGATTAAAAGACCAATTTGCATTTAAGCGTAACTAACGTAATGCGGGCCACAGATGCATTTATGCAAAGTCCCGTATCCGTGCGCGCCTTACAAATAGTCATTTCGCCCAGTGTCCTCGTCGTCCTCGCGCGTTCTACGGGCAGTATTTCAGGGTCACGGAAAAGGCTGCCCTACCTTTTCACATTACCATCACAAATTGGGTGGGAATGGTCGGATTGTGCCAAAAATGTCTTGTCTTACGTACAAATAGAAAAATTATTATTTTTCAACTGCCAATTTACGTTTTCACTTTTGTTCGACCAATATCGAAGTAACAACCGATGATTGACGAATATCGTTTGCAATCTGTGAATCATTTCTTTCTTTTTTTCACCACATGCACATAGGTCTTAGTCCGAGCGATTTTGCAAAGAAGCAAACGAACGAAAGTGACGAGTGAGTGAGTGGCCTCGCTCTTGGCGGTTCTCGCATGTCCGCATGGCCTTAAATTAAGACACCACTACAGAGGAGTGGCGAGAGGTGTCGATAATGAATCTCCCTGGAGTTAATTAGCTCCGGAGGTGAGGCCGATAGGCGGTTCGTCGTGGCATACCGATACCGAGCTCACGGGTACCAGAGCTGTGCTGCTGCTGATGCTGCAGTGTGCTCTCTGCAGCGTGCAGCAGTGCGCTCCGCGCGAGCTCGACTATCGAGAGAGACAGAGGCCTAACTGAAACGTCACGCCACTTGTTACTCGTTAGTGTGCACGATGCCATCTTTACTGCTGGCCACTCAGTAGCAGGCCAGTGAGCACCGTACAGAAGCCGGGGCACATCGATGCCAGAACAGCCAGAACGGCGTGTGTAATTAACAATGCCCCTACGGCTGTGTATGCATCACCCATTTTTGCCTGCACCATACAAACCTAGTTTGACTGAAACGTTCTCTCATGCTACCGTCTCGAAAGACTCTCGACTCTCAACCATAATTATTAAAACCGAAACTGTTTAAGGCTAAATGCACCTATAAACGTGTCAATGAACACTCGCGAATCTCATGTTTCGCGAAAAGCCTGAGGTATCGCACTCGTTTACGATGGCAGGGTGTGTGACGATTTGAGACGTTTCTTGCGATAATCATATAAAAAAATATTCCCATAGATATTCGGATCAGTCGCACCAATTGAGCACCTCGCGTGACTATTGTCCAATTCAATACAGTTGTATGACACAGAGATTGGGGACAATTAATCACGTTCCTCGGATTTTATGCTCTGAGATAAATCGTCGAAGATGAATAAAGTTAAATAAAAAATTCCGATCGTTGTCAGCCTTTGACTTAAACAGTTTCGATTACTTAAATGGAACCGTTTAAGGCTAAACGCACCCATAAAGGCGTCGTCAATGAACACTGGCGAATCACATGTTTCACGAAAAGCTTGAAGTATCGCATCGGTTAACGATCGCAAGGCGTGTGTAAAAATTGTAAAACGATATTTCTAATTTGAGACGTTTATTTCGCTATTCTCTGATACATCGCTGAATTATTGCAAAAATATCCCCGTCGACATTCGGATCAGTCGTACTTCTTGAGTATCACCGAGTGACTGTTGTCCAACTCAATGCAGTTGTATGACACAGAGATTAGGAAGAATGAATCACGTTCCTCGGACTTTATGCCCTGAGATGAATCGTCGAAGATTAATAAAGTTTAATCAAAAGTTCCGAGCGTTGTCGTTAACGTTGACCGGACGTTGGACGCAGCAGATACTCTAAAGTACCAGTGGGTATGGGTCTGGCGCGAGGACTTCCATTACGCTGGGCGGTGGTCCCTCGTTATATCCGGGACAGGCAGGTCCGCGGCCGCGCATCTGATAGTACGAGGATTTATGGCGACCCTGATGGTTCATTTAGTGGTGACATCGGGAACCGGGGCTGTTGCTACTGCTGGTGCAACGGTGATGGTCGTGTCGCGCAGCCGGTAGCACCAGCATCAGCACCAGCACCAGCACCAGCAGCGCACATAGGCGACGAGTCGCTTCGGCATCACGGTCATACGGAAATACCTTGTTAAAAAGAAGATGGGTGGCCACGCGAATTGCTGCCGGCCACCATAACCGTGACGGAATTTAACAACACACCACGATTGCCGGAGAACGCGAGATAGTCGCATAGATAGGAAGAAGAAAAAAAAACAGCAAAAAGGAAGAAACGATAAAGATGGAAAGAGAGGAAGCGACGAAAAGAGGAACTAGAAGAGACCGAGAAGTCGTAGCTGCGGTTTTACGTGGCGGGTCAGGGGTCGCTCGGAAACGACATCATCATCATACGGTATACGCGTACGGTACACTGCCTCCTCCTACAATCGAAAGCACGAAAAATCAGAGGAATTTTTTTTTATGTTATGAAGGCACAATTTTTTGGTGAATCAATAATATCGATTTCACGAGTAACTCATACTTGTGTCGTCCAACATCTCCGATACATCGCTCTACTGCACGCACTACTCTAGGCTCCATGTCCTGTTTTTTTTTAGACTTGCGGCGAGACTCGCCTTCGAAATATTGTATCTTGAACGCGAGTCTGAACCCCGCAATGATTCCGAACTCATTTTTACAAGGTTTTGAATAACTCTTGTTTTAATTTACTGGTAGGTGACAAATCTGAAATTTTACAACCTTCTCGGCTCGTTGGAGCTTTCTTCCTTGAGAAGTGTATTAATGTAACGTGGCACGATCTTCATTCAGTCATGCGGACGCGCGGCTAACTATCATCTAATACGTAAAGGTGAGCATTATGCCCCGCGGATGTGAGTATACGGTCCACTCGATAAATACCCTACATCTATGTGTGCATCGACAAGCGGTGCAATGTTACGGAAGAGATTCGCACGATGTTCATACACACGCAGATACGCAGCTTTTGCCACCGCTCGATATGTAAAAGTGAACCGAGAGTTTATGCTTTCACCGTGCCGCGAATCATCAAATAGATAAGTGATTGCCGTGATTACGCGCACGGCGCCCGTTTCTCCGTTAAATTCTCTCCCGATTCCGCCAGCTCTCGTAGCTATGATAGCCTTTCTTTCGTTTATTTCCTCGTTAATATCATCGGTACATTGGACGGTTGTTCTCGTTGAAAAAAAAATGTTCGTATCATCGCGCATCACCTCGTCCACGTCTTTATCTACCCTTATCGCCACGGACCACCGACTACGAGGTTGGAAAGTGTGATTTACCGAGCTCAAAACGTACGACGAGGTAGTCATCAAACGTTCATCCATAAACTCCGTGAATTTTTCGTTTTTCTCGCCCTAAACGGACCAGGAGTATCGAATAGTCTCGAGGATCGTTAAACTGCTCGGTCTATACGAGGAGAGATCTGGTACGCGAATAGGCGGCAAGTTTGCACGTACATCTTCGTACCGCAAGTGCGTGGGGCCGAGATACTTTTCGCTCGTAAAAGTACGATTGGTACTTATTGCATTCGCAAGACTCGGGATCATCCGCGGAGTCACGAGACGACCCGGATTCCTATTTTCCCTTATCCTTCGTGAAGCTAGCAGACGAGACCGGGGCTAGTTGACACACCTTGTGTCACGAAATGGAATTGATCACCGGCGTTGGGATTTCTCTACTAGAAAAAAACGGTTTTAGTGGGACGTTTAAGTGAAAAATGTTCTTCATAAAGTATCCAGGAAGTGTCCTTAAAAATCGCAATGGACTATATTGGGACTTGGAATAATCAGGATCTGGAAGGCGGTGTTCCGAGGACATTTGTGCAATCTTCTTAAACCGCTAAAGATGTTTCACGTCCAATTTTAGTGAGTACACGCAATTGCACTCACTACTTTTTCTTGGTAGGCAGATAAAGGCTATCTTGCTGTGTTTATCAAAGGAACAATTGATTCGGTACGTAACTTCTTCTGTATTAATGGGCCACTGGGCAGAAACAAAAAAGGGACAGTAAAAAGTGTACATTGTGTCAAACGACCCCTGACTGTCCTGTCTGCTCAAACCACAATATTCTCGAATTGCTCTACGCTCGTACCACTCTAGGACCTCACTTTCCATTAGCTTATCGTGATAGCCAGTTATAAAATGAAGGCACACATTTTTTTTTCGGATCCTCGAAGCCCGTTTCATACTTTGTAAGTCGCTGGCAATAAACTCGTTACAGAGATAATATAACTTTGTGCGAAATTGGATCCCAGTGAAATAACTAGGCTTTAATACCGGGTTGTCAGAGGGGCCTCTAAAAAGACGGCGTGAGTGCATAACACATAGATGCATTCCGTATTATGTATAAACATATATGTATATATATACACGTAGTTACCTGGCTATAACTCGAGCTCGCCGAGACTCTCGCTGCTTCTCTTAACGCCCATATAATTCATTAATATGAGTGCCCCGGCTAATTGATATCATGCAATAGCCGAGCGACCACGCGCGTTACAACGATCATAAACGAGAGCGTGGGATAGACGGTGAAAGAACGTTAGCACCACTCTCGATCCTGAAGACTCTCCGACTGATCCGTTGATGACTGTTGGTCTTACTTTCCGAGAGGTCCAGAGAGCTGTCGATCCGTCGATCTTCTCGAGCATTAACAAACTCCGGTTTCGCGGCTCGGTTTGGAAATAGACACCGAGATGTTATTGCGGAAATGAATGTCGTTTGCGAGAAAAAGTAATCCTCTTGCGAACACGAGCAATTGCGATTTTTCGATCAACGATCGTTGTAATTAGAAAGGCGAGACAAAAAAAAAAGCAAGATGATGTTGCGAGATAAACACGAACATTTTCGTAACCTTGATCAGCGAATCTGGATGGAATAGACACCGCGAGACACTGAGTAAAACATGCCGGTCATACGTATCTGGGCATTATCCGTCTAATAGTGTACAGGAACTCGGTGCAGCACGCGCGGTTAATCTGCCTTTCTAGGGCCCGCGCAAGTCGTGCCAGTGAACTGATTCCTGCTGCTGCTGTTGCTGCTCCAGCTACCGGCCGGAGCCACTGGAGAACATTGTGCAATTTAATTTGTAGCGCGCAACCTTGGACGCCGTAAAACTCACGGCAAGCCGGCGTCACGTTAATTACCTTTCCGCCCGTGTCTCGACGACTTGCAATGGACTTGAGAACTCGCCGAACGTTGTCGTTGGATCTCGGGGGAATATTGTTATAAGAGGCTGCGTTTCCGACCACGCGACGGCGAATGACTATTGACGGATAACACACAGGCCAGCCGTTCCGTTGACTTTAATTTGCATATTAATCTGCGAACATTTTACAAATATCGATCGCTTCGCGAAATACAAATTTAATCCAACCCGGCTGCTTTCATTTTTTTTTTATCTGTTCTCATGGCAAATTGAGCAATTTAATTTGATTTTATATTTTTTTAGATCAATTTTCATTTCTGAGCTCCAACTCGGATTTTTTTTTTGTTTGTAAAATCGTATGTAATGTGAGTAATTTAGAAATGATTTATTTTCATTCTCCACACTGTAAAAAAAATTCGTATGATATTTAGTATACCGGACTGGAAGTTTTTATGCAAAAACTTGTATATTAAATTAAGTGTACCAGTTTTTGCGTAAAAACTTCCAGTCCAGTACATTAAATTCCCAATTTTTATTACAGTACTTTCGATTTGATATACGTGAAATCGTCCTGAGTTACGCGTGATAAAAAAAAACACATGTTACCTGCGACATTTATGTCGCGTCAGGGGTAATTGAAAAATTGAAAACGATATTGAGTGCTTTTTCACAGGGGTTCTTTTTTGCGCAAGCCAAGAACAAGAGGATTTCTCGGCTTAGCGTTAGAGCGCCGGCTTTTTTAAAAGTAATTTATGCAAAAGGAAAGGCTTGCGAGTGAGTGAAAGATGCGTGCTGGAAAAGCCTACGCTTTAGACAGGTAGGCCGCGGCGGCTGGGCGTATGGGAGTAATACGGCACTAATAGTCGTACACTGACTGCAATGTGCCGTGGGAAACGTGACACGCTCACGTCGCTAAACTCAAACCGAAAGTTTATATCTGGTTGTCGATATAGAGGTCAAGACGGCATAGAGTGGAAGTAGCCGGAGGGGCGGGGAATTTGCTTCGATGCTCGCTCGATCGGCGAGTGACGAACCTTCTGGCGCGTGTAAACCATCGATCACTCACGATCGTTACTTCGATGTCGATTTTACCATAATTTATTAAGTCTTAAGGGAAATCGTTCGCTTCACGACTTTGTACGAGCAATATTATTATCGCGATTTTATCGAAGTAATTGGACTACATTTGTAAGCCAATGTAACAGTGGCAATTGCGGGTAACGTCGGAATGTGCACTCAGCCATGTAGACAGGTGGACTAGACGTTTACGTCGATGACGCTGGTCTTTTCGCATGAGGTTTTCAATTTTTTAAAATAAAAAAACCTGAGCCGAAATTTACAATATTTATAGATAATTTCCGTTAAATGATCTCATTAATGATCTCATGATCTTTACGACCTTATTTATAATTACAAAGATCTGAATTTTTGCCGCATTAAAAAAAAAAAATTGAAATCGATCCCTTTTCAATCGATTTTACTGTATTACCAATTTTGTGGATCAATACCTCCGCGTAATCGCACAACCCTTCCTTTAATCAACCCGTTCCGATAACGCTTATCGGGTTCCGTCTCGGCCACTTTCGCTTTTATGAACCATAATATCTCGGAAATAACGCACGAACGTCGATGATCTATTCGAACGAACCCGAGATCGCTGCACCAGCGGGAGATGGTTCGATCCTCGCACGCTCGGATTACAGTATAGATCAGCGCGTATGGTCTATGATCTCGATCTCTCTCTCGCTCTTTCTCTCTCTCCCCCATTCCGTGAACGGTACGTACTAATCTGTTTTTAATCGCCGTCCGGCTCGCCACCGTAGCGTATACACCTGCATACTACACGAACACCGACGGCATACACCTATGTAACCATCGCTATAACAGATCGAGAGTCCGGACTCTCGTTGCAATCGACTTTCACGAGTTTTATAGCGGAAAAGGAACAGTTCGAGGGCGAATGAAACGTTAGAACGTTAGTCGGTACGGTACGTACCTCCGATACAGACGTATTAGTACGTACTACATAAAGTAACTTGCGTACAACGCTTGTGTACGCTTACACATAGTGTATATAGTCATGTGGACTTTTTGTTGGCTCGCCGGATCGATCAAACGCTCTCGTCTGCCGACCGTCCCCGCACAGTCGAGAGATCATCGCGATGCGAATTCTCTCCGATATCTCGATTCACCGGCCCGCTGTACTTATTAGCTTCTTTGCTTACTTGTTTACCTGCCCGGGTTCAACTACGCACAAGTCGAGTCTCGCTTACTTGTCGATGCGCATAGTACGGACGGTACTTACCGCCGATACAGTTATTGGCACAATTAGTGCCGTTGCACAGCCGCGGACACCAACGTGTACTCTTGATAATCCGAGATCAAAATCAAGACCGCATACTCCAGAAATAATCTTGCTAACTCACGAGTTCCGGAGGAAGCTCCGTTTTTGTGGTATAAATCCAGATCTTTTTTTTATTCAAAATAATGTGCTCTTCGGTGTCTTGACCCTTCCTGGCAAGTTGCATATGAGTTACACCTTTGTGCTGTGAAAAATTAAATATTACTCTGGAAGAAGGGTTGGAAAAAAATTGAAATAATTCTCATACAGATGTATCGATCATTTGAATATGTCGTGCGAATTTCGCAATGATTCGTCGAGCCCTTTAAAAGATGCAGTACATTAACGAGGCAGTAGTTAAATGCCACTATGCTTCAAAGGGTAAATGTGTTTATAGGTGACTTTTGGAAAAGTATCAATAGCCGAGTGGAAATGTAGACATTGACACTAATAGGTGTAAGGGACTAAAATATCCGGGTTTACATTGCCGGGATTCCCACTGTACGTTTCGTAAACCGTTCGCGACAAAGTGGCCAATCACTGTTCGATGACTGTAGCCGTTTACCCTATTAGGGAATCCTTGTCCCATCCTTCTTGATACATACGTACAGGCAGCGGCGCATCGGCTTGTCACCGTGACCGGGTCAAGAGTCCTCGTACAAATTGTACAATGCCGCGACTCTCGTCGATACGTCGATCGATCGAGGCGGGCAGTTTCTCTTCCGTAAATGCTGTAGCCCCCCCGTCGCCCGCTACCCTCGTCGATTGACCCGTAGGAATGCGGTTCCCGGACTCCGAAGAATCGAGACGCGAGAAAAAATGGTGCCTCCGAGTCGCGGTCACGGTGGGCCGATCGGTAATCAAATTACAACTTATGGGTACTTACTCACCTGTAAATCGCTTCGAGTCAATTCGTCAAACCATTTTTATTTTATTTTATTTTATTTTATTTTATTTTATTTTATTTTATTTTATGTTATTTTATTTTATTTTATTTTATTTTATTTTATTTTATTTTATTTTATTTTATTTTATTTTATTTTATTTTATTTTATTTTATTTTATTTTATTTTATTTTATTTTATTTATTGACGGAGTCATTTCGACCAATTCGGTGGGGTTTTTTTTAGGAGAGACCGGGATAGAACGGAACTCCGTTCTGCCCCGTTCTCCAATATCCGGATGGGCTCTCCTTATCTTATTCGCAACCTCGTGTCCAGCGGAGTGGATGCACAGAGGGAATATAAAGATTTATCGCACTTAGATATATCGACGGCGATCATCGTGTGCGCCTTTGGCGAAGCGTGCCGTAACATACACACCGCGAGAAGCCTTCCAGTATGTACTACTGTTAAGTAGATATAGCCAGTAGTAGCAGGGCAACTCCAAGGGGATTTTCAATTAGATGGGCGCGCGAGGCCTTATAGGATTATAGGAAACTCCGATCCTCGCATCGGTATCTATGCACTCCGTAAAAACGTACGGATAAAAATAAGAAGAATAAGAAGAGGAGAAGAGGAAGAGGAAGAAGAAGTGGCTGAGGTAAAGCGAGTCCGAGGGTCGCGCCGACGATAAATGCTTCTGGTGAGAGCTTCACGGGGGCCGTTTGAGCGAGGTCGCTGTCCGGGCCACCGCGCATCTTTCGATCCGATACAGAGATACGTCGAAAAAGGAATTTACCGTGATCCGCAGGTACGCCTGCAATGCGCTTCTCTCATTCGAGATTTCCCTCGGTCATAGGAGAGGAAGAATGCTTTTCGCGGAAGAAGAGAATGAATAAAAGCCTCGTTATATTTCCATTAACGTAATCTTCGCAGTGCGTAAGTACGTCCGTATATTCACGTTGACACGGTCATACGGGAAAGGGGTCAAAGTCACTGATGCTGCGCAGCTGATCGCGCGGAGAGTCCGTATCGTCCCTAATGAACCCTCCTGATCGTACATTGTACTCTCGCGAACAGTCACGGTAAGGTAAACGGCCGCGTTTCCGGCAGTAAATACGGTTTTCCGTTATTTATACATGGGTAGTATTGCCCGTTCGACAAAAACTGTTTTATATATACATCGAAGCCTTCTGAATACGATTCAACCATTATTGAAGTTAATTGAGTAGGATCTTCTTATTAAATTATCGTTTCAACAATGCCTCTTTACTGCCGGGGTTTCCGTCACTTTTTAGACCTCATGCTACAGTTTCCGTCACCTCGCGGACCCAGTTTTCGTCATGATCGTGTACCCAGTTTCCGTCACTCGTGATGCATATGTCAGTCCACCGAGTACAAAGTTTCTATCTTCATGTCGCACGTTATGGCACCATGATACAGATATTATTACGTTTCAATAATTTTACGGGTCAAAATGATACCAAAAGATTAACTTCAATTTATAATATCCGCGATGCGACAATTGACGGAAAGTACATCATAACCTAATTTGGCTGACGCACTTTCTGTCAGGAGAAATTTAATTAGGCACGTAATCAACAAACAAACTATCACCAATCCAATTGATAATATTAATATTAATCAAGAGTAAAATCCGGTCTTTTCAACATATCGTCATTTTTTTTTTGCATTAAACGAACACTGTATCTATTATAACAATAAATTGCGTTCGATGGGGGAGACTGGGCAGTGCACCTTAATTCATAATATCTCTGACAAAAATTGTAGAGCGTTACGCTCGACTTTTACTCGAAAAGTCATTTCAAAGCTACTCCGCAAAAATTAATGACGAATTGACAAAAAAAAAAAAAACTTTACTTCCACGTCAAATTCGAAGAGATTATGTTTGGAACGAAAATGTATTTATTTATAAATGTTTTATTGGTTTCGAAGACAAACTGCCGGCGGTGAGACATCGTTCGTAGCCTCCGGTTAATTAACCAGTTACTTACCGTGCCATTCGACCGGTTGTTTACCGATTGGCATCACCAGTTTAGAAGTCGTCTGAAGCAATTTACTTTGATACGAAGATAACTCCCGAGGCAACGTACACACGTTGCATAGTTTTCTCTTATTTTCTTCGACAGACAAATGCATTTCCGAGAATGCCGTGGCGCTGTCGAGTGACGGCGAAGACTGGCCGTTGATACCCTTCTGACGCATGACGCACGGTCCGAGCATAGCCGAGACATGCGAGCGTTCGAAGCCACCGGGAGATTCATTCTTTTTCAGTGCCCTCACTCGTACCTTCCGATTCGCATTCTCATACTTATCGCGGAATTCTTATCGAAGGCGAACGCGCGCTCGCGCGAAGGTCTCTCCCCGAGCTATATTCGCAGGTTGAATCCCCGGTCGAGCGGGGCACCGCTCTCGTCGACCGTCGGGCTCGGGGAGGCAGCATAAATAGTCCAGTACGGTCCCGTAATAATCGTATTCGATTTCCTTTTTACTCGGAACACAAGTGCGGATCGGCGATCGGTTGTTAAACTCGTTGCAGATGCAGGCCTCGACGCCAGTAAAACTCACGATATCGTCACGACTCGTGTGTCTATAACGCTGCTGCGCGCGGCTGCGAACGAGTGATCCAGATCTCGTTGGCACGCGCGTTCAGAATTGACTTTGATGCTGTACTGCATCCGTACACCGGCTATATATATATATATATATATATACCAACTTTGCGACTTACAAGATGCTCGTAATTCCCTTTTATGAACTGGACCGCGTACGCACTCGACCATGGGTTTTGCCTGTGCTTATTTTATACGTCCCATCGTTCGCCAATTTGTAACTGTTACGAAGTTATGCCGCGATTAGTAGACGTTAAAATACTCGATGCGTGTCCGTCTTTCGGTTGATGATGCGAATTGCCTTTTGTTTTCATGGAATGGAACCTAGCGATGTTGTTCTAACGAGAGAAAAAACGTATCTTCGCTAAAATGGAGCCTCAATATAAAAAATGTAAATATAATAAGAAAAATGAGTTTTCCGGAAATACGTCACTTCCGGTTTGAAAATCATAATGTTTATCCGGAAATGACGTCATCCCGGAAACACGTCACTTCCGGTTTGAAAATCAAATTTTTCAACCAGGAGTGACGTCATACCGGAGGTGCGACACTTCCGGACTGAAAATTAATTTTTTCGACCGGAAATGACGTCATACCGGCGGTTCGGCACTTCCGGTTTGAAAATTGCATTTTTCGACCGGAAGTGACGTCACACCGGAGTTGCGACACTTCCGGTTTCAAAATCAAATTTTTCGACCGGAAATGATGTTAAGTTACCGATGATAGTGAATCTATTTTCTTCTGGACGTCGAAGGGGGGAGTTGATCGAGGAGAATTGAGCGATTTCTCCTAATACGACCTTTCCGGCAGCTTGATACCTACCTCGCGTTTATCATAGCTCAGCCACGAGGGTGTGTATACATAAGATCGCTCCCGCGGTTCGCGCAGAATTATGTTGCCGATATTACTCGCTCCGGCGAAGGCTGTTGTGGCTGCCGGGTGTGCGCGGTTACTACTGTAGTGGTATTAGCCTCGCAGTCGCAAGGGCAGACCGCGATTATAAATCGTCGAGCTCCGAGAGTGGGTTCCACGAGCAACCGAGCCGACGTCTGCCGTCCTCCTCTTCCTCCTTTCCAGGCTACCGGCAGCGGTAGCACCGGACCCGCGGTGAATATTCCATATTTCAGTAGTTGTAATAATAATGTCGGCATTAGTCTATAGTTTCGCGGGGGATTAACGGTGTCAGGGCGTCGAGCTAAATCAAGCCAGGGCGGGTGAGCGGGCGCTCCGGTTGCTCGCCGAGGCCTTCATCAACGCAAACCGGCTTTCAGCTTCGTACGCCTTTAGCGCACAGTGACGATCTTTCGCAGTTTAAAAAATAAAAAGGAAAAAAAAAAAATCGAGCTTGACGAAATTTCATCGAAATAACGAGGCCTCCTTTCCTGCAACTGTTTTGGTTTGCCGGGAGGAAAGGTAGGTAGAGACATAAATAGACACATAATCAATTTTCTGAATTTTAATTTCATAACCCTGCCAAATACAATAATAATAATAATAATAATAATAGCAATAATAATATATAATAATGAAATAATAATAATAATAACGTAAGAATAATGATAATAATGGATAATAATATTATCTAAAATACGTAACCATTATCTCGACAATGTTATAACTACTGATAAGTGCTTTCTCGTGCTACGTGTGTGTGTGTGTATGGTATGTGTGTATGTGTGTGAGATGAAGGTGATGTATATCTACACACTCGCAGATAGGCAATGACATATATCTGTTCGCCGCTTTCAGTTACAGAGACTTCGAAATTGTTTGTGTTTGTTTTTTTTTTTCGTCACGATACAAAATCACGTCCCCGGACGTCACGACGTTACCGTATATAAATATATAATTTCGTGCATAATATATATATGTATGTATATATATATATTGCACTATATTTTCTTTTCATATCGCGTTCTCGGGTTTATTATGATCCGTCGAACAGGCCCCTCCCCGATCGCACCGTTCCAATAAATAAATTATCCAAATAATAAAAACATCGATGGATAACAATTGATAGTGTGATACGAATCAACAATCACAATTTACAATTTACTTAACAACGAATCATCTAATAAGACTAATGAACCATCCCGGTGTAAGCAGCGACGCTTTTATTTTTTCGTTTTATTTTTAATTCTTTTTTTTTTTTTCTATCTTTCTTCTTTTCATACTCGTTCACGATTCTTATTTTTTAAATCTTTAATTATTATAACTAGTATTAACGTTGTAAAAAGTTAGAGTAATGCCTTCGTTTATATAGTGAGTTTAATATATTATTGTTCTACATTATTGTGCCTATTCAACATATACAATATATATTATTCTTAATATTTAATAGTTTGCAGCGCGCGGTCCTCACATTGCTTCTGATCTTAACTCTGCATATTTTATGTGTTTATGTCTTGTTTTCTTAACATACGCTATTTACCGTATTCTATATATATGTGTATTATTGCATATATTGCATACCGCGCGCCCCACAGCGTATAAATCCGTGCGAGATCCGAGAGAGAATTACTGGCCCCCATTGATTACATTTATAAAGAGATAAACAATGATTATTACGTTATACGTCCCGAAACGCTCGTCTTAGCGCTACGTATATCAACTCTTACGATCGAAACAATTATGCGATGTGAAAATGGAAAAAACGACAATTCGACGATAAAGAATTTACACGCTATTTACACGATCTATATTGTAATGACTTACGATCTAATAGTTTCACTTAAGCCCTAGACTCCATTTCTCCCTAGTAATTCGATCTATTGCGCGCGCATCCGATTTAATCGTACGATCAAACGCGCGGATAACGCCTGCCGAAGCACCAACAAAAATTTGAGCACACTCCGGGCTAATCGGTTATGTGTAAAATATGTAACGCAAAAATCCGGTTACACGTGTATCAGCGGGAACTATATTGGCGTGCTTACTGGCCCTAGAGATTTTCACTTCGGGGGAAGCGAGACGAAATCAAAGAAAAAAAAAAAAAACAAGATCGCGAGAGTGTTGGGAAACCGGTCGCTAATCTACATGAATTCTAGAACGAATTCAGAACCGTAAACTATAACGTGTCATTGTGCAATCAAGTTGAGACAGTCATGTCGACGTGTCGAAGTCGTTAAGTTGCAGAGTACAAGTGGTGCATATACGTACACTCGACGTTAAATCGTAGTGGTTGAGAGGCCGCGGGCTAAACGCGATTCTGTACCACTCGAAGCGAAATGAAAGCGCCAATGGTTCTCCGATCGTGCTTTACGATCGAATCGCTTAGTGCAACGGACCTTCCACTACCTTTCTATTTTCCCGAGCTCGTCCGGTCAAAGACATTTTCCCGTTTTGTCTATCGCGGCAATGATGGGAAATTATAATTTCCGTTTTTTTTTTTTATCATTTCGAAAAAAAGTTGAAATCGATGGAGGAATATATTTATCTAGAATTTAAGGAGGATCAGACATATTTTGTACCAATGGAAAATGGTTTTTTCTTTTTTTTCCTATGATATAGTGAAAATAATTTTGAACCCGTCAATTTTGCAGTGAAGAATGGTACAACATAAAAAATAAAAAGCAGTGCTCTGTCTTGGATTTGACCTTATGTCCGAACCTCCTCAAACGAAATGTCTTAGTCGAGACGATGAAGATGACATTATTACTAAGTGATACTGACGATTCGGTCGACAAACTTTGGGCAGTCAAACCGTGACGTCTGCGAGACGTCGAGTAATTTCGAATTGACTGCTTCGTCTCGATTAGTTTGTTAGTTGGCGAATAACGCGTCTCTTAAGGCACTTGAAATGCTAATTTACTTTGGGCCGGGACCTTCGAAGTCACCCGCATTCAATCTACGTCCCTTTCATCGCAAAACTTCCTACTAATTCGCGAATCATCATCCTCGCATAATCGAATAAGATCGGGCAGATAGTTTTCGAGTAGTCGAGCAAAATTTTCCTCCTGTTAATCAAATTTCTTTCTAAAAAATGTTCCCCGGCTACTTCAAACATTCGGCGAAGAATTTGGGCTACAACGATTTTCGAATGGAAGTAAACAATTAGAGTCTTTAAAAATCGTTACCATCGTGCGCAAAAAAATTACGCTTTTTCAAAAGTCAAAGCTTTTCCAAGATTTTCTCCGCCAATAGAAAATGGTTCTCCGCAAAAAGATTTGCTGCCGAACAACCGTTTCATACTAAGTGAAGCTTCCTCCTCGCCCTACCCGGGCCCGTTCGGTATGAAAGATTGCAATAAACTTTTTTTTACGATTATTAATATATGGGGTCAAAAGCAAAACTTTTTCGACGAGTCTTTTCGTTTGATCGTACATGCCACCCATCCGTGAAAAAGTTGATTACAGTTTTTATTACCGACCGCGGTATTTCGCATACTCTTGGCACGAAAAATAAGGACGACGAACAAGGCGGAAATCGCGAGCGGCCTTGAGTGTTCCAAGTGGCAGCAGGTAGAACGCGAGGAAGGAAGAGGGACAAGAATAAGAAGAAGGATAAGGAGGAAGAATCGAGAGAAAGTTCTCGTGGAATGTGCGATTAATGGAATGGGCGATTACAGTGGACGGATTCGAGGGTGCGTGCTCGCGCGAGTAGGGCCCACGGATGGTATTTTTGTTAACCTTTTTTCCCTCCCCCCTCTCTTCTTTCATTCAAAGTACAACTCGATATATGCATCGAAAGTGGAAAGAAACAATTCGAAAGTGCGAATTCCTTGGAGCATCTTAATGGTCCCTCTAAAGGCAATTTCGTTGTCGACGGTCCCTCTCGTAGCGTTCTCTTCCATCGCGGCGAGACCATCCGGTGGTAAATCCAAATTTACCACCGGATTTCGTATCCGCCGCACTGGATGTGTGATACGAGAAAGAAAAAATAAATAAATAATTCGTTATTGAGATTCGAGAGATCGCGAATGTTCGGGTAAGCTTATGACGATGATCGAGGATCTTGTCAGCTCCGAATGCCTCGGGTTACCACCTGGACCGTAACAATAACCCCGAACGAATTCCCCGACCAGGTGCAATAACGCACTCGTGATTTGCCGACTCTCCTCACCCGATCGACTTGCACCCCCCCCCCCCCCCCCCCCCCTATCCGAGGTCCTTCGCAGATCAGATCTCTGGGCAAGGACCGAAAGACGCCGGAATCCTGATATTGAATTTGATAAATTGTGTGAGATACAAAAAAATAAAACATAGCTTAGATTTGGTCATAGGGAAATTTTGACACGAGAAAGACGAAGAAAAAACCGACGAATGAGCGCAAGCACGCGGGAATTCGCAAGACTTAAGGCACTAGCAATGGACTTAGATATAAAAAACAAAACAAAAATTGAAACTAAACTTTCGCGAATCTTAGACATTAAAAGGCACTATTTTCTATTCGAGATAATACATATAACAATGTATATGTATGTGAGTGAATGTGTATGTGTGTATACGTGTTTACATATATTATAGTTTTATAACAGCGTAACAATATTAAATTGTCAAACTTCATGCGTTATTGAATCTTATACGTAGAGGTTTACGAGATAAACTGGCTCTAGCATATACTGGCATCTTGTTCCATCGTCGCGAAGTTTATTTTATTTATTTTTTTATATATTTTTTTCCTAATTCTAATAAGTTTAGGCGTATTACTTGTGCATTGTCGTATCGCGTCGACGAGAGAAATTTACAACGTTATTTTTACGTCTTTACAACGTCTTATCACTCCCGCGCTTGCTTTTTATAATTCTTTTCCTATATTTTTTCTATACTCACTATTATGCCTCTCCCATGTATCCCTTCGGCGAATAATGTTTTTTTTTTTACTATACAGTATTCGCTGCAGTTCGTTTAACAATGCAAAAGCAAACAAGCGTTTTTTTACGCACTATAAACGAACGATTGTGCGCTACTAACATTAGTTCAGGGAATCGAAACTGAGCAATTTTTATCGGTTTCTAGTGGATAGGATATTTACAGGTCGAGATGCTTGGCTACCTCGTACCGTTTCGGCGTTAACGTCACGCTTTTATACGGTATTTATTGCGTTGATATGAGGGAGAGAGAAAGAGAGAGGTTTCTTTTTTTTTTATTGCTTCGCTAAGTTCCTCATTTCTCGGATTATAAATTGATAAATTCTCTTTTCTTTATTCAAATGTGTTCATTTTTTTTCTCCTTCTTTTTATTTCATTTATAGCTCGGACGGTTGCGTCTTCCCGGTTACCGAACGAAGTGGCACAAAGAAAAGAAACAAAAAATAATTACGAGACAGCACTCCGAAGTATCTACTTTGGCACCTTCGCGCAAACCCTCTAATACGATTACCGAAGTTTAACAGCGATAGGATAAGTTATACGGATAATAAACTGGCTTTACCTTAGAGCGATGCAAAGAGCGCTTAACGCTCCGTCTCGAATCCTCCGCGAAGATATCTCCCTTCGCGCGTTTATATATATAAAAAAAAAGAAAAAACAAAAACAAGATTCGTAATACTGGCTTTTTCATGTAATTCAACATTATTATTATTTTTATTTTATTTTATTTTTATTTTTTCGAACGTCCAATTTTCGCAAACGAGCTCGTTCAGTGATTGTCCTTACTCGAAACGCGAAATTCTTTGTGCATTCACGAATTATCTCATAATTGCCTATTATACCAATGATGATTTTTTTAATTTGTTTATTTAATCACGATCACGATTTTTTTTAGTTATTTAACTGAGCATGCTAAGTCCCAAGCTCCGTCACCGGAGTTTTAATATTCTCTGTACAACATTACGACTATAGTTAATCGATCTATTATATATATATGTATATATATATATATTTATATATAAATCTATATTTATATATTTCTCATAGCGTTAATTTACTGGCTCTCATTCATTCACGATAGATTATAACGGTGCTCTAGACTAGTTGAGCTGGCCCTTATTGATGATTTTTTTTCTTTTTTTTCATAAATAAAACAACATTGAAAAAAAAAATTATAATAAACAATCGAGCGAATGATTACTCGTCCGTGTGGGGAAAAAAAACGTTTCCCAAGCCACCGAAATAGGGCTATTAGAAACGAACGTCTTTCTATTTACGACATAAATAAAGCTCGAGGCTCGACGATGCACCTCCCCCCCCCCCCCGCCCCTCCCCCGCCCATGGGGGGTAATAAAATTTTACCGCAAGCACCGCCGATCTCTTCTTTTTTTTGTTTCCTATCTCTCCGTCTCAGCTTCACCTTCCGTTAAGCTCTAAGTCTAGTGAACTTTTTTTCGTTTTTTTTTTTCCTAGTTTCGCCCCACCCGCGGCTTTCGTCCTTTAGCCGGAAACGAAAATCGTCTCCGGCGCCGTTCGACGCGGGTGCTGGTTCGGCTTTTCAGGTCCCGAATGTATGATCGTCGATGTCGTCTTAGGATCCGTGAACGGTCAGTAACGTCCGACCGGTTCGCCACGGTAACGACGAGGACGATGACAACGATGACGACGACGTGAATGCGTCTAGTCAGTGCCTCTTCATGTGGAGCGAGAGATGATCGCTTCGCGAAAACGATCGCTGGCAGAGATGGCACTTGAAAGGCTTTTGGCCCGTGTGCTTGCGATAGTGTCGCGTTAGCTCGTCGGAACGGGCGAATTTCCACGTGCATCCTTCCCACGTGCACTGGTAAGGTTTCTCACCTGAAACATAGAGAGGAAAACATACATTTTTTTGCCGATTTTTCTCTTGTTGCATTTTTATTAGAAAAAAAAAAGAACAAAGTATATGTGAGAGATAAAAAGTCTTGGTTATCTCCCAATCAGCGGATCGGCGTTTCTGCGCCGTGTCCGACCATAAATTCTTCACGACTTAAGGAGGTAATATCCATCAACCGGTTCATCGGTAATGAACAGCGGGTGAACTCGTGTGGAAAAAAAAGTGGAAACCCTCGCAACAAACAGATCTCGTCGGATCTCCCGGCAGCGGCATCCACGTTAAACTGGCCTCTTTATTCCCACGTGTAATGGGATCTCGGTGTGATCCACCGGTGGTGATTCGAACTTTGATACTTCGTCTTCGTCCTGGCCGAAGCAACGGTCCCGACTCCTCCGTGGTCCCTCGCGTCGATCGGATCATCGAGTTGTGACCGGGCTGTTTCAACAGAGTTCCGAGCGGGTTTCGAAGTGACTGTACCGATCGAGAGCGGGCAGAAGGAGCAGCAGGAGGAAGGACCCGAGATAGAAACTCTTCATGGTACGGACTTTGATGGTCACTCGACTCACCGAGAGACGCTGGTAGTCAACGTTGTGATGGAAACGGCACTGAGATAGACAGATAGAAAAGAGGAAAAATCGAATGGGAAGCAGAGATATCCATCGACGGAGGCAAAGAGGGAGAGGAAGAAGGCGAAGAGCTGACGAGAGATTGCCAACACACACCGAGCCGGGGCCTTTCCCCGGCCCCGATGGATCAGCCCGCCGCCGCTCGCATACAATAGAAAGAGTGATGGGCAGTTTCTGAGATCTCCGAGAGGCCAACGTAACGCGCGACAGCTGTCAGACCGATCGCTGGGTTCTCTCGCTGGGCTGCACGGCCTCTGATAAGAGTCCGCGAGTTCGGCTTCCCGTGAGGACGACGACGCCGGGGGGAACACGGTGGAGCACACGATGCACCACTGGCTATGTGTAACGAAGCTGTAGACCTCGCGGCTCAATGCAGGTGTGGAAGAGGATGAGGAGGAGGCACAATGCACTCGACGGACAACGCGACGACGAGGACGAAGACGAGGACGTCGAGAGGACGCGAGGACGCGCCGCTCACTTCACCGAGCCAATAATTGGGTGCGAACCGACGTCTATCCACGACGTTCCGATTATATCGTGGGCACAATTCTCCCGTACCCCCCCCCCCCCCCCCCCCCCTCCCCGCAATACTCTCCCTCGGCCGGGTCTTATGTCTTCGGGTATATTTCGAGATGTTCGTTTACCTCAGAGCTTCGCCTGGCGAACCAAGATCGATGGATCTCGAGACTATATATAGCATAATAGGATTCTTTGGTATATGGAACTGTGAGAGCCTCGCTCGGAATTTCTACGGCTTCGACGGGGACATTGAAGTAAAGGTATACAATTCAATTCGGGAAATATTTAGTGAATCGTAACGAGGACTCGTTCACGTAGGGTTCAATTACAATTGCCGCGATAGACGAATGCCACTTGCTGCAGATCTTCGTGCGATTGTTTTTTTTTTTTTAAGGAGAGTCTGAGTTTCAATTTCACACGGTACCTATATTTGGTCATGCCCTTTTCCTCATGAAACAGCCCACCGAAAGACAAACCGGTTGCCAGGACAATTGCATGAATCCCTAAGACAGCTCTCTCAGCTATCAGTTGACGGTTTAATCGTGCGCCTTCACACTGGAAGTCGCCCAAAAATGCAGAATTGATGCGAAGTGGTCCTACTCTCTCCAATGAATATATGGATGTTTATTTTTCTGGCAATTTTCCCATTGCAATTATGATATATTGCTGGCGCATGAGTTTACTTTTTTCTGGCCGAAACAAAAAATCTCAACGGTCAGCGAGAGGGTTAACGAGTGTTCCGTCTTATTCGAATGGGTTTTTACGAGCTCTCTCGTACCAGACTAAAATCCGTCTGGTGAAGCATTTACCGGCTTTGCATGCAGTTATGCCCTCGTCGTACCATATTATTCTCCTCTGGTTCAATGGGTTTAATTAACGTCTTAAGTATAAGTTGATTAGGGGGCTTCCAAGTAGTCTGCGGGCTCGCGGGCTGACTTGCCGGCGAGTGTGCTCGGGATAAATCGGACTTGTGCGACACGCCCAGGATTCGTCGGCGGGCCGAGGCATCCCGAGACGCCGGGAGGTTTCTAATACTTCCGCTATTACTCCGGTTATCTTACAGTGCTCACTGTACGGCAACTGCACATCCAGCGGGCCCGCGTGAGAATGAGATGCGCTCTGCTTATTTCGTCGAAGATAGAGAGACCTCCGCAACTCCTTTCCTTGGGGCGTTTCTTTGAGATACACAACGTTAACGAGAAACACGCTCCACAGTCTCGTTCGTTGTTGTTATTATTATTTGACCAACTAGCCAATCCGTATTAACACCGTCATTACGTGGACTATATGTACGCGATGTATGGAATCGTGTTATGCCAGATCCACATAATTTTAATGCATAAGACTGGCATAATGTTGGCCGATGAAATATTATGGTTCTGCCAAGTACCTGTAAGATCGGGACATAAATCTGATAGCCAACAGATACGTTAAACGAAACGTCACATGTCAGCGAAAGACAATACAGTTGATGATATGCTCTTTGATGTGCAACGACCAACTGACTCGAGCGGATTCTCTAGTTCCGACGTTCATTTGTTTAACGTTTGAGGAAGACGCAACCTAAATACCATAGAGCCGGGGAAGAGGGCAATTTTTGTAAAATTGGAAACGCGAGGTATGCCTGTGGTTCCGAAAAATTTATTGAAAATTGGTACCAAATAACTCTGCAGATATTAATGTTGATATGAAAAAAAAAGATGATCGATTAGTCATATCACCGAGTCCGGGGGAGGGCGAGGGTTCGCGGGTCTCGGGAAATCGTTGAACCCAGTTGGAATGCAGCTCGCGAGAGTCTTCGGCGGTAACGCGTTATGTCGGTACATTGTTAATGGTAGGTTTGCTGACCAGAAGCAGCGCCACACAGTACGAGGGTAACCGCTCTAAGGCAGGGTCAGTCGGACGGTTAGTCATGACAGGAATTTGCCAGGAGTATCGGCTATCCTGACAAAAATGCCCGCCTGAAAAGACGAGGTGGACGTGCTCCCGGGTCTCCATCGGCCCCATAGTCCATGAAGCGGGTCGCAAGGTATTCACCGGCCTCCTCGCTCGTGCTCCGGTTAATTCGACTTAATTGATACATGAGATCTCGACATGGGCAATCATTCTGTCTATCAACGATCACGCCACACGACTACTTTTAGTACACATCGTCCATCGATACTGTACATAATTTCCGAATAATCCACGTGCTTATTAAATACTTTTTTTTTTCAACTGCCGAATGTGAACGTGATCGGAGCTGGAATATGTAACGCGTAGGGAAAAAAACGTAATCCAAAGATCGTTCGATTCTTCACGCGCAGGATCAGCGCCGAACGAGGATCTCCATCAGGTCAATTGAAATACTGGAGTCTCAAATTCGCCAGATCCGCGGTCTTAGTCGCTGATAAATTCGGTGTCGTCCAGCTAGAAATAAAAAATTCTCAACAAGACGCGGAACCGCTAATTGGAAAATCCGAATTTTCTCTTCCTCGGTTAGGATCAAACTTAATTAAGATCCACGATTACTCTCGCATCTAAGCACGGGTGGTATCCAGTCAACGATGTTTTATCGATCCCAGGATAGTGATAATTTTCCCATGGAGAAACGAAGAGGATTCCTTTTCCGAGCCGGAGCGTAGAGGTATCTATATTATGCCGAGGGAACGATACACGAAGGATAATGTCCGGCGAGGAGAGTCGAACGTGTACGAGGGACCAGCGGGCACGGTCGGTAAGCGCCTCTAACAGTATATTACTTGGTTAACTATCGTTTACTATCCCCCTCCGGGTATCGCGGTGGTACAGGCCCTATTCCCTCATCGTGTATTGCACCCATTCGGTGGATATTGTAAAGAGTATAAGTGGATACGTATAAAAGACAGGGCGCTATCCCCATGGCAATTATAATAGACTTTAGTCCTGCGTGCGAAATTCTCGTTCGTCAAAATTCTTCCGGGTGCATTTCCGCACTGTTCGCAAGGTAACATTTTCCCGAACGCTTTCGCCAAAGTCGCTTCCATGGTATCAATGAGATTGGATCCGTAGCGTCACAATTATGAGATCGACGTGCGCGGAGTTTGTAGCCGGCTGCTGATGGGTCTGGCCTTTCGGGTAAGCTGTTGGGCATAGGAATAAGGTGTACACAGCGGGGCCCGAGGAGAGCCCGCGCTGGCCAAGAATCACGAGTGCGATTTCGCGAAACTGTCCACGATTTATAATGGTGGCCTAATGGGCGAAACGTGTTTCTCCGGGCGGTTACGTGTGCCACACCGTACGCTCCGTCGGTGTGTTCATCCTATGTACGTATGTGTACGCGGTACCCGGTATCTCCGGTGAAGCGAAGTGAAAGAAAAAAGAAAGGAGTAAAAAAATGTATATATGCTGGACTAACGTAATAGTTCGTGGAAGAGGAGACGGCCGGGGATCGCGGGCGTGAACTGCTGGGTCGACACCAATCAGCGAAACTGTTGAAGCAAATAAAAAACCTAACAAACGGAATAATTTGTAAAGCTCTTTGAGGAAGGAGCAAAATTACTTTTGGTCTTTCGTTCTTTTCAATTTTTTTTTTGTATTGTGCTATAATATTTCTTATCGCTGCTCGCTAATTATCCTCGCCATTGCGCAAACTTCTCGGAGCATGAGCCTCGAGGCAAAATGGAAATAGGCGGTGAATGAGCACGCCGAGGGGATTCTCTGTTGAAAACGAAGAGGCGTCGGAGGAGCGAGGATGACTAGCATCCGGATGAGAACCACGATGTCTCGCTGGCTCGCTGTCGGGCGCGCTCCAGCCTAGCTGGACCGGACGAAAGATCCTGGTTCTCACGACCACGCCCTCCCCACCACCACAAGAAAACCGCACCACCTCGGGCCGACAACGCGGCACCGTGCTCTCCCGGGAGATCGCCTGCCTTTTAGCTTACACACCAACGGTAGACGGATAGTGCACAGGCTACGTGCTTGTACACGGGAGTGTGTTTTACGTGATGCAGCATCGGGGGACAGGTACATGCACCCACCGGAAATTCCTTCCCCGAGGAGATTCCGCCACGCGGCCTCACGCGCTCGATCAACTCCTTGATCTTTGCACTCCGACGCTTGGT
Source organism: Exephanes ischioxanthus (assembly GCA_958510785.1). Classification (NCBI taxonomy): domain Eukaryota; kingdom Metazoa; phylum Arthropoda; class Insecta; order Hymenoptera; family Ichneumonidae; genus Exephanes; species Exephanes ischioxanthus. The sequence continues at coordinate 17,837,342 of OY294022.1, read as the reverse complement.
TTTACTCAGTATCGCAACGGCCAAAGTGGCACAGATCTTTTTAACTCGCGGACTAAATTGCGCACGGCTGACATTCATTGGCACCGAAGTGCTCCTTAATGTCCTCCTTAATTCATCCGGTTTTTTTCATTGGCTGCATTCGAGATACATTCAAGAGAACATTTTTTTATTTTATCTGTAACGTCACTTCCGGTTTAAAAATCTCACTTTCAAACCGAAAGTGACGTCATACGGAAAACTGCACTTCTGGTTTCCAAAAACCGAGATTTTTAAACAAAAAATGACGTTTTCATGTATGACGTCACTTCCGGTTGAAAACTGATATTTTCAAGCGAGAAGTTAACTACATGGGAAATAATCGTACCGCCATATTTCTCAGACGTTGCTGGTCCGCGGTTTTGTCGTGTCGGTGTCACTTTTTGTCAATGAACTCTGGGACAAAACTTGTGATGTATCGTCGTTTCGGACAATGCAAAAATAACGACTACCCGCATTACTCATCGCAAACAAAAAAGAAAACAACGGGCTCAGTTATCCGCCGATAGCTTGACGATTATCGCGTTAACGTGGGAAGATCTTGATAATTGGCTGCTGTGTGCATCTGCATCGAGTTAAGGCTCATGGGCGTCTAGGACGCAAAAAGAGATTTCCTTTTCCCATTTACGTCGACGCGCCAACGAGTTTTATATGCGGCCTCAGGACTGCGGTAGATCCTCTTTGCTACGATTACTTCGGTACTTTGATGCCGGCAGGAAACGGTCTCGACGCTACTCTGTACCTTTGTCTAATTAATTAATTAAATTAATGAATTAACTCCTTTTTAAGGACATTTCTTCTATCATTTCCCAACCCATCGGGCTTAGTACACTCCGGTTATAAAGTCTCGGAATTGTGTCGAGCGTTCGTTTCGCCATATTACGTTACCAAATGGTCAAGCGATTTTTCTTCTCCCCGATTTTATTGACATTTGGTAACGCGATATATAATTTTTAATTTATTTTTTATAACATTTTGTCGTGTTTCTGAAGACTTACCCGTGTGGGTTCTCTTGTGGGCCTTTAGGTGAGAGCTTTTCGTGTAAACCTTGTCGCAACCGGCCACATCGCATCGATGAACTTTGCGCCTCTTCAGTGCGTCGCCGCAGTCGCTGTCCACACCGAGATTTCCACCGTTTCCAGCACCGATCCCACTGTTTCCTCGTCCACCCAATCCGATCCCACTCGTTAACGCTGGTCTCTTGTGAAACACCCTGTAACATGGGAACGAACATTTTTTTTTTACAATTAAAAGTAGCATCAGTGCATAATAATTAGCGGGACACGAAGCTTCATTAGTGTCCAATTAGTGGATCCAACTTTGCAACATGCTACGCGAATGCCCCGATCGCATCCAAAATTCACCCAAGCTAAATCTCGACTTGGATTGATTTCGACGAGGTTCGATTACGACGTTGATGGACGGAAAGAAATTTGCTAACGCGAATTGCGCGTCGCATTCAAGGTCGTCCGGAATACCGATTTTGCCGTGCTCGAGAAACGTCGCGAAATGTCTTCATCATCGCGCTGTGTAGAAACAAGCTCTTACTCCGTAATTCCTCCGTACCGCAGTATATTTATTATATAGTTTATACCGTGCAAAATTAATAGACCTCAAGCTCGGGAGACACGAAGACGAAGCCGAGCGAGCGACGTTCCTGGAATCTCATAAATTCGATTAATAATACATACACCCGACCCGCGATCCCTTTGCTCATTCTCCCGGTTGGCGAGGATACAGTAATCGAATGACATATACTCTCGTGACGGCAGTGGAGTACAGATATTCCATTCCGAGCTTCCGTATTCCGCGTTTGAGGTATCTTTTTTTGGAAAATGTAAAACGAGCAGCGATATCCTCCGTTCTAATTCCGTAATCCCGACGCTCGAATATTCGAGAGGAAACTTTGGGCGCATCGGGCTTGGTCTTTTTTCGGAGGCGCGACGTCGTATTCCGTTCGTGTAGCGGAATCTTCGCGAAAGCGGAGGAACCCTCGGACGGAAGCCGGCGTAGCGCGGAGATACAAAGTTCCTCGCCAATTCTCGTCCCAACGATTCCGATTGCCGTTCTTACGCCTAATTGCTCGGGTGTCCCTAAGTATGGTGTTTACCGCGAGAGCTTCTAACCCACGATCCTTGCTGGAGCTGGACCGCAACACTCGGAGAAACAGTGAAGAGGAATTGCCGACTGCCGAGTTCATTTTTGCTTGATGCACACAGCACAGCGAGGGCATCGCCGACTTGGCTTTCCGAGAAGGAGGAAGGCTCCTCGGGCCCGAGAGGTCCGCTCGCGCCGGACCTCCCGCGAATCAAATTGACGCTCAATGATACATCTTAGCATTCTCCATGGCCCCCTTGCCTCATCGCGGGTTGGTTTCGCTTCCGCCCCTTTGACGCCACGCTGCCCGCTCACGCGCGGTCTTCGAAGTATCTGCCGAACTTGGAACTGACGGTGCAGTAAAATAGAGATAATGGATGATACCTAACGGGATCCTCGAAGCGTTCGGGCTTGTTTCCGGGAAACGGCGGAAAATCTTCCGCCATTGGGTTGTTTGCGCACTTACTTCGGCTTTATTACAATCCTTTGGCTAATTGCCTGAAGCACCTTCGCTTTAACCCACGGCAATAAAATTCGACTCCCTTTCCCTCAACCTCCGCGGGAAGAGAGCGGATACATTGTTTCTCATCTTAAATGAACGAAACGGTTCCGTTATTTCCCACTCTGCTCGAAGTCTTGTTGATTTTTACATGGTGTCATTTAATCCTCGAAACAGAACAGGGATTTTTCTGGTCCCATACCCACAATAAAAAGAACTCCAAAAAATGTGTGTGTTTTTTTTTAATGCAGCAATTTAACACACTGAAAAAAATATCAACGACTCGAGTAAAATGCTGCAGCGGGCTGCCGAAGAAAAAAAAATTGTTTCAATTCTACTTTCAATTCCATACGGGACTGAAATGACAAGTCTTGCCGTCACATGGAATTGTAAAAATTGAAAGTAGAATTGAAATAAAAAAAATAATTCTTTGGCAACCCGCAAGCGATTTTTTTTCAGTGCCATTACCTTATATTTATAATATTCGCCGCTCCCGCCCCATATGTGAGGAGAGCTCAACAATTACAGTGAGAGTTTCACAGTCACGTTTCCCCAGAGATTCGGGTTCAGGTTCGAGGTGCCGGTGGGAGGAGAAAAGGTCCTATAATTTTTCCTGCCGAGTCGTATTTCATCGAAATGGATGAGCGACGCGAGCTCGGGCTAGCTCGTTCATGCAATCGTATCGTAAACCATATACACGGGAGGCGCGCCAGCGCTTAAACTAGCATAAATCCGTTTCTGAAGTGCGTTTGCGTTGCGCTCTCCGAGACCGCCGGACTTGTCCGTATTCACCGGGAGAAACCATCCACACGACGTCGCATACACGAAGGGATATTAACCGGCTCGCGTAGGGACACCAGGGGGAATATCGGAGACGACCTCCTATACCCGTTTCATCTTGAAATCTCGACCTGTTAGCTTCTCCCGCGTACCCGAGGGCAATTCCCCGGTCGAGGAACATCACGGCGTCGTAAGTTAGCGTCTCTCTAACCGCAGCGAAACAAAAAAACATCGAAAAGAAGAAGAAATAACAAATATCCCGCGTAAATATCTATAACAAATTCCCGCATTAATATCGAATCGAAACTCTCAACTTTTGTGTCTGCCTCGCGTCTCGGAATGAAGAATCACCGGAAGTTCGCGAGCCAGACTCGACAGAGCATTCCTCCGCTTACCCGAGACATTTGTGAAAATATAATAAAAATCTATCAATAATGTATATAGGAGAAAATAGCGTATTCGAGAAATCCCAACGATTCCGATCGCTGCGGGGTTGGCGAACGCGGACGGGATAGATCACCGGTCGACAATGCGTCGAATGCCTCGGCGACCGGCTATCGATAAAGTGTCAGGATGATTGAAAAATTGCGATCGATCAGAGGGGTTCTTCTGATACTTTTGTTTTATCGATATAGCTCCTCCGCGCGGTGTTCGCGTTTACTCGCCCGGTTTTATATATAATACGCGATGATCTCGGGCTGCGGCGCGGCGAATGCTCAGCATGTAACGACGACGGGGACGAAGACTCCTCATCTCTCTATCCTCGCCCTGCCGTGAAGCGATCTTCGCGCGTTCGTGGAAGCGTCAGGCGCCATCCGACGAGATCTCGTGATCTTCGATAGATACGTTAAGAGTGAAGAGGAGATGCGACGGGACTCTCGTGGCGCGGCTCTTTCCGACCGGTATACATGCACTATATACGTGTCTTTGAATATAGGTACGTATCTGTACCAACCCCGCTATGTCTATGTATTTGTCGTAAAGTATCGCGCGAGGGTACCGGAGAGGATCCACCGCGGGGGTTCCACCACGGCGTGTACACTATGCGGGCAGAGCAAAGAGTATTATATAGCTCAGACGTTGCGAGACGCTCGTACATATACATGGTGCATACACACACACACGTACTCGCGTACCTTACCGGTCCGGCTTTCTCGCGGGGAAGAGTTGCGAGAGCTCTTCTTCTCTAGCACGAGAGCTCGCGGTCACAGCTAGAGGATCCTCCGCGAGGTAAGATCATCACGAATTTACGATCGACGAAAAGTATAACTATTCCTGACGGCTCGACGTGCCCGACGACGCGCGTCGTGCACATGCAGTTCGCGGTGAATCAGTTTTCCTTCTTTTTTTTTTTAAATATATTTCTCTTCGTTTCTTTTGTTTTATTATTTACAGCGCAATTATTGTTGAGCAATGATACGGCATAATGGGGTGGTGTGTGTTGGATGTCTTATACTCACAGCGAAGCCTCCTTGATCCTCTGCAGCGCGAGAAGTGCCGCGGACGACGAGACGAACACAGGATCGGGCGTTTCCATTCCGCAAACGGAAACTTCCCTGTCTCGTTCTCTGTCCCGCTCCCGTTGCCTCTCCCTTTCCCTCTGCTCCCTTTCCCGTTCTCTCGTTTCCCGCGGCTCCCTCACCCTCTCCCGATCCTGCTGCTGTCGCTGCTCCCTCTCGCATTCTCGTTCGCGCTCCCTCGCTCGCTCGCGCTCTCTCTCCCGATCTCGCTTCCGGTCTCTCTCGAGATCTCTCTCCCTCACCACGTCCACGAGCGGCAGGGCTGGTGATACTGTAACAAAAAAAAATACAAAAAAATATCCCGTCAGTGAAACATGTTCGAAATAACAACGACGGAAAATTGTTCTACTTTTTAGCTGAATAATCAGAATGCAGAAGTAAAGATTCTCGTATCGTATTGTTTTCCCAGTGATATCAGAATCGATCGACTCGGGGCGTAATCGTGCGGATTATCTGGATGGGGAATCGCTTCATAGAAAGGTCCCGCGCGATCTACCGCAAGTAGATCGATTCTAATCTCGATGACAAACTTGCGCGTTGATCGTGCGCGCCCCGTCGACACAACGTTTTCTTTTTTCTCTCTGTCTACTCTGTATACTATATATATATATATATAATGTTTGTCTCCTTCGCTCACATTAAACGTTGCACCGTGGGCTGCGCTCCGTGCAACTCCACTGCATCGGTGAACGCGCTATTTGCGCTGCACGTTCTTAGCTATAGCCCTCAGCACGTTTGACATAGCTGGAGACATAGCCGGGAGGCTGTACCGGCGATCGAAAGCGCGCATAGTCGTGGAACAAAAACGTCGAATGACGATTTATGCGCTATACGTCGAGAGGGGAAGATCGATCGCGATCGAAGATCGATCGTTCGATGACTGCCCGGTCGCACGCACGATCTACGACCTTGTCGTCGATTCCAAGCTGCTGTTGGCTCGTTGTGTGCAGCCGAGTACCTGCACGGTAGCTCCGCATGCAGCTCAAGCCCTGCGTATTTATGCACCCGCGTTACACCGCGCCTTGGAACTATACGCGCTTTCCGCATGATCTAGATTTCTCGATTAATCGAAGGGTATACCCGCGACATTCGAATTCAAGGACTCCGATATACCCAATGCCTTTTCAGTCCGTCTATTCCGCTGGACTAGCTCTCGACGCACGATCTGGGTTGTGATTTAGGCATACGAAGGCCGACGCCATTAATGCCGGGAGATTAATGCGTTCCATTTGAATGTCGATTTTTTATTAACATTTCAGGGCCGATGGAGAGATAAGTTTTTTTGCGATATTATCGATTCATGGGTCAATCCACCCGTCGCGATGTGTCCTTTGAGAGGATACACTGAGAGAAGGATCTGATGGAAATTACTATAAATCTAGTAAAATTGTTGGGTAGTTTATGCTTTTTGCGGCTAAAGACGAGTTGAAAATAATTTTTAAAAAGTTTTAAAGAAAAAAAATTGCGTAATTAACCAGAAAATAAATGGTGGCAAGAAATGTTTGTTTAATGTACAAATCTTTCCTCACTATGTAACTATTCTCGAATGACTCTGCACTTGAACTGGCAACTATAAAAATATCTGAGCGGCCGGAAAATATGTAGTACTCCGATACAGTTAGGTGCGGAAAAAATCTGCATCTTTATCTCTATGAATTATAAAACTAATCGCATGATAATTTTCGAATATTATTATAGGCGTTTACGAGATAATCGACATGTGAGATTCTCGCGATCGGCGTGTCGTTTCGTGCTGAAGTCTGGGTATAACGACCGGTGCACTTCCGAGGACGCCGCCAAGAGATACCGGGCAAACGAGAAAATGTGAAAACGAGCGAGAGAGAAAGTATTCGTATAATCGCTAATTAACCTTGTAATCGGCCTCGTGGTGGTACAAAGTGGGTACATCGTACAAGCTCGCGGTCGAACAGGCATACAATTAGAAGTGGACGGTCGCACTCACGCGGTTTCGCATTCCGCGATCACCGCGAGAGCTGGTCCACTCCGAGCAGATGCGATTGAGGCGCGGCGAGGATCGTACAGCCCGCTGGTAGGCTATACCTATGGTATTATAAGGAAAATTCCAAGGTACACCGCTAATGGCGAGTATATTATTTTAATCGGAGAATACGCGACTCTCGGACCGGTGAGTATACATATCCGCTTGCCGTGTGGCCGAGAGTTACCGGGATGATCGTCCCGGCGCTCCACGCCGTAAATAAATGGCTTACAGTTCGTTAAATCGGCTGAAACGTAAATAATCTTGATAGGAGAAAATGTGAGATAGAGAAAGATGCAAAAAAAAAAGCTTTTTTTCGGCACTAAGCTTTCCATGTAATGATCTCGAGTTCTCGTCAAATGTTTATTCTCTTCATATATATGTGTTTATTCAATGTCAGTGTCATAACGAATGTGAGCAGAAACTTTGTGACAGTGTTTACGAGCGGGCTAATGGCCGAAGGGGGAAAGATGTTTCGGAGAGACGGGCACAATAAAAATTTTAAAAAATCATAAAAATATAAAACTGTATGCGGTTTGGCTTTAACAACGCCGGTTCTGGACGGGCGTATCCGTAGTCGCCGGATGATCGCAGGGTAGAGGGTTCGTGGGTACATTACCGCAGTACGCCAACCATGTAATACAAATACAGCGACGGGTCTCATCAGTAAGCTCGTTAACGACTTCCTACCCTGGAAGTAGAAGTTGAAGAGGAATTGTAACAACGGTTTCCTCGCGTAATCCCTCCTCGAGAGAAATCCTCGGATGCACTGTTGCATACACGGTTTTCGTATTCAAAGTCGCAGAGGATATAAAGAGCCTCGAGGCGAGAGCACAGTGACACCACCGTAAAGGTTCCCCACTGACTCGTAGTTTTCCCTGCTGAGGTCGTGCATAGCTGTCGCGGCGGGCTCCGAAGTGCATTGCCTCTTTGGGTGCACTGGCTCTGGATGCAAACGCAGTTACAAAGGTTCACGGATGAGCAAATACGTTTTATGGACCCGTATACACGTATAGAGATCGCAACCACACGAGACGCTCTCTCTCTCTCTCTCTTTCTCTCTGCCTCTCTCAATCTCAATGTGAAGGTGTAAGATTTCAAAAGTATTTACGAGCTTGTGAGACAGTTGCGTAGTACACGGACAACTTGCGTACGAGAGGATAACTATGATATCCACATCAATGGTAGTATCATTTACACCAAAGTCATTTCCGCCAAAACGTACCTAGGCTATGTCAGCATCGCGAGCTCGCGCCCGACATATAATTTCTTCATCTAAGTCGTATACCCTACGATCCTAATATCATCCGTTTCTATCACTGGCTGCATGTGACATAAATTGTAGAACATTTTATTTTTTTATGTAAGGACACCTCCGTTTCGCAAATCTCATTACTTGACCGGAGTAACGTCATACCAGAAATATGTTCCTTCCGGTTTAAAAATTTCATTTTCCGACCAGAAGTGACGCCATACTGGTAATACGTTACTTCCGGTTGAAAATTTCATTTTTCCACCGGACTATTTATGGACTAGACCGGACGTGACGTATTTCCGGTGTGATATCACTCCCAGTTGAATTAACGACTCGTTGTTTTTCCGCGTACGGTGCATTTTTTTGTTAATTTTAAGAAATTGCTTAAATGGGTTGGGGTGCAGTGAATCAATGTAAAAGCATATGGGCGATATATTTATTGACGTCTGCAATTGTTATTTTATGCGCATCAATCGACATATAAATGATTCCACAGGTTTTTTAAAAGAATATTGCTAATTAGCGTGTGTGGCGATGTTTACGTTTTTTCCATTACATTATGGTCTCTTCACTCTTTACATAGGGTAAAAGTGGTGAATATGGCCCACCTCGATTAACACGTAAATCAATGATATATGGACCGGGCCATATTCCCCACTTTTACCCTTAGGAGAATGACTTGGTAAGTTTAAGTCTTCTCCCATTAAGGCACCGGATGTAACTACGGAAAAGCTATGCCGATGAGGACCATGTATATATCGAGTCTTGTTGGTTGTACCAGATTACTTCGATACAAGCACGAAGTCCTCCACGCTCATAAAATAGATTTGTTTAATTCAATTAAATACTGTGTATTTGCTCTTCTCTTGATCCAATAAATGGTCATGTAACCCGTGAGACAAGCAAATTTTATATTATTCAAAAAATATGTATAACAATATAAAACATTGTTATTTACGATTAACAATTAATTCAAATTAATCGAAGCTTCACATCTGACGCTGGGGTTACCATTAAAAGTATTAATTTCCAACAATTTTTAGATCCAATGTATTGTCTATTTTCTTTTAGATTCAATTTTGTATTAAATTGCAATTCATTAATTGATACGATCGTTGGTATAGATCGGTGGCTGCTGTGCAGGCTTCTCGTAGATACTCTGAACATCTCCATAGCCACCCTGGCTATCTCCGTAGGCACCCTGACCACCTCCGTAGACACCCGGACCACCTCCGTAGGCACCCTGGACACCTCCGTAGGCACCCTGGACACCTCCGTAGCCACCCTGACCACCTCCGTAGGCACCTTGACCACCTCCGTAGGCACCTTGACCACCTCCATAGGCGCCCTGGCCATCTCCATAGGTACTCTGAACATCTCCATAAGTAGGAAGTTCTGGATCTTGCTGAGTATAAGTTACTCCAGGTTGTTCAAGCTCGTCAATTTCCAATGTGCGACAACGGACGACGTGCCAAAAGAATAAAGAGATAGCTGCAAATATCGGAATATCCAATAACAATATTGACAATGTTCATAAATGACTTTTACTTTCTCGGAAGAAACCGAGATTACGTTTCGAGAGAAATTTCGAGTTTTTATAAAACTTACTAGACTGCAGCAACAGATCTGCAGCGATGATGTAAAAGCCTTGAAGGAATTCGCCAAGGAATATGTACGAGAGGGCCGCAGTGGACGAGAAAAGAATCCCTATTGATAAAACTATGAATGCCACATATACGTAAGGGATCATCAGTTTCGTGTTGCTCTATAAATATTTCAATGCAGAAAACATCTTCGATTACTCAAATTGTGAACATGTGTATTGCGAATTCGTGTCGATGCGGAAGAATCCGTCTGCACCAACCTTGATATTGCCATATACCATAGCTCCTGCAAGGGCCATGCACATAGCTCGGATTATGCTCAGAACAATCCACGATGTAGTCGTTTTACCCTGAATCGTTTTTACAACCGAGTCCTCGTCTTTAGCTGCTTCTTCATCAGTTTCGACACCGGGAAACACTATCAGCAGGCTAGTAAAGATCTGTTGAAAGTCGCCATAATCATTGTTCTGCTGCGAATTTCATTCGATTATCGTAGTCCTCACAACCGGAGTCTAAATTTTAACTTACGATGTCCAACACACCGATAATGGTTGTACCAGTTTTAAGGCTGCAACAGCAACATTTTTGGAGTCGCCATTTGGTATCGGTGAGAACTACAAGAAAAGACATCACAAGTGAACTAAGTTGCGGAATTGCTACGATGTGGTAATATTTAATGTCGTAATGGAGAAAAAGAACTATCGAGAGATAAGATTTCATCGAACGAGAATGACTATCGAAAGATCAGAACCGTTCAGAAGTTTCACTTTATAGCTTGCTTGACAATAAAGTAACTTTCAATAACTTCACTGACCTTCTTTTCTGATGTATTCCATTGCTCCTCCACAAGTTCACGTGGTACTGCGGATTTCGTGGATGTCTTTTCCGCCGACAATCCCGAACGATCCGAGCACTACCGAGCAGTATCCACTTGCAGCACTGTTAGACGTACGAGCTATAAAGGACCGGTGTGCAGGCTTTTAGGCGGCCGTACTCCGATACCCGATGGTGCGATCTGGCACTCGAACGAATATTAGATCGAGGGATGAAGAAAACTTGTCGAAAGAATTTGAAAAAATCGTTGTCTTCTTGCTTGTAGCAAGAGCGCTACTGCAAGCTAAATCCGCAAGCCGAAACTGTCGGAGACTGGAGTCCGAAAATGGTACGGGAAGGAAGAATACTTCGTCGGGCTGGCGCCACAGTGTTTCATACGCTTCGGTGTGAACGGTTCAGAGATCGACCGTTTTAACCAGACGAAAACACGGTGTTTGGCATGCGTGCGTCTCTTGCTATCCAGTGGGATCGCCTATACGGACTGGTGAGCAGCCAACAACTGTACCGCTTCTCTGATTTAGAGCGACAACGAGACATCGTGGCGCTGTAGAACGACCCCTTGCGCAGACGTCTTCTCCTCTGGTGGTGGTGTGTTTCGGGTTGGCTCCGTCTGCCGAACTACAAGAGCATTATTCCCACGCACAGCACCGTACCCAGATGCACTCTACGCAGACGTGAAACGACGCAGGATCGATCGCGGAATGACCATTTTTTAACCATAGAACCGTTTTGATGAATCATCGATGACCGCAGAGGAAGGACAGTCGCAGAAGCCTTGTCCTTCTTGAGGAAGAACAAGGCAACCACGCGGCCGCGAACTATCTGGTAGTGAAACCAACCACTGCCAGTGGAGAAGGTACAGTTATCATCAGTCACCAGTGCTATGCAGCATTGTCCGTTAATTCACTCGACTTGATATAGGCAATGGTCTTCATGTATGAATGACAAAGCATCGATCGTTGTCCTTCCTTTGAACAGAAGTATCGAACGCATAGTACGGATGTTAGTCATTCTCGAAGAACTTAGACTCTGCTTCCTCATAGAGGGTTTCCTGATGGGGCATTTTTTATGCGAAAGCCGACTTCTGAGTGAAAAGTGCCCTCAAAAAGATTACGTTCAAAGTCTATGACTATGGACCATCGATCATTTCCGTCGATCTAAAGATGACAGCACTTCTTGCGGAAGTAACTTTTCATTCGTTCCTTTCGTACGACACAATTTACCTCGAAGTATATACGTTATACATCTGCGTGCCGCTGCATGGTGCTGATGGAGAATTAAGCGTCTCGTTAGGCGCGGTTTGCTCGGGGCAACTTCGCTCCCCGGAGTCTATGATCTTCGTGATCTAATGGATTCTGAGTCGTCAGTGGGAATGACAGGGTTCTCGGCTGAATCCTCCGAACGTCTGGTCTCGCCATTTCATTCCTCCTCTTCCTCTCTGCATCATCTCTAATACGATACTGTGAGTACGTTATCGCGTACGACCGAAAGGCCAGCCCTGTGGATTACCGGTAATAACGTATACCATACGCGGCGGGATGCTCTTCTTGCAACAGCTAGGTCTCGCCTACCGATCTGAACCTTGTGTACGATCTGTCTGCTCGTCCCGCTCGCTCCTTCGCCGCGATCTTTTGCCCTCTTCTTTCTCCCTCGATTTCTCACTCAGAGGCGAGAGATAGCAAAAGACGGAAGTCTAAGTATTTCGTTCTCCGGTCCCGCGGGTCTCTGATAATATAGGTATGAGCAATGCCGAGTGCGCCAGATGAGAGGCCGAGGGTAATTGATAATGTTAAACTCCGAGGTTAATCCGCCGATTTATGAGCAGAATGTACAGTGGATTTTTCGAAACCTAACGAAATTGAGGGATAATCGACATAAAACGTTAATGCACACTCCCCCACTCCGTCGACGTTTCACCTTGTTATTATTATTGATCCTTCGATATCTTGCGGATCCCTCGCGTCGATGGTAAGAAGCTCGAGATAAGTGGCTATCGAGGTTAGCGGCCACTTTGCGTGGGTTCCGAGACCGAGGCCGTGTAATATACCGGACGATCGGATACGAGATGTCACGCAAAGTAGACACCGTCTCGCGTCCAATTATGAAACTACTCGAAGGGCTCGGGCGAGGGGTTGATAGAACTGATGACTTCTCTTGTTTGTAAGGTCACGTCCACGGTCCATAGCGGAGACAATCTTCCTTTTGAAACTATTTTTTCTTAACAGCACAGTTTTCGAAGTTTCAATGCAAATGACGAATGGGACTGGCCTGGTGACACGCTCGTCTCATTGAATAAACTTTGGATACGCGACAATTCTCAAATTATGCATTGCAAATGAATGTTCCAAAGGGAAAGTTTCCTATGCGCCATGTTTCAGCGTGATTTTTGGGACATCTTATAGATCATTTTTAGAGTATGCCATTGACAAAAGAAAGGCGACAGATGATCGATACTCATGGCCTTTCTTCTCTGTTCCTAATTATTTTAAAATTGCTGCAATTCTATAAACGTTTGCTTAGAGCCATCGTTTACAGGACGCAATATTAATGCAAAACGAGTGGAAAGGCGCAACAGCGAGTTACCAAAGTCTGTCGGCGCACCATCGCGCGGTGTGTCACATTGTAGTCTGGGGAATGTCGCAAATCTCCGGTGCTCGGACTATTATCTCTTTGTCAAGCGCGGGCGCGGAGTAAGATGGAGAATTGCTTCGGGCGCAAGCGAGCTGCTACAGCGATTATCATAATTAACGGTCGTCCCGTGCTCGTGCTAATTCGAGGAGTTAATTACCACAGAGAGACGAGTGAAAGTGACGCGTGCCCGGCATCGCGATTGTTAACTTCAATGTACATGCCGCCGCGGTGCCCGAGCGTTTTGTCGCGGTCAGGATGAAGAAGAAATAAAAAAGAAAATGGAGCATAATATGCACACAAGGGGAACAATTGCTAGTGAATTACACGAGAGTTAAATAGTTCCGCCTATACGAGTGTCGGTGAATAGTTAATCCAGAGGTTGTCTCGGTGCATCCCACGAACTGCAAATTGTGTATCGTTTCTTCAACCTTCACACTTTCATTAAGAATTATTGTTCCGCACTGAAAAGACTCGTAGTTTGTGTCAACCTGCGTGTACTTACTTACCCAGTATATCGACAAGATATTAAAATTTGGAAAATATATCAAAAGATTGAATGGAAAAATAAATTGTATGGCAGAGTTAAATGTAAAAATGTTTCAAGTAATAAATTCTTTACTTAATCCTCTATATAATTCTACCTGAAATTGCGAAAATAAACAAAGCTAATTCTAGGACGCAACGCGTGAAAATTCGAGGAACCGCGGTGTGACCAATTATGTGACGGGCTTCTGACCCTGCGAATTTAACGAAAAACTAAACAAAAGTAAGATTTCCTTCGTCCCATCGACAAAGTGGTTCATGCTGAATATTTTGATATAATTTTAATGTGGTTTAATACCTATTTGAGAATGAAAACGCACTATTGTTCATCTATTGCTGTTCTGAGCCCATTGAAATGCAAGTCGCACCACTCGCGAATAAGTTTAACACATTTCAATCTGTCAGCAAAGGTTCATATTTGAGGAAAGCTGAATTTATAGCAGTATAAATTTTGCTGTTGACGTCATGAACTGGGCCGTTTACGAAATCACTCGAAATCGTTATGACTGCTTTGTAGTACAGAGCGTTAGCGTAAACAGCTAAGATATTCCAGCGGATGAAAGATTTATTGGCGCCAATCTTACTATCACAGCGATATAAAAAAAAAAGAAAAACCACGAAACGATACGTTACATCACAGCCGCAAGGGACTACCGCGGAAGCCCTTGGCCCGCAGCACCTAAGGGCCTTAGGAGTATATCCCATGATCGTACCTTTTGAATTTAACGCCGCGTACTCCACAAGAACACCGCGATTCTTAAACGCTACTTATTCTTCCGTACAATACAGCCCGAAGGGCTGCCAGGACGCCTGTTCACCTCTCGTGTACGCCTCGGCCCGATCGTGAAAATACCACAACTGATTTTTCCGATCAATCATTATTTATAGTCGCAGATTGAGGGGGATAGATAACGCCCCGGTGTGTAGCGGGCGTTATGCGGAGATACCGGAACGGGTATGTAACCCGCATCGCGTTACAGTACGCCACCAGCGGTACGTACCTGCGGAATACCGTAGACAATATACAATACCGCATATAGGACGTACATTGTATTGTATTAGTACACCGATGTATATACATACACGTGTGGGCATATACGCCACAGAGGCGTGAGAACATCGATACTAATGGCCGACGGGCAGCTCGTCGTGTTCACGCGGATAGCCGATAGGATCTTCGCTAAGTGCGATATAATGTCATAACTCCAGAAACGGACCTGCCGCGCCGCGCAACCCCAGGATATAGAATAGCGTCGGTATTATACTTATACCGCGGTATAGTTGTACCGTACGACTGGAGTATCTCCTCGGTGAACACCTGCGTGTACGCGCGTGCTATACCGCCGACTTCTCCTTGTGTATCCTGCGCGCATGTATCCTAGAAGCCAAGGCGATACACCGATTCCGCGGAGCCCTCGCGCTGTAACGAGAGATTCTCTTTCGTCTCCGGAATCGTCCGGAAGGACACGCTCCGATAAATCGTCGGGAGATGCAAAACACCCGCTATTATTGAATCATTCGTCGCTGGCCTGGGAGGAAGAAGCGGCAGGTTTCTTTCCTCCCAGTTGCATCGTGGGAACGATACAGCGAGAGAGCTTGCGAAGCACTTAATAAAGTACCGAGAGCTGAATTACTTGTACACCCGCGCGCTGGTGTAATCGAGTATCGTCCTGTGTCGCGCCGCGCCTGGTCTCCGCATTCCCAAAGCCGTATTTTCCGAAAGCGCAGAGTCGCGCGGCTCTCGAATGAACGGAATATAAGAACCCGATGTCGCGAGGAAGACCGCACTCGGGATGCTGCTTCGATGGTGTAGGTTTTGCGACTCGAGGAAGGGAAGGCACCCGCGAGCGTGTAGCTTCGCCGGGAAACGCCGCGGGTGACTGCCGCGAAGACACACCTGAAACGCGCATAGGCCGCGGGAATCGCCGGTGCCATTATTCGTAAATCATTGCGGGAGGGAGCTTGACACGGTCGTGGAGCCCGGTCGGAGGCAATGCAGGAGGTGTAAAATAGCTGTAAGGGACAAGCGAACGTCACGCATATTCACAGCTGTGTTAAACCGCGGACGCGGCAAGGCATTCGAGGGCGGAAAAGAAACTTGTTAACATTGACGGCATATTGGATAAACAGGATATTACGAAATACGCGAGTAATATCGACGGTGAATTGTAGGGTAATTCGGGGATGAGGAAGCTTATCTCTAGTAATTCCCGTCTTTTGCCCGGAGGTCAGTCGGGTGTTAAAGAGGATAAGAGGCGGCGCCGATCTCGGGATGTTGGTTTAGTGCCGGACAAAGTTTGGGGAAAATCCTGCTGTAGACGATTCCGGAGGAACAATGGTTGTTCGGAACGACGGTTCGCGCTTCGGGGATGATAAAAAAAAATTTCAAATAACTTTAAGTAGGGTAAAACGTTTGGGTACCTCCCTCGCGAAGGAATGCATTCCGTGAGTTTAAGATCGTAACTCTTTCGTTTTCATCGCTCGCTCGCCTTTCTTTCCCGATAATTTTTTTCCCCTCTTAGCCCGCGGGTTCCCCTTTCTTTCGTTTATTTCATTCGCGAACGAGAGTCGCCGGGTTATCGGTGCCTCGTTGCCTCTGCGTGCCCGTGACGGAGGACGGAAGTCCCCGACGGGCCCTTGTAAAAAGCAGAACCACTCTCTCACTCGCGTTTCGCCCTGCGCCAGCAGGGATGCAATCCGTTAGACGAAAAGTTTCGTTGGCTCTCCTGTAATTACACAGAGCCGCCCTCCTTGGCTCTTCGGTTCCAGCAGCTGCCGCTGCTGCTCCCGAAGTCTTTCGCTCGTTTCACCTCGGCTTCTCTCCCACTCCTCGGCGAGGGGAGCGATTGGGACGAGGGGGAAACGATCGGAACGATCGGCACTCCTTTTGCCGCTCAATTCGCGCGAGGACTTACGGCCCGTTGATCGGCGTGGGTGGAAACGCGATTCGCGCCGGGGGCCATCGACGCGAATAAACTCGGCGCGCACGTATAGCACCGACTTCGATCCAATTCGATCGTTAGCGGCACACGGGACACCTTTTTTTTTAACTTCCCTCATTTCTACCTTTTCCGTCGCTGCGACCGATTACCGCGTAATTACTTCGCTAACTTGTCCCATTAGCGCAACGCTCATTTCTATCCGACCACTTCTAAGGTTTCTTTTTTTTTCTGTTCGCGTGACGAGAATGACATTTCGCGAATGCCCGCGTGTATTATTATCTCCTTAAAGATCAACTTTTGAGCTGATAAACTGTACAGAATTATTGTTTGTGGAATGTGGAATTTCACCGCAAAACTTGATCGCTAATTGCTGCGTTTCTTAGGACGGCCAGACAGACGGACAGCACGCCCCCGAGAGAACCTTCACGAGCCGTAGTGGAATGTGTCTACAAATGTTCGAAGACACGGTTGATTCAACGAAAATTTTGTTGAATCGACTGAGTCGTTCGTTTGATCGAACACTTGCCAGGCGAGATTAAACCATCGGCCACTTCCAATTTAAAAATATCATTTTTCGACCGAAAAATCAGCATTAATCAGACTGACCGAAAAAAATCAAATTTATTCGTAACATGACACTGTAAAAAAAAATTATACATTTTTTTATTAGTGTCATTAAAAAATTATAAACTGGAAGTTTTATGCAAAAACTGGTACATTAAATTTAATGTAAAATTGTGATAAAAATGAATATATTTTTTCTTTGAAATTAAAGTAAGTTATAAAAATTACAGTACTTTCATAGTAAAATTAAGGAAAATGATTAAAAAGAAAGTGTTCCCGATGTTTTTAATACACTGAACATTAATTTTTTATCATAATTGTACATTATATTTCATATGATTTTTTTTTACAGTGCAGTGACCAATCTTCGGGGTTGAAAAAAAATAAAAAATAAAAACATAATGCGAATAACGCATCTCCTTGATTTCAATGAGCGAGAATGGATGCCCGCACGTGGCCGAAGCCGTTGGAATATGTACCGGGCAATACATACATACACGTAACTTATAGGTAAAAGACGAGCGAGCGGCAAAGTGCCGAGACTCGATAAATCTATCGTCCTCCGAGTGATAGACGGGCTAGAGGTATGGTTACCATGGCGAGCCATGGAGCCTCGTACTGCGGGGCTCCACGCGATTTTCTCCCTCGATCTCGCACGAGGCCTCCGACACGTTCCATGAGCTAGCTCATCTGCGTTCACCTGCGCGACCGGATGAGTTACTTCGAGAGCGGCTTGCGCACAGTTCTATAGTAACAGCGAATGTGTATTTGTGTGTGTGTGTATGTGCGTACTATAATCCCGTGAGTAGGATGTATACAATCCAATAGATTCTCCGGACTCTTCTTAACTCGAGCTTCTATCTCATTGGTGTGCAAGATTGTGCCAAGGATTCGCGGCGTTTCTTGGCGCGCCGCTGAGGATCGATCGATCGATACGATAACTTTTCCCATCGGTATATCACGCCGGTAGATAACCGGCTAGACCGAACAGATACACATATATAATGTTTCATTGAAATTCTAATTCGATCGATCGTCAGCGTTCTCGATATCGGGTGTGTTATTATATTATTACACGTATGAATAATATCGATAAATCATGCTCTTATCTCGAACGCCGTTGCCATTTGGAAACGCGCAGATTATTAATATTTTTCTCGCTCAAAGTTGCTTATCGATCGAATAAAATTCATAGTAACGCTTAATTAAATATTGGGTTTCTTGCCAACATTCGCTTTCGCAATTCTCGCCGAGAAGCCGCGAACGGTGACAGAGAATCAAACGTACCCCGAAATGATTTAATTTTTAAAAATCTGGTTGATTTTTCTTCCTCATAGAGGAAGCTTTGTTTTTTTTAGGTTAATTCAACAAATCAGGTAACGCGACGTTCACTTATCGATTTGTTGTTTCGACAACACCTAAACTATACAATTTCTAATATTATATGAAGCCGAAGAAAGTACTAAGTTACGATTATGCCGCGGGGCTCTCACTGAATCATCGCACTGATAAGAGTGCATCCCGACTACTCGAAGGATCTCGTGCAGTCCACGTCTCTCGCACGTGCGCCCATATTGTGCACCCTTTATCTCGTTCATTATCCTCCTCGCGTACAAATAAATTTCTCTATTTTTTTTTTCCACGCGCCTCTCGCGTAAGATCCCAGCGGTCAACGGCTACCAGCCTGGGACTCTTGTTCCCCGAGACGGACGTAACCGGGAAGACAAATAAAAAAATTAGAAAAAAGGAAGAAAGAAAAATACAAAGTAACGACTGGAAGTGGCGATTACAGGGATAATAAATAAACGCTCGCGACCTTATCGGGACTTATAATTCATCAAGCCAGAGGGGTTTACGTGCGCGCGATGCTGCGATGATCTCGTGATGCCGAGGCGCGCGGGCACCGCGCGGGTAGCTTCTCCCGGTCCATCTCGAGCGCGGCGAGGGCTCGCGCGCATTAACCTCGTAAAACTCTAACGGCACTCCGCGGAGAGTTCTCCCCGACGGAGTACCGAGAGTGTACTCGTAACGCGCGCACGCCACGGGGCACCTTACCTCCGTTCGTACGTTCGTTTCGTCCGACGTAGGCGCATGCACACGCCGGTTGGTGGCAAAGCCACGGGGCGACGTATTCTCGGATGTTACGTGAAAGTTCGGTGTGTGCGCGCGCGCGTGCGCGTACACCCGCTCGCGCCGCTCCGCATCCATCCGCGGATGAAAGTTCACGTGGAAGCGAGGCAGTTTTGCCGCTCTGCAATTAGCGAACGATAAACCTCGGACTGTGAGAGACGAGCGCGTGTTTCTAGAACGGGACGAGTATCATCGAGACGAGGAGCTCGCGAACCGCAAGTTTCCAGGGTTCTCGTATCGATCAGGATCATTAGATTCGCGATGAGCTTCTTGAATTACGAAATATCCGATGAAATATCGATTCACCCGAGGACCGACCGAGCGCGGCGAAACTATTGCCCGCGCTCGTTATTTCTTTCGTGCACTGATAAAAAAAAAAAATACGGTTCAAACAACTAAGATTCGGGCAGGGACGTTCAACTATATATTTTGTTGGTACAGCCAAAAAATTGGTTAATTCTACAATTTCTTCGGTCATATCACCAAAATATTTTTGAGTCATTAAAATATTTTGTACGACCAACAAGATATTTATTTGAACGTACCTGCCCGAATAGTTGATTCAACTCTACTTTTTTTTATCAGTGCGTAGAACACAATGATTCGGCCAATTTGACTATCGATTCGAAATTTTCACAAGAGCCGAAGGACTAATGGGAGCGAGGCTGAGACCTGCTATACTTTGTCTGGCAACTCTAAATCGCTGAGCATAGCGCATGGACGATACTTTTCCGTCGATCCGACAGGTCTTGATACAGAAATTACGAGATCGCTCGTTCGCGGGAATGCATCGGTCGATGAGGAATATTAGTTTCCGGAATAAAGCATAACATCTTATATGCGAGTCTGTCACTCGTCGATCGCCCAATGAATAAAATGTAGTTATCATTAATTACATCGAATAGTTGAGAACAAATAATCCAATTCCGCATATTGCAAGAGAGCGGCACATAAGCGTTGTATCGCTCGTCGATCCCTCGCTATTCCCGACATGCATAAATGCAAAAGGGAGAGAGCGAGAGAGAGACGGGGGGAGGGGGGAGCATTGAATGCCTACTGAACGCAAACTCCCGACGAACAGTAATCGAATTCGCGTTACACGACTGTTACACACTGCAGTCCTCCTCTTCATCTCGTACGATACGAGAAGGTATGACAGTGAATCGGAGGTTGTGGCATAAACGAGCAATAAAAAAAAACAGGCTGTTCCCTCATCGCGATTTCCAGGAGTGCGCACCTCGTGTGCACTGTCGGCCTGTGAATGCTGCGTAGCTAACGTGCAATAACGCCAAAACCGGCCTGGATACAGTGTACAGAACTAGACGTACACGCCTGTTAGTCACATACGTGTGGACTGCCCGAGTCGTTGCATCTGCGAACGATAGTGCGGAATATATCCTGAGTATAACGAGGCATACGAGCTCTCTGCGTACACCTCATCATACCGCGACTGAACACTGACTCCCAGCAATGCCCCGGTACTTCTTACCGCACGTATGCGTCTCCATGAAGTTCGTACTTCTTCGTACCTCTGCGGCCCGCAATGGACACTGCGGCGATTGGGCCTTGTATCGAGCAGCTGCTATTGTCTCCGAGGAGAGAAGTCCCCCGGACATCGAGTGAGTCTGATCTGAGTGGAATGTAGGGTACAGTTCGTTATACGAGTTTCCCGGTGGGATATATAAAAGCACTAAAAATATACATCGATAGCGTATTATAGCTAGGTGTTTGTGCTGTTGGCTACAGTAGAGGCCCGATCTTGTCGGAGCCGATTCTGTACGGTCCGCTTCCCCCAACTATCCTACTACTGCTCTTCCGCGCATGCGCGATTGCTACGATGCTGAAGTATCTTCATGAGAACTCATCGTTGGGCCGAGCCTTCCTGGTTTCGTCAGCGTACCCTCCCGAGATATTGACAGTATCGGGACTCTACTGTAGGTAATGTTCCATCTGTATTCTGCGAACACGCGAGTTCTGCTTCTCTCGCATGCTGTCGCCACGCGTTCCGCGAGAGTTAAACGAATTTGCTTAAGCTGTTGGGAGAGAGGATCGAAGCTGAGCCCCGGCGCGGTCCAGCTGGACTCGCGCGGGACCGAGCTCGCGCCGTATCCGCGACGTTTATATCGCCGGTAGCCGTGTACGGATCGGGTAGCCCGCTGCCGGGAAGCTGGCAAGCTGGCAAACTGGCAAGCTGGCTTCGAAGGTTCTCTTGTCGTTCCTTGGCTTACCAGATATCTGCCACTTGCTCTCGGTGGGCTTGTGCAATAACACCGGGAAACACCGAGTTAATATACGTAGAGAAAATGCCCCAGCGGTATAGATCACCGAACGTCGGGGAGGGAGGGGGGGGGGGGGGGGGGGGACGAACTCGCGGAATATACGTTGTGAAGTAGTCGTATTGCTGTACAAAAGTTGTACTGCGGGCAGAGGGAGAGCCGAGAGATATATTCCATTTGGCTAACGAGGTGTGCAATATTGGCTGCCGGGTAATTAATTAGCGGATCGGCGTTAGGCTGCAGACCCGCCAGCTCCTGGTGCCGGAGAACGAGAGTGTCCCGCCGGCCACCGGTGCGGACTCGCTCGTACTATATCTACTGAATTATAACGAAGTAGGATATTAAGGTATACGGGAACTTTCTCGACGCCAGTACACACCGCGAGAAGCGGCCGTAGGCGAACCGCCCTCTGGAGCACCTCCGCACAAGTTGCTCCACTTAATAACCGTGTCCTAGTTGCCGAACAACAAATCTCTTTCCTGCGAAGAAAATGAAGCTTCTTACCGATTGCCGATATTGCAGAAATGCACAGGATAATATTTACCAACGTGTCTAGTCCACAAACGTGTACGATTCTTCTCATGATGACTTTACAAAAAAAAATCTCGTCCATTATACGAAAATATCTGCTAATTTAACGAATGCTTTGTTGTAAAAATAACAACAAAATAATTGTGGAAATTTGGGACAAAAAATGTGTCTTAAATGTACAAATCTTTTTTATTGTCATCATTTCGAAGCTTCGACATATGTAGATGCAGATGAAAACCGACTGGTTTTATGAATTTAAAAAATCTAATACCATAAATGTATCGAGAATGGATTATTAGAAGGGGGTTAGGAGCGGTTTGCTTAAAGTTGAGAGACTGGGACACTCGCTTTGCTGTATGATTTGCCTTAGAAGCCGTAAGTACTCAAGCTAGCGATACGAGCGCGGAAAATGATCTCGCGCCGTTACGCTGGATGAGTATAAGACGAACACCGAGAGGCTCATAAGACTCAACGCGGGTTCAGTGAAAGTGGTCCGTTCGCGTTCCCGGGGATCACAGGGCGGCCTTTTACTAATTAATTATTCTCTTCTGGTGTACATAGGTCGCTGCGGGTATATACACATAGCCTACCTATATCCTGAATGGGTTCGAGATGAGACGAGGTCGATGGCTTTTTAAACACCAGTCATTAACGGTCTGCGCTATGTTGAGCTTCCTCGATTTCTTAGCGAAGACTTTGCAGCGTGTAACCACCCGATAGCTTTTTTTCTTTGCTGCCATAAACTACTACCACTAAACGACTAATTGTATATATGGTTAGTTCTCGGTGGATTAGTCGGTTCGGGACGTCGACGGGAAGTCGGCCCGATGCTTTTTGTGTTTCTCTCGATCCGACTGATCCTCCCCGTCGGTCGAGCGTTAATCCAACGCATAAATTATCCGTATCTAAATCACTTTGCAAATCTCTCTCGCA
Source organism: Exephanes ischioxanthus (assembly GCA_958510785.1). Lineage (NCBI taxonomy): Eukaryota > Metazoa > Arthropoda > Insecta > Hymenoptera > Ichneumonidae > Exephanes > Exephanes ischioxanthus. The sequence goes on along the minus strand of OY294022.1, from coordinate 17,814,168 downwards.
GAGTTGATGCTCTCATGCTGATACGAAAAAAAATGCTCACGTATCGCGAGCCATGAGCTTGCGCTGAGCCAACAAATCACTTGGAAACCGATAATCCCTTTCGACCCCTTCCGGTGACCTTACGTGCGCCAGGTGAGCTGGCCCCTCATGGCTTTGAGAGCTGGACGTTCGCATTGATGCCTACACGTTCGTACACCCGGAAGATTCGCCAGCGCGGGAATGCAACGTGATCGAGGAGCTCGCACGTCCTGCTGAATATCCTACAAGCGTGTACACAGCATTCATTGCGCCCAGGATGAATGCAGGTGTGGCTCCGAGACATCATTTCTGAGAGCGATTATCGCGATCTGAAACGTCGCGAAGAATTTGTGTAACTTTGTCGTTTTGCCCCGGTTCTCCCTACAGCCCTCTCATTTTGACCCGGCCACCTACACAGCTCCACTTTGCAAAATGGCCCCTGTATACCTTGCCACAGCATTCGTTGCGCTCAGAATAGACGCATGAGGTGCGTTCTAAGAAATCATTTTTGAGACCGATTTTCGCGACCTGCAAGAATTTGAGTAACTTCGCCGGTTTGCCCAGATCTTCCCTACAGCCTACCCATTTTGTCCCGACTACCTCCACTGCTCTACTTCGCAAAACGAACCCTTCGAATCAAGAAAAGAAGTATCCCAGCCTGCCTCCGTAGATCGGTGTTCCCTCGATCGCGAGGGCATCGATACTTCTATTTTAATTACAGCCTTCCCAGAACGAGAATAACCAGTCCAGCTATCTTTCGGTGTATCCCGGTGTGTAAGCGTTGCTATCCGACTCTTACACGAACAGTCGGGCGCGTAAGATTGCACACGAATTTGTGTAACTTCGCCGTTCTGCCCCCATTCTCCGGACAATCCTATCCGTCCAATTTTGCCCCGACTACCTCCACTGCTATATTTCGCAAAACGACCCCTTCATACCTTATCAGCGAAGAATTTGAGTAACCTCGTCGTTTTGCCTCCGTCTTCCCTGCAGCCTATCCATTTTCACGCGCCCACCTCTACTGCTCTACTTCGCAAAACGAGCCCTTCGAATCAATAAAAGAAGTATCCCAGCCTGCCTCCGTAGATCGGTGTTCCCTCGATCGCGAGGAGATCGATACATCTATTTTAATTACAGTCTATTCCAGGAGGAGAGTAACCAGTCCGACTGTCTTTCAGAGCGTTTCTATCCGACTCTCACGTGGACTCTCGAGCGCGTACAGTTGCACCAGACTTCGTTACTCCTTAAAAGGCAACGTTATCACGAGAGGGGCACACGCGCATTCGACGTTCCAACCACGGTGAATTAATCGTTTAATTAATTATCCGCCGACTATTGCGCTAACTTAAGGTATACACACTGTAACGTAAATATATATACCCCGGGGTCCTGCGTTACTCGACGCTCGCGAATGTTGCACAGGATCTCGATAGAACTCTCGACAGACATAGCGCACAGATATCCGAAGCTGCATGCAACCCACCGGGCTGTCTTGTCTCGGGTTTGTCTTACGAGGTGTATTAGGGTTGCACAGATAAACTCGACGCCAATGAAATAAGCGAGGAAAACAATTATCCTCTGGTCGTTGTTCTCGCGCCTCGCGCACGCTCAATTCTTGGAAACCCCGAGCATTGAGCACAATGAATATTTTATTACCGTGTACTATCTATACACCGCTGGTAACTTATAAAAAAAAAAATATATATAAAAAAAGAAAAAATAAAAAAACAAGACAATCGCGTCGAAACTGAGCGCGGCGATCTATCGATCTATCTACCGCCCGCGTCATTTCTATTTCTCTGCGTTATTCATAGGTCTTATACGTCCCCGCGAAGGGATCGGAGAACGCAATTCCGTGGGCACACGCTCCCGTTGTTATCTGCACAAGCGAGAATACATTTCTATGTCTATACACCATATATATGTGTGTGTGCGTTGTACGTCCGTAAATTGCAAAATGGAGTCTGTGTCTATCCAACTATTAGCTGGGTCGCTCAAGGCTGCATAGTTTCATACCTGCCGCGTCACTTATTACCGATGTAACGAGATTATGGAGTTTTTCTTAAAAAGGCAATATCGAGTCTTTGCCGGTGGCCTCGCTTTCGTGCTTCCCACGTTTCAAGGGTCGCTCGCTCGACGCCAACCGCCTCACCACCCCCTCCGAAATACTGACGAGCGAATGATATTTTTTTTTTTTGTACCGATTGTAATCCCGATTCGAAGGTACGTAACACACATCGAAACGGTCATACACGCGCCTCTCCTCTATACGTGCGAAGGACGCAACACGAAGAAGAAGAGATGACGAAGAACTGTTTCACGATTGGCCTCGGGGCAGCGAAACGTTACGATTCGTTCTCTCGCTTATTTGCGCTCTTTGCACAGTCCGTAACTATGTTGGTATGTAATTATGTAGGTGTCATGCGAGTGTAACGGATGCCACTGTGGGCACATTGGAAGAGCGCAGAGCGGAATCGAAGCGAAATAAAATCGGGTTCGAGGGGTAAAAACGGTACGGGGGCAGAGCGGAAGACGTCGTAAATCAAACTCGATATTTGGTTGTTATTTAACGATCATTTGACTCCGCCCAGCTGGTCCACAATTTGCGCGATAAATAAGCACCCGAGCCCGCGATCTCTAGCCGGGATAACGCGAGTTCGAATCGGCTCTTATTAACTTTCAACGTGCGGGCGACATTATCGCGGGAGTCCGGCGTATCGGCGTTCGGCCGCTGCTCGATGCAACTTTTTGCGATCGAAGGCAACGATCGGACGTAATTGCCGGTTAATTGGATGCTTTGGGTATTATGAGCGATTCGGGCACGGGACACAGAGTGAACGGGGGACAGTTCGGAACGAAATATGGAATATCGACGTTGCGAGATCGGTTTATCGCATTGCGTTTGACCGAGAAAAAAAAAAACAAAAGGAACCGTGTCAAAGGATCGGTTGTATCTTCCACGACTCCGCGTGATTCATCGAATCGGACACAACAGGCCCCAAGAAATCTACTTGGGCGTTACGGAATCTCTTGACGATTCGACGAAAAGACAGAAGAAAAGACAGCGAACGAACGAAGACGTAAAAGAGTCGCTTAGTCTTTCAGTCTCGTGCGGACCGCCGACTGGGAGCACGTGACGTGCACAGGCGAGGTCTCGTGCCGTGTTCGAGCATATCGAGAAGAGAGCAGCACAACTATTGCGGTGTCTGCCGCTGCGTGCCCGCGAGCTTAAAATGTTCTTTCATCAATGGGAAGTCACGGAGTGGCGGAGTTCGAGGCTTGACCAGGGGGGTCAGAAATCCCCGGAGAAGCCGACAATGCTCGCTTTATCCAAATATCGTGTGTCTTTCACTATTCCTCGCGCTATTTATCAATCCGTTGTGTAGTTACAGAATAGCGCATCAGGCGGATGGTAAGACGCGGGTGTGTATATATATATATATATGTGTGTGTGTGTGTGTGTGTGTATACACTTGTGTATCCAAGTATACTGAATCTGCCCGTGGTTCGCTTTCGAACGATGCAAAACGACGGGAGTGAGTGGCGACGGGTAAGTTGCGAGTCCTTGAAGACGAGCGGACCGACTCTAAATCCTGGTTTAATGCGGCATGAGCACTCGCGGGACTCTCGCCCGTAAGATAGCCCCTTTGTGGAACGGGCGGCGATGGATTTATATAAGCATTTCTACTCGTATAACTCTCGACGATACGTTTGTACAGCGCAGGTTACTCACCGCGGTACAGCGAGAAACGCGTATCTCGCCTTGCCTCGCTCATATTATATCGGGATTATCTATTCGCGAACCGCGAACGGCCGCCGAAGACACTCTCTAGATCATCGCTCCTTATAGCAAGAGTTGTAACGTACGACGGCAGGACGAGACGAGAACTCTGAATGCTATTCTGAAACTTATCGTATGCCTGATATCAGCAGTGAAATAGCGGATTACTGCGAGTGCTCCCTTTAGGTTTCTCATAATTTAACTGGAAATAGAAAATTCAACTGCGGTAATGGTTTTAAGTTTTCCAAATGGTTTGGAGCTATTTCGATAGTCTTCAAATTAAATGTTATTCGAAGATAAATTAAAAAATTTCTCTGTGCCGTTCTGCAACAAAATTGAAAGAAATTCTTTGCGACATAAATTCCCGTTTCAAAATCGCAATTTCCAACCAGCAGCGACGTCATACGAAGAATCGGCACTTCCAGTTTCAAAATCTCGGTTTTTGACCGAAAACGTCGTCATAGGGGAACTCGTCACATCAGGTTTGAATATCTTTATTTTTACCGGAAATATGTCACTTCCGATTTGAAAATCTCATTATTTAACCGGAAATGACGTCATCCAGAGATAGGTACCTTCCGGTTTGAAAATCTTATGGGATTTTCAACCCGCAAGTGAGGTCACACCGAAATTTGTCAATGCTTCTGCGTGACGTCACTTCGGGGTTAAAAGTGAGATTTTTAAGCCGGAAGTGACGCTGAGAAAATGTATTCTTTTTCTCTGGAATGTATCTCGAACGCAGTCAGTGACAACTACGTGTGAATTAAGGAACACAGAAGAGTGGGTAAGAGACCGTGCGTGATACATCTAAAATGTATTTGAAGTGGACTCGATGCAGATTCATAGTCTTCGAATAATGTTCGCAGACCATGAATCTACGGAATAGAGCACAGGCTCCAGTGGCCGGTACAGGCGCAGCGATAACATTATTCGTCGAGCCGATATGTCGGGCTCGAATCAATACCGGGGTCGGGCCGATAACGGCTTGAGCGCCGGGCGAGTACAAGATCCTCGGCAACTGGTGAGGTCCCGTAGCCGCGACGTTGGTTAAATCTCACCTGGGTATCGATAGCGCAGGAAAAGCAACAAAAGTGCCCGGGTATCAATCTTCTTGCGCAGAGCGCAGCGTGACAATGCGCGCTCGGAACGTTACCCGATCTGCATACCGTTGCGCGTGGTGAGGGCTGGGCTGTGATCGAGCTCTCTGCTATCGAGGAAACCGTGGATAGATCGATGTCCCTCCGAGCAGCAGGGGCTGCGCGGGAGCTCGAAGGATCGCATACTGCTCGCCGGAGAGACAGCGATCCGGTCTCGTAAAATGCAGCGCGGCCAGAGCTCAGCATTGCACGTCAGGTAGCGGGAGCTGGGTATATTGGCTTGCCGACTGACTTTCTGGCCGGTTCGACGATGAAAACCGCCACGACGACTTGCCGATACCGAGCTCGCGGGTGTATCGACGACGAGGCTCGCGTGCTCCAGAGAACGCGGTACTCTCCATGCATATTCAAGAAGAGGCCACTATCCATCAGTACGTACGGCTCATGCCAAATGTATTTGCGATCCGGGCTCTTTCCCCCTCGAAGCGTCGAGGACCAACATTGCATAGCGTAGTCCCATATCTGCGCAAGTATTTACTACCGCAGTGTAAATACGAGAGTAGGAACCGAGTAGGAATCAAGGAATTTACTTGCATCGATATCTATGCTAATACGATATAACGTAGGGTATTTTAGTAATCGTAGAGTGGATGCCCTCATTTTCTTTCAGTATACTTGTGAAAGCTGTCGATAAAATTTATTTTGATGTTTCATCAGTGCAAGATCGTTTTTCTTGCAAAATCTTGGAAAGGTGCTATTGCACACTTATCCTTACAGTTTTTATCAGTTATTTCCCGGTCTCACAAGTAGCGGATGAAAAACAGTACAGGACAGTACGTTGTGTAGATTCGTCACGAATGTCTCTGGTACCACATGTGCGTGGCCTGTACGACCCGGAAAATAATAAACCGTAGGATATTTTAATAATCGTACATTAAATTCCCTCATTTTTTTCAGTATCCTCATAAAAGCTGTCGTCAAAGATTATTTTAATGTTTGGTCAGTGCAAGATCGTTTTTCTCATAATATCTTGGAGACGAGCTATTGCAAACTCAAGTTTATAGTTCTGATCAGTTATTTTCCGGCATCACAAACAGCGTATGAAAAACCGTAAAGGACAGTAAATTGTGTAGATTCGTCACGAATGTCTCCAGTAGCACATGTGCGTTGCCTAGACCAGCCGGAAAAGAGAAAACGAGAGTAAGCAGCGTTACGCCCGATTGCGTGTTTCCAAGTAAGAGTATCCATTTCTCAGAGAATTCCTGCCAGATGAGGTGAATAAAGAAACTCTAGAATCGCGCATACCAACAAAAGAAGGAACGGTAACGATCCAACTGCATTCGAGTTACCCTGAGTCACCTATGGTCGCTGGTTAGACGATACTCGATAATGAGAAATTCGTATCCGGTTTCACATATGTATACTCGATCCTACCGTCATCAACCGCCTAAAGAGCAAAGGTAGGGGCGAGGCGAGCGAAACCCGGAAAATCCTGATGACGCGGCCGAATGACCAGACCAGCCGCTGTTCGGCATCGAAATCATGCCGATTCTGTTGGAATGTCGCTGCGGGTTCATAAACTTGAACCCCTGTAAACGGCTGAGCGATTGGCTAGCCTTGTAAGGCGATATAACGACTCGTCATATCACCGGAGCCTCCGTGTAGTTCTGAAATATCCTATAGGAAAACCACTGAAACATGATCACGATGGATAAAAAATGAATGCGATGGTCGAAGGAACGACACGGAGTGCCATTTCATATCTCCAGTTTGCGGCTAATGTAACGGGAAAGCGGGTCTCGGGAGCCATATGCAATTTACGAGCAATAAGCCTCCTCGATCTTTAAGGACGTCGTTAGGATTGGATGTGCGCGCACGCGGCCACGACCTCGTGAGCCGATTCACCTTTCCACGGGACGAAAGAGAACTCTCCCGCCGTACACGCTGATATGTATTGCCTCCGGTGCACCCGCTCGAGGGATATGCCTGCACTTGGGATCTCGGCATAGCCCGCTACCGTCTAGGTTTACGTGCAACGATAGTCAACGACGTGCACCTTGGCGTTCCCTTCCAACCGGGCGAACGGAGAAAGAGACTAGACGTCGGTGGTGCGGGACGCGCGGGCAGGATTCTCGCCGAGACACGGAAATAGTCGCGATAAATCGCTCTCTCGGCTCACCAACGAACTATTCCATTATAATCCACCACGCGGAACGTCCAGGACGTGGCTTTGTGTCCATCGCACAGTCCGATCCTCGACTCTCCTGGCTCCGCTTCCAATCTTTCCCTTCTTCCTTCGCCGAGCTCCAGGCGCGGAATTCCATGGAATTCTCCGCTATTGGGACTCAACGATTGGACACATTGGATCGAACAGCGATCCATCCTGCCATTCATCTTTGCTCGAATTTATATAGAGTTTACGATCTACCCAAGTCTAACGATCGACGATTGACGAGAATTCGTGAATAACGTACTATCGCAGTCAAACGGAGATCTGGGAAAGATAACTCGTTGACGTGTCGCCGAGTCGGTTGATGCACTTCTGATCCAGGCTCCCGGCATCGGATCTATCGGATCCATCGGATCCATCGGTTTCATCGGAGGCCCGGCGAGTTACCCACGCACAGGTGCAATCCTCGCTCTGTGTATGGCCGGAGTACACGAGGCTCCGGAGACTCTCCGTATTTACGGTGTCTACATCGCTGAACGCGTAGGGAACGCTGAGTTCAGCGGATGTGTGCGGCAGCGTGTGTCCGTCTGTCTGTGTGTGCACGCTTGCACAGCCGAGTACCGGCGATATAGAGGCACGCCTGTTATTACTCTCTCTCGTAGATTGATGGAATCAAGCAACCAGTCATTTCGCGAGGAAATCAGTGAGAATTAATATCGGGCTATTAATTTCTCCCCGCTTCGTACCACCGACCGGCAACCACACGCGGGGATTACCCTGTACTTGGATTCTACAGTGTATACATACCGAAAGATCGGATTCGCGCATGCACACACGCATACACGCTTGACAACGCGCATCGGCTATCATCTGCATAGGTATAGGTAAAGTTCGAACGTATTACAAACGTATGGTACGGAGGGCAAACACACACGGAAAGATAGACGGCAATTTAAGGGAGAGAACGCTTTCGAGCCTCACTACGTGATTTAGGTAGATTTTTATTTTATTTTTTCAAATTTTTTATTATTTTTTATCGTTTTTGCCTGCAAACGCGAGAGCCGTACGCGTCGGGGGCCGTGAACTCCGGTGAACCCTCCCCAGGTGGGCTCTCCTCACGATCGATTCCTCGCATATAACCCAGCGAGATCCTGACGAACATCGGGAATCAGTCAGTCGGTGCGAATTAATGCTCCCTCATCGATTATGTGCTCGGATTCACCTCGGGTTTAGCTATCCGCGTATCCTGCATGCAGAATGCTCAAGAGCAATCGGCCCGAGACGGGTCAGAAACCATCGGCTCTCGTTCGAAATCCTGATTTTCTCCGTGCACGCGAAGCCGCGGGATATTTCGCCGTGAAAGTACGACGTACCGGGAAGATATTCGCGAATCTAACTAACTAGCTAACGTGGCTGTTGTTGTGCGTACAGACAAGGACGCGGATTCAGAGAGAAAGATCACGAGGGGGCCCACCTGTTCTCCGGCTCACCACGTGCTCCATTCCGAGTTAGCTGGAGCGTAACTTCCCATTATTTATACCAGTAGGCACACTACGTCGAATCGATGCGGCAACGCAGCCTATCTACGCGTATATGGACAGAACCGGGCACGCAATATTCCCTATCGACGGTATTTCACGATTGAGTGGAACAACTGTTACATTGTTATCTCAAGTACAGCCGATAGAGCGGTTATTGCCTACTGGATGTTACGGGGTTACGAAATGGAGTGAAAACGAAGCACGGTTACGATGCACTTCGCTGGTGCGAAGTTTCGACGAATTCTTTTTCAATGTTTGTTAAACCTTCACGTGCAGGATCCTCGTTGAGCGAGGACCTCGCTTCCGGACGATTCCGCCAAGAACCTCGCACAGCGAGTACTTACATTGCGCGGTGTAAAAATCGCTATATCTCCAAAAATATTGTTGATATCGACATTCGGAAAAAATACTCATCGAAGTGAACTTCCAGCTTGATCGGTCGAGGCATTTCCGAGGTATGGAGGTTTCAGTTTTTCTCGTTTGATTCATACACACATACATCCAGAAAATTTTTCTAAATGTGATTTTTCGATGTTTTGGCACATTCTGAACACGTGTTTTTTAAAATCTCAAAAACAAATTTTTTCAACAAAACACAGCTATGAGGAGTTTCCTCTATGAGGAAGCAAACATTGGTGTTTTTTTTCTTGCCAACGAATCTTGCCTGCACGCACATTCCCTTGGAGATTCCATGATTCAACGACTACCATTTTTTTTTTTTAATTGTACAAACTAGCCTCGAATAACTTAATCGATTGAAACATATCCCCCCGCGTTCAAGGAATTCCGGTAGGCCGACAACTGGCACGACAAAAGCCTCATGTCGTTTGTCTGTCGTACACACAACTATGAAACAACCGAACGGTATTACAGCTACAGTGTGAAAGAGAGTTGAGTACACAGTGAGTTATCGTTATCGGCGATAATTGTACATAAGTGCTACGAGGAGGCGAACGGTGCGAGGGATATTAAAGAGTGAGAAAGATAATGAGAGTGGATACGATAGGTTACACACAAGAGGCTGAGAAGCGTTCGGCATGAGCGGCTTTATGAAGCCGTTGTAAGTTCGCCGCGGGGGTCCAGGCGGGCGGGCGTGTTGCCTTGCCAGCATAAATTACGTACGATTTTGCATTTACACTGCGAAAACGCTAAAGACAGTGGAAATTTATTTATGGTGTATGCTCCGGAACACACGTTTATACCGCTGCGCGCCCGATAGTTTCGCCGAGAACAGACGCGGTAGCTATCGGGAGTTGAGAGATCAATAGAGGCGAGAAGAGGCACGCGATGTAAAACGGACGAGACACAAAACGTGTAGAAATGTTCTAGCGTTACATCGAGCCCTGATAGAATCCGGAAGAGGCCTGACAAAGGCCTTATAAGTTCTTACCAGGACCATGTCAGGACCCAATTTAACGCTCGAAAATGTCTCGAAAAGCTTAGAAACTGCGGAAGCTTCGAAGTCCTACACTATCGCATGACGTCACGGATCCACGTCGCTGTCCTACGGGAGAAAAAGTCTCAATCTACAAGATAAAGTGGGACTAGTTTGTGTCACGGGATAAAACGAAATCGGTACGGACACTTTTTGGTCCCCAACGTCAATCCGCGACTCTCATAGACGTCGATCAATATGAGCATCAGTTAGAGAAAGAAAAAGAAGAAAAAAAAAAAATGCATAATTAAAGTTTCGCGAATGATCGATGAGCGAGTAAAGTAGGTAAGACAGGGACGAAACTCGCGTTGAGAGGATGGAATTTTAAAGAGGCTCGAATTAGAAAGTTTGTGTGTATAGAAGTCGGATGTGCGCGGCGGAGGCCACTCGAAATTTAAGTATCAGGGGAGTATTTGCCGGTTAACGGGGCTTTTATCTATCCGCCGAGAGCGCTTCGTAACCCGGGGGACAGAGGAACGAGAGCCAGAAGGACTTCGAGGTGGATTATAATCCCTGCCGTGGACGCTGCGAAGCGCTTCGTTCTTTGGTTATTCGTCGTCGCAGTCGTCGGCGGCAAGGAGCGGGAGCAATTAAAGCCTATAGACTCTCTCGCGATGCTGAGCGCGGTAATCTCGCGCGGGCAGTGACTTTCTACGGATAACGATCGTTGCAGAGAGGCCCGCGAGGCTCGAGGTTCGCCCTCCGCCTCCGCCGGTACTTGTATTCAAATGGGCTCGCTCTCGCTCGCTGGCAACCGAGAGCCATACCCACGAGCTCGTTTGTGCGCCCGCGAACCGCGGAAACTATTCCCCGAGACCCCTCAACTCTCGACACACCAAATTGAGAGACTCTTAATCGAGAGAGACTTTCCAACGGTTGAACGGTCTACGCCTCGGTCCCGGTCCCGGCTTTGCGCGAAGCGTACGAGATCGGGTAACAATTATGCCGTAGCCCGTGATGACGATTTCGTGGGTTTGCAATGATTTATTAAATTGACTGGAGAACTGGCAATTTTTTTTTTTCACACAGGCGGATTGAGTAACGAATTTACAACTACCCGCGCTAGAGATTCGTTCTATTATTTTCTTATGTTGTTTCACTCCTTATGTTTTATCATTTGCTCTCATCGCACATCGTCGAGGCTGGAAAATCACCTCGATCCTACGTGCGTTGCGCTAACTTTGCGTCTAATACTCCTGGACTTTTAGCCTTATTTGACTGTTTACCGACTGGTTATAGCGGAGGCGCGGTTACAATGTTGCGTCAGTTGTTACGCGATTTTCCACGTGCCGAGGTGTTCTACCCGTCGGTTGTTACATTTATTTGAACCCGAGCGAAATCTGCTGCTTCTTGCGTCTTTCAAAGAAGAATAGTTATTTGTATGGCAACGGCGCAGAGAGGGGGGAGTTCGTGACGAGTGAGAAAATTCCGTACGAGCCGAAGGGGAATGCGGTATTCACACGAGTCAGAACTCTCGTTTCTGCGCCCCTGCCATGTACATAATTTTTCTTAACGATTTCACGAAATATCAGGCTTTTCGTTTTTTTGGAAGTGTGCGTAGAAAGAGACTTTCTCGCCCTAATGCGAGAAAAAAAAATCATAATGAATTTGCACGCATGCCCAGTGTTTTTTTCTCGCACGCGATGCGAAAAAGTGCCTTTCTGCGCTCACTTCAGAGGAATAGAAAGCGGGATTTTACGTGCATGCGTTAGGAAGACATAATTCCTGCAAAGCATATTTCGTACGTGTACTAGTACCGATGTATTTAGGACAACAAGTGGTCAAAGGCTGGTTTCGATAAACATACAAATGCCAGACATGCCGTCAAGGCGGAAGCGTGCAATTAGCAAAAGAAAGAGAAATAAGCAAAAAAAAAAGCAAGCGATATAAAATTTATTTAAAAACATAAATTCTCGACGGCAAGAAATAAACGAATTTCTATGACTGCGACAAGCTTCCCGTTTCTCTCATAAATCGTTAAGCAACTCTCTCGCTCGAGGCGATTCTAACAAGATCGTCGTCCCGGTCTCCTCGCTCTCGTCTCACCTGCAATCACGCCGCTAAATGTACGCCATGTCCACGAAATCGTTAGCGAACGATCGTTAGTATCTTGGACAGGCTCGATAGGTCACAACGATAATTTCCGTGGAAGAGGCGTAAGTCTCACGGGCGGCGAGGCGGGAGGGCTTTAGCGTAAATAAGAAAATCACGCAATCCTAGAAATCGGCTTGTGTATTCATTACAGCTCGATTTGTCGGTAAAAAAAATGCCCCCTGCGCGTACGGTTATGCATACGTGAGGAATAGTTAAAAGATCCATAAAATACGCTTTGGTACAATGCCTACGCGCGAGGCACGGAGGGATAACTCTCAACAGCTTCCACGTTTCCCGATGGCCAAACGTCTGCCCACGCGAGCCGCAACCACCGAGCAACAAGCGATCCAACCGCGAATGCATCGCGCGTTCACGAAATCGTTAGTGCGATCGTGGTATATTGCTCGCTCGCATGCGTCGGCCGGTGCATACGGTTGCCTCGGAGCGCTTAACTGCACTTTGTTAAACCGCGTTCGGTAGATCGGTCGCACACAGACACCTGACCGCACAGGCGACGAGAGCGAGAGATCTCTCGCCGATGCCTTTTTTTTCACCACTGACGAATCGCGCGTGCGCGTGCGCGCCCGAGAATTGCGTAACGCGCATGCGCAAAACTTCGCTTTATTCTCCTGTGCGGATTCGTAAAAGGAAGTGACTCACCGATAAGGAGTCATTCATGCAGAAATGGCGTAGCTGCTGTTCGACTCGGTCTAGACATAAACACTGTACGGCGTATCGGGGGCTTACCTGAAACAGAGAATAACAAAACGAAACGTTAGACTCGCGTGTGTGTGTCGTCAGACGAGATGATAGTGGTAACAACGGCGATAGGCATTACGGAGGCTGCGCAAATGCGCGCCCTCGAGTTTCCGAATAATTGCGGAATGGAGAGTGTGAGAATCGTGTCGGGTATTTATCCATTGTCTTTCGCTTTTGTCTTATTGGGCATGTAATGGGAGAAGATAGGGATTGAAGGAAATCGTCGCGCACACTGCGCATGCGTGCGTGTGTGCACAAGCATTCGATTAAAAGTCCCGATCGATTAATTAAAAGCTAAAAGTACGACGGAACGATCGATGGCTCGCGAACCCTCGCGTCTGGATGCGTCGAGAGCCCGATCCTCGCTTCTTCGTTACATCCACTGCCCCGGGTAGACGTGCACGCGGCGATACGGCAGCAACGGCGATACCCTTACCTGTATAATCGTCCCGGCGGGAACGCGTCAAGCCGCCCGCAACGATAACTTACAGGTTAGAGAATCCACCATTAATTATGATAATTGATTCGTACGATTAACGCACCTCTCTCCGTGGCCTCCGCTCTTCCTTTTGCTGCAACGCTGCTGCCCCGATGCGTTATTATTCGCGGAGTCACTCACGGCCGACCGTAAATATATCGCTCTCGACTGTGCGCAGCCCCGCGTCCGTATTGTCCGTTTCATTGTACGAGCCTATTAGGAATTAATGCGATGGCGCAAAGTGACACATACTCGACGTTCTTACACACAGCGGACACAAATTTTATAGAAATAAAAAAAAGATTAATAAAATCTTTAAATAACCAAACTTGATTCTGAGGACATTTTCTTAAATAAGCAAGTTAAAAAAAAAACTGTTCTGTACATTCTTTTTTTTTTTTACATTTATATTTGTCATCCACAAAGTTTTCTTTCAGAGGACGTTAAAATAAAAATATAAAAATAAAAATAACCAACATACCTCCCGCTTGACCGTAAATACTGCTCCGTGCCGAGTAACCCTGAGCATATCATTCGCTGCATTACACGACCCTAAGCGGGAATTATCGTGCCATTCTAAAGTGACACATACTCGCCAGTTTTTCTTCGCCCGCACACGGACACACGGTAAACGTTGCGAATTTATTTATCTATAATTCAAAGCGATAGGCTTAATCGACGGTACCGTGTGCGCGCTCCAGCTACCGCGATACTCGTATTACCCGAGCACGAGGGGAAATGAGAGATGGAATAATAAAGAAAGAGCTGCGAATGGTGGATATCGAGAGAAACATCTATAGGCAAAGCGCCCTCCCCCTGTTATTTTATTGCGAGGATATTCGAGCCTCGAATTCCAAGAAGAGGCGAATACATCACGCACCTATGGCCGCGGCAATTGTATACCTCAACCGCGTGTAATTTAGTACAATAGCGCTACTTTCAATTCATTCGCTCGCCCGTGCGTTTGACGTGTATTTAAACGAGTATAATCGCGAGGGCAGCGCGTAACACGCTCATGGCCGATTCCTTTCTAGATTTCTCGAATAAATGAAATCCCTCCCCCCCCCCCTATCCCGCCCCCGCCCCCCTGCATTTGTTCGTTTGATAATAAATGATCGCTCGCAAGATTGCCGAGGAGCGCTAAGAAATATATAAACGGATGAGTCTAGTCTCATGTGTGGGAGCTGAAAAACATCTGCAGCGTTCGTCGTCTCCGTATCTATCAGCCTCGATCTTGCCTTAAGAATGGAAAATGTCGAACCCACGCCAGGATCGAGGAAGAAGCCTCAGCGAGATCTATGGGAGAGACCTTGATTCGTGTAACGATTTTCTATTCTACATATATATATATATATATATCATTATGCGCGTCAGGAGTGAAAATCTTTCGATCGCACGCTATTGATCGTTGAAGGAGGTCGACGAAAATCTCACACACTTATGAGATGTGTGTCCGGGTCACCGGGTCGTTTTATCATTATCTGTCGTACGTCTGGCCGAAACGAATAATCGTCGAAATTAGTCTCGGCTCATCGAGAGGCGACTGTTGAAAAAGTGCTTGATAGAGAGGAAAAAAAAAAGAAAATTCGACCCGACTTTCGGAGCGGACTCTTCGTCGCTGCGCCCGAGAGGAGTCCCCTCCTCCCGATGAGACACGACATGGCCTTTCCAACGCCTCGGGCGAGTTGTTACCGCTAAGAACTGTAAGCCTTCGACGATTCGATTACACTACTATGAAGACGTTACCCGAGATCGGGGTGAGGTATTAGTGCACGCACACACGCGGGCAAAAGTGCTACAATCATCGGTTTTCTCACCGTCGAACTTTCATCGGGTCTCTCGAAGGCGTGAGTGGCAAATGATCCGGCGGGTCGATGTAATGCCTGCCTACGTGAAGTCTCCGCTGTGTGCACTAGGATAATCATCATTGCACTATACAACTCGAGAGACGGAGAGGGGAAAAAGTAACAAATGAAGGAAAAAGGAAGAAAAAATAACTGCATACATTCGAGAAAGCGCAAGACGACGATGCTAAGGAGGCGAGAAAAAATTGAATAAAAAAAATTAATGGAGGCATTAAGGATCGAAGCTGCACAGCAGTGGAATGAGGGAAGGTGAGGAAGATTGACGATTACGAGTTCCAATGTGTAAAGTCATCAGACTCGATCTCGCACGGGAGCTACCGTTGCCGTACCGTCGCTCAGCTCGTCCGCTATTCGATCGACTATAGAGTTATGCAATTACGATAATTTTGATGAGTCGCCTGTCGGCTCCCGGGCATTCGAGGATCGTTCGATGGTCGCGCGATACAATAGTGCACGAGGTGAAACGCTGGCGATACGAATAATTGTGCGAGATCGTGGCAGGTGTTAATGGAGGTAGATATCGGGAGGTATTTTATTATACGAGGCCTTACGTATTGAGTGGGTCATCAATGATCCAATATCTGTGCGGTTTGGAAACGTCACTTCCGATTGAAAAATCTCATTTTTCAACCGGAAGTGCCGCCACACGCAAAAAAGGTCACTTCTGGTTTTTAAATCTCAGTTTTCAAGCGGAAGAGGTGTCACCCGAGAAAACTTCACTTCCGGTTTGAAAATCCCATTTTTTGACCGGAACTGATGTATTTCCGGTATGACGTCACTCCTTATCGAAAAATGACATTTTCAAATCGGACGTTATGTCACAACGAACTTTTGCAAATTTTTTTAAGACACCGTTCAGAGACGCCCGATGTGGTATTTTGGCGTATACGGCAGCCAGTGATGTGCCATTTTTCAAGCTCCGGCAGTATCCCGCCTGGGCTCCTACATAGCTTAAAAATTTCATGAATTGCCGCTTAATGTGTTATTGTGACTGATGTGAGGAAGTTTCGAGACCTACAGTTTCGGCCACGCATTCTGTTCCTTCATTCATTCATTAATCTATCCACCATCCAGACAATTCAATTACCCGCGGGCGCTTGTAAATTGGTCTTAATTCAACGAGGTTTAGCATAACGCAACCCAATACCCCGTCAACATACGTGCATCGTGTATAACTGTATATGTTCGTTTGGACGCTGGAGCCGGATCATCCTCGTTTGTTAACAAATGGTCCCGTGACTTTTACGTCGATCGGTTATTTACATATGCAGATCTTTGGTACACCCACGTACATCATGCTGGTCCCACTGACGGGAGGAGTTTGTACGGAACGTGTGCCGGTCGAACAAGCGGTCAGTACGGCCCCTCTGCCACTCTCTTCTCCCAGAGCAATAAATAATAAAACCCCTGATTAATCGCCGTATAGATAGATCCACCGCAATCGATACAATACAGAACAGTATATCGCGCCGTTGAAACTTTTAGATAAATCGAGGGATCTCGATCATTCACAATCAGCGTTATAGCCGAGAATAATTGATTGCGCCATTGAATAACGATCGATTTATTACAATTGCCGATGTAATCGGATACAATCGACTATACGTGAAAAATTAATTTTAAATAAATACTTCTGCGGCAGTTATGGGGAGACTCGGACACAAGATTAGATCTAAGTTATCGGCAGGTACTTTCCGCGTCTGCAAAATTTCATGGAAATCTGTGCCGAGGTCATAGCGTTGAGTAAAAGTTTTTTTTTCTTGAATCTTAATCAGTTGCTTGCTACTGCACGTAACGACCTTTCAATCGACATTTTTTTAAAATTTCCTTTCCAAACGAAAATTCTATAGCAATTGAGGTATACAGTAAAAAATAATTTCGTAAAGTCGGAATAAGAAGTTTTGTTAAAATAATTTTCTTAAAGAAGTGACTGAATAAGTTCTTAAAGTCGTTTGTTCCGGTTTGAATAAACAAACCTGTCCTTTTATTTCCCGTGTCATTAACAATTTTGGTTTGTCCTTTTGTTTGTAAAACTAGAGCCGGATGGTGCGATCGGAAAATTAACAAAACAAATATCGTGGACGTTTGTGGACAATAAATTGTAAAAAGTACAAACGTTTTTAAATGCACACGATGCTCGAGCCTCGTTAAACGACATTGTTGTCTACGCCTTATTTATTTCCATGCATAGAAATCTATAAATAAATTGATGAATTAAAAAAAAATAATGTATAGAACAGAATCGATTTCCGATCGAAAGGCTCGATTCCGTGTAAGTAAAAAAAAAAAAAACTCCGCCGACCGTGGAAAGTTTCCGCGGTTCGCCTGCGTGTGAACGCCACCCGATGGATTCACGAGGAGAGATCATCGTCCAATTATAAGCGTTTCAAGCGACGTTCTTATCTCGTTTCTACGATAGATAGAAGGGCGTGCCGGACGTGCAGAAACGCTCGCTCGCCGGCGAGTGAATCGAGGATGCAGAGTTGACGGGGGCGTCGACACCCACGCAGAACAGAGGACAATGAAATACGTAGTGTACCGCGAAGAGATCATCGCTGGGTTGTTCTTCTCGCGCCGCCCAGTGATATCTTGCGGCTTTCTTTCTTTCTTTCTTTCGATTATTCAGCTTTTCTTTTTTTTTTTATTCTTCCTCCTTTACTTCTCACAGTGCGGCGTAGAGTGACTCGAGGGCAAATCTCGTTCTCGATTAGGGGGTTCGCGAGAAAACCAATGTATATGTATTATAGAATACCGATACAGTAAAACCTCGTTCACCTGGGACAAACTGGACAAGACTGTGGACGAAAAATCGAAGGTTTAATTGGATTCCAATTTATTTGACGGATTTCTCCTTTTACAATCTATTTACATAATAGTCCTGTTTTAGAGCTCCGACTGGTAAATTATATTACAATAGAAAGTACTAAACTAAACTACTATACGTATGATATAATGTAATATGATATCCCCCTGGTAACAGTTGAAATCGAAATTAACAATTAGTATATGCAGTAATATCTATTCATATCTCAATACTACGGTATTGGCCATTTTTTTAAAGGCCTCGAATGATATTGGGAATTCGTTACCTAGCCTCCCCATTCGCGAGATGGCGGACTTTCTTGCCGTATTTGTGCGACACCGTTAAAGATTATCACAATACATTACTATTTTAAGCGCTTGGTAGGGCTTCGAAAATGAAAAAAAGGCTTCGAAAATTATGAAAAGGTGTAAGAAAAATTGGTGTCCAATTCAGTTTTCAACAGTTTTTAGGGTTGGGCTTACAGAATTTTTTCAAATCTTTTGTATACATTTTAACTTCATTTCTGGATCGTACATGTAGTCTTAGCCGCGAGAGGTGTAATGTGCCGGTAAAACAGTGCCCTATCGTCGTTCAAAATAGTCCAGTACCGTTTAAATCAATTCCCCATCTTCTTTACGACTTAACGGTTCGATGGACATTAAATTCTCATCAGCATACCGTCCGTACGCGCGTGAAGGAGCGAAAGAAAAAAAAAAGCCCTAGGCACGGCCGAACCGCCCCCGGATAATCGAGGTTTTACTGTACACCGAGCAGCTACCAACTACAAAGCACGAGTTCCGTGCGGCTGGCATTGGCATTGGGAAGATCGAGGGCGCGCTGTACCCACGCACAATAATTCAGGCGATACTCTATATAACACGTTCGTATATGCACCATAATAACCGTACGACATCAATAAGTCAGTAGTTCAATGCTAGAGATAGTCATCGAATAAATTCAGAATACATTATCGAGGGAAGTTCTAGTTTTGTTTTCTTGGGTATAAAGTTCGCAACGTTTGCCGCGGTTTTCCGAGCGCACCACATAGGCATAGATGGTACGTGTAGGCGAGCATAGATCAGGTAGATACAGTGTGGTTATACGCGCGCAGACCAGCGAGAGGTTCTTTCGCACGGCGCGTTACCCCGTCATTAATAAAACATTAATTATCGTCGATTGTCTCGCGCGCCCGGTTAATGAGCGAACGCCGCGCCCCGCTCGCCGCTGCTCTATCGTTCGTTAGCACTGGCTGTACGGGAGAGCAGGAGGTACGAGATCGAAGGATCGAGAGTACGGGCGGCCGAACCGGGCACGTACGGCAATTACGATTGTCCGGCGTGCGTTGAGTAATTGATTTAGATCGGAAGGGGAAACCCCCTTTTAACGGACCAACGGCGCACCGATTTTGCACGGTGTACCTGCTACTTTGCGATAGTACTGAGTTAAACACAACGCACCGACGAAACGCTTGTCCGTGAAGCAACAGTGTAAGGCGGAGAAAGAGATATCGGCCTATGACTCATGGGAGTTCGCACGATCGAGACAATGACACTATTAATTAACTCGTTACGCTTAATTACGCACACTCTTCTCACGCGCTTAAACGTCTATCGAAGTTTGTTTACTATCGCTGCTATGGTTACTATTATTAATCGTAAGCCTACGGAAAAAGGAGTTAACATTAAAATCATAACATTTTTACAAGTTAACCAGCGACGACATAGCGAGGAATCATTTTTTTTTACAAAAAAATAAATCATTGCTACAATGTAAAAAGTTCGTATGAAATTTAATATACTGGTACTGAAAGTTTTTGTGCATAAACTTGGATATTAAATTTCATGTACAATTGTGATGAAAAATTAACGTACAGTATGTTAAACATTTTGGAAAAAATTTACTTTTAACAAGTTACTTTAATTTCACTATAAAAGTCCATTAATTTTTCGTCCCAATTGTACATTAAATTGAATGTACCAGTTTTTGCATAAAAACGCCCAGTCCGGTGCATTATATTTTCAATTTTTTTAAAAACAGTGTACACTGTAAAAATGAATTGTACATTTAATGTGCCGGAACTTGAAATTTGCTTACATTAATTGCATTCATTGAACATTAATGTACTTTCTTTGTACAATTGCAATACGAGATATTAACATGAAAAATCTTTCGGCTGAAATTTACAAAAATATGCATTGAAAATAAAAATTTGACTGTAAAATTGGAACGCACATGTGCTGAAATTTCAGAAACAGTTTATGTAAAAAAGCTATCAATAGCGTTCATTAATTTCCAAAGAAATTTTTTTTACAGTATTGCTCCGTAAGCGTTATTGGCATCGAAACTCGCAATAATTGCCATTTTCTTTCTCGCCGTACGATTCTTTAGCCATAACTTTGTTAAAGACAGTATGATTGATTGGTTAGGCTTGTTGCCGATCGTTATTATTACGCGAGGTAGACGAGTAGACAAATTACATCGGGGATATTTTTCACGCTGGGATAGACACGTTACGACGATGAGGATGTAAGCATATATATATGTGCACGTAATACACATATAATAAACTGTGCACTATACAGAAAGTACGTGCGTGTATGTCTCGTTATTACGACACCTAATGACCACGTTTTACGAAGGGTCTTTTAATTAATTGACGAGAGTACCGCGAGTAATGGCACGTAGCAAATCTGCGCAATATTTCCATGCCCGGAGATCGGCACGAAAGCGCGAATGCGAGAGAAGCGAGACCGGACGATCGGTATATGAGCCTCCTTGAGTCGCGATATCCCACCCGAATTTTCTCAGTGGCCACTGCGGTTTATGCGTGCCACCGATTTCCATGCGCGAAACATATCCAACACGGATGAGTGCGAACCGGGTACGCACACGAGTTTCGGGGCCTTAAATTTTTTTTAATCCTGTATACCTGGCACGCCGTGGGCGTCGCCCTCCGGGATGATGCAGAGCGGCCGCTTCTTCACGCTGACCGATAATTTAAGCCGTTAATGCTGAATTAAGCCGAGGAAGATATATTTATGCGGGCGTACGTCGATGATTTACGGATGCATGCATGAACGGAGTATCGCGAGGAGAGTTACGGGCGTTACCGATCACGGGGCCCCCGAGCCTTACATGTAGCCAGCGAGGCAGGCATGAAAGTATTGGTGGATTCTACCTCCCCCCCCCCCCCCCTTCCGGTATAAATGATTTTTTGCTTTGATCGTCGATGGCTCCGTTACAAATTTAAAAGCGAAACTTACACGCCATTAAAATCGTTTGTATTTCTCTCTCGACAGGAAAAATATCCTGTTTGAAATCAGAGACGAGCAGCTCTCGTTACTCTTATTTATTGCTTATTCAGCTTATCGTAATTTAATATTAACAGTTGATATAATATAATAGTTGACCGAATATGATAGTTGATAGAACATAATAGTTGATAGAACATAATAGTTGATAGAACATAATAGTTGATAGAACATAATAGTTGATACAATCTAATAGTTGATAGAATATTAATAGTTAACACGAAAGGTGTGAGCCGTTTCGACCGTAGTGGGCCTTTCCCAGCTCCAGTTCTCCACAGTGTGTAAACCTTCGAAGCGATGCATAATGCGAGCTCGAGAGGTTTAGTATAAACTATGTACTAATGCCTCTCCGGAGATAACGAGAGCGTGTAAAGCGTACCCGGGGATTGCGCAAGCGGAGCTCGGGGGGGATCTGCAGGGAATAGGGAGTTGACGCGAGGCAGTAATAGTTATACGGAGGATCCTGCTGATCTCTCGTATCCGCGATCGTCGTGTAGTTCGCGTGAGCTAATAAACGAGCGAGCGATCAAACGGATCCCTCGATCCTCATCAGACGCAACCACCTCCGGTTATACAACCAAGCAGACCTTTCAGATTAGCGAAACTCATAAAAATCAAAAGCATAAAAATTAAATTTAAAGCAAAATGTACGACGAAAAAAAAAAGAGAAAATCGGTTTCATTGCTTCTAATAAACACGCGCAGCTTCGCTCGCCGTGCTACCCGAAGGATGATCAGTAATTTTTTTTCTCCACCCGTCTTTCTCAGGCCACGTCGAACAGGAAAATCAAGGTACTCTATCAAGAGAACGCAAAGTAACAAGTACATACACAGTAACCGCTGTCCAGCGCTTTCCTGGAAGGTCTTTCTTCTTAACCGTTAAAATCGCTGATGGACGAGCCAGCTATAGGGGGGATTTATAAATGCGCATGCGCATAGTGCGCGCGCGCGCGAATGGATGGGGAGGATATGCAATTATCCCGGCTGCGTATTCGGAAGGGAATTATTTCTCAATTAGTGTGAGGAAATTTCGCGCGACCTTACGCTTTCATCTACCTTCCTTTCCTCACAGCTCGTCGTTTTTTTGTTTCATCTTTTTTTTTTGATTAATCTTGTGAACTCATCGCTACGATGCTGATGGCTGGCTGGATCCATGTGGACATGAAAGTCCATACGCGAACAGCCCTTGCCTATGGACCTCTCGAGATCGAGCGGCCCCGGTGACCGACGCGTATAGGTACGTGGAGAAAAAGAGAAAGAGGGAACGAGTGAGAGAAGAAGCGGTTATGTACGGGAAGATGCTGCGCGCTTAGTTGAACACCGACGAGGTTCGAGAAGAGCGAGGGTCAAGCGGTCAAGGGTCGAGCCTAGGCTCTCGTCGTGACCGTATAGTGTGCTCTGTTCGGTGTACCGCACCGTGAACTCGCTATGCCTACGTATTATAGTTTTACTCGTTACTATCACTACCGACACGGGCCGGGTACATACACGATATGATCTTCGTATTGGTACGCACGCAATCTCGCAGTTATTACGTGTATAGGTGCAAGGCTAGTTGGGTATCATCGCGGGTCTCCTGTCTCTCGCACCCTCTCAACTGACTGTGGCAACTCTTCGAGTGCCGCGAATATACATAAAATCACACGCTCGCCAGACACCCTCGAGGGGGTTCGGTATTGTTATGGGATACTCTACTGTACCCTCCGAGCTGGCTGCTGAAACTCTAGCGCTCTCTCTCTCTCTCTCTCTCTGCCCCACGTTCAATTTCGATATCGGCTCGCCTCGCTTATACGATCTCACTAAAACCTCGGTAAAGTGCACGTTGAGCTGTAAAATTCTCCGTCTAACAACTCGGCACTTTGACACCGGCTCTCTGAGTGCCGCGCGGGTTTATTTTTATGCGGTTTCACGGAATTGAGACTCCTACTCGGCTTCTATCGATCGTTGCCGTTTTTCGGTGGTTTTTTTTCTTTTTTTTTGTATGAATTCGGACCTCGTTTTCGGAGATTTTCGAACGAAGGACCCCATGTGGCGTGGACGGTTTTTGAAAATCTTCAATCATTTGTCGTCCGCGAAGCCACAGACTTTTGAGATCCAAGTGAGCTACACATCTCCGTAGGAAATGAGATACTTTTTTTAGGGATAGTTCATACTGAACAGTAACAGGTTTGAAAAGGAGAGTACGCAAACCGGTAGACTTTGGGGCATCGCAAGAAAAAAAAAACAATTTTTTTATTTTTATTATGGCAATGTCTCACATTTCGTTACAATTTTTCTTCCAAAGTTGTCTCTCAGATGAGTGAAGAGCACACGCAAGAGGGTGAAAGATACGATACATAAAGACGATGGAAAAGTTAGCTCGTTAGCGTGAATGAGGGAACTTTGCCAAGCCCTCACGTATTGTTGTAAACTCTTGGGTCACGTTAAAATTATAGTGGCTATCGTATACAGCGCGACGGCCGTAATAGATCGAGCGTAATCTCTCCATTGGCGGTGACGTTCAAGGGAGTCAAAAGCGAACGAGCGATCACTTACGTAAATTTCGAAGCGCGCGAGAGGCGAAGTATGCGTGAGTACGTTAAGGCAGAGATGAGGGACGTGAGACTAAGAGGGAATGCCTCGATACGGGTAAAGCTATGGCTGTACGGTATAAAAGGATGCGAGGCGCAAGGAAAACGATATTGGCGTGTCGTGTTCGAGCGTGGAGACGATGATTGCCTCGCCATGGATAATCCTCGAACAGTCCAGCGACACGCAACCTCGCGCGAATGGCCCTCACCGTGGACAACACGATTGTGGTTCGGCCCGAACGGTACGTAACCGGAAATCCGAGCGTATACCGGAGGCAGGGAATGTATATTCCCAAGGATATTAAAGAGAGAGTGATGTACTGGATGAAATGGGAAGAGCGGCAAAAAAAATATTAATCACTTGAAGTAAAATTAAATCGGGAAAGGCGTGAGCGTCGAAATGTTTTCACGACGGCAGGAGAGAACCTAGATGGGATTCTGCCATAACTGGAAAAACGGTCTAACTCTGACTCTACACTGGCCACCATACACCAAAATGCCATGTCGGTTCTCGAGCCGGCGTAAATAGCCAAAGCGGAGCCGACGGTCTTCCGAACACTAGACTACGATAAGGATCTAGTAAATATCACTATATCGTTTGAGACAAATTACCATAGCACATAGTAGTAGGAACTAGAGTGCCACCTATGGTAGGCAATACCCGATGTATAAGAATTTTTCGTAGATATTATGGTAAAAATTCTTATGGTAAAATCATAGCACATAGTAGTAACTATGTGCTATGGTAATTTTTCGTAGATAATGGGTAGTTTTTACTAGATCCTTCTCTCAGTGCAATAAACACTAGGCGATGCTACTATGGCTCTGCTTGACAGAGAAAAATTAAAAAATTGCTCTGCGATGTCACTTCCGGATTCAAAATTTCATTTTTCGATCGGAAGTGACGTTGCTAAGAAAATTTGTTATTCTTCTCTAGAAAGTGGGTGAAACGCCGTACGTGATACATATAAAATGTATTTGGAGTGGATCTTCATCCATAAAAAATGTTTATAAAATGCACAAACCCGCATTTTTACTGTCCAACTTCATTTTAATGTGCACTCCATTGCGCACCGCCTCGGGTGTATTGTAGGCCGCGTATATACCATAAAATGATACAGGTGGTATGCGAACCTTTAAATAATGCGACGCTTCCTCATAATTCCCGAGTTGGCCGCGCCTCGAAAAAGAGCATCTTCGCGCAGCATATACACGTGTAAAGGTATGTGAAAAAAAAAAAAAATGTCAAGCCTACGCTCCGGGACACTGTATCCTTTGCCGACGACGGTCCTAACGGACCGCTGTCCATGGCACCGCCGACAGCAATAATGCCGCTCGACGGCACTTTGCGATTCGGCCACGGCGGTACCCTCCAAAAATTACGAGTCGCACAATCCAGAGATAACATGGCGAAGCTTATTGAATATACGTTAGCATACAATTATACAGCGAGACGGTAAAGGGAGAGCCTTGTGGGAACGAGAATCTCTTTGAAAAGCATCGAGAGTATGCGCGGTGACACTCGATATATTTGCGTGCTGTGTATAGACTCTCCGCTGCTTGCGAACAGATCAGAGCCAGGCCAGGCTCTAGCGATTCACCGAGATAACGCGAACGCGTAATTTATCTCCCCCCTCCTCCCCCCTTCGCCCCCTCGCCTGATATACCGGCTGAGCCGTTCATCGCGGTCCATTGCGGATTATACAATCCGAGAAATCAATTAACGTGTCCGACAGATGTACCCTAACGAGAGTCGCCTTCTCAGATCTCCAATGTCTTCCCTCATCGAGATTAAATAGCCGGGATAGCGGTTATAGAGAGAGAGAGAGAGAGAGAGAGAGAGAGAGAGAGATGGAGAAAGGATCGCAATTTTAAAGACACTGCTGATTCATTGCGTAGGCGCTAATTGAGAGTAAAATTGCGTGGTATACGAACAACGCTCGATGGTAAACCACCGAGAAACCATAACACCCGCCTCGATCGAATAGCGCTAAACTATTTTCACGTTCATCGATGAAACGATGTAAAAGAGAAAACACATACGTACGTTCTATCTAATCTCACGTGTTAATTACTGAGCGTAGTGGTTTTTTTTTCTCGATCAATTAATTATTATGCGAGCGTCGAGGGGGGGGGCATAGTGCCGGGGACTCGCCTCTCGCATTACAAGAGAGTGGTCGACGACCACGACGACGACGAGGACACGGTGATAGTTTACATTAGCTACAGCGCGAGTTCCCGATGTACGTTGCCGCATGCCCTGGCGGAGAGCGCGCGAGAGAGGAGATCCAGTTTTACGATAGATCAAAGAACATAAGTCGACGGCGGTAATCGAGTTAATCGATCGCTCGAGATAATCGATAATGTCGGTAATCCGTTCCAGGTGGTTCGTCCCGTACAACGGGTACGGTGCGGCTATCACTGTAGCTGTGTATTTTCCGTGTACCTATACCATACCCTCGCTGTGCGGTACGTATGTTACCATCTATCCGACGTGGTAAACCGAGGTAAATGATGCGTGTAATGGCTGTCAATGGGTTACTCCAAGATCATCGCCCCGCCGGCACATCTTTATTCACGTTCTATTAGTGCGTCGTTGGGCAATGATGGCCTGTGTAAATTGAGCTCATCACGCGGGTCGCGAACATACTCGTCATCCAGGAAAATTCGACAGATCGCTTCGGGCGGATGGGTCAGATAATCTGGCGAATTAAATACACCGGTTGCCAATAAAATGTTCGCATACACTGACAGAAGGATCTAGTAAATAAGACTATATCGCTCGAGAGATATTACCATAGCACAGAGGAGTAGGGAACCAGTGCGCCACCTATGGCGCCCTAGGTATATGGTATATAGTATGGTATGGCATGGTAGGAAGTACCGGATTTATAAGAATTTTTCGTAAATATTATGGTATAAATTCTTGGAAGATCTGAGACTTTCTTTATGTGCCATGGTCATTTCTCTTAGATGATCGTTAGTTTTTACTAGATCATTCTTTGTGTGTAGCTTTCGGGTTTTTTTCCGCCGCTCGTAAAGCTTCGCGAGCCTGAAATTAGCCAAAATTCTCTCTCACACGGAGAAGGGGAGAGAAGCCTTGAGAGATGGAGAGGAATGTATAAGCGATATGCAAATTCCATTTGCCTCCCTTTTTTCAATTATTATTAGCCACTTGAGGTACTTGGATCTTCGGCGATGGATGCGTTCGTTCGCGCGCAAGGGAGATCTGGTTAGCGACCCAGTCGTTTGCCCTCCGACGAATCTTGGCATTGACCGTACCGATTCTGATATTGGCATGCTTGTATCCACGTTCCTCTCACGGGACTGCCAAGGTTTATCGGAGGGCCAATAACTGTGTCGCTCACTCGGGACACAATGAACCACACAATAATTTTTAGTGGTCTCCTTCGCCGGAGCAAATTCGCGTGGGGCCAACGCTTTTTATGTGTCCCTCTGTGCATAACGGAAATAAACGTCGGCAACTCTGTGGTATAAGTGTACGTTAACGTACTAATAATGTGCAATTTACTAAAGAAAAGGTGGGGTAGACAGGGAAGAGGGTCGAGAAGAGCACGTATAATACGAACGGGTATAACGCGTTCGCCAGCAGCCGTCGCCAGAAGCGCAGAGAGATATAGTCCGGGCTTCTCTCTTATTTTACAACGTGGAAAATACAATGATTATTGGCTCGAGTAATGGCAATGATGGCTGTTCTTACGTCGGTCGTACTTACGCGTGTACGTATACAAGTACCTTACATACGTGTATAACTCGTAAGTACGCTAATAACGATTTCAGCTTCGACTCTCACTGGCAATTCATGCATCATGGCAAAAGGGCCTTTCTGTTGCATTTTTCCTGGCCCACTCGATCGAATATTTTGGGTGCATGCCAATTAAGCGCGAAGTAGCTGCCGTTTTTTGGGCTGGAAATGAGATCGGTGCGGTTAAGGTATTTCTACAATGCTAAGCGACTCTCGGCCACTTTGGACTCGGTGAATTTTGCGGCTGGCGAAGTTGCGGACTGTAGCAGGCTAATATCTTCACGGTAAAGAAGCCGCAAACTCGATAATCTCGTGTGCCCTCGCAGCAGCTTCCTCTCTTTCTCTCTCCCCGCGCTCCTGCCAGAAGAGGCAACCATTAACGCGCCGGTCCGTGATATGCCGATGCTGCTGGTACTCTCCCGGTCGTTCGACCACACGGTGCCGGTGGTCAGCGCACTAACCGATTTTCAAACCCGATTATAACATTCGACGAGGGTAACCCTGGGACGTTGCCCACCAGTCGCAGGTTGCCAACCGACCGGAGGATACTTGCGTTTCGTGGCGAAGACAAACTCGATGAGAGAGAGCCACATGATGTTGGCACTCGGGTCCGGCGAGAGCGAAAGATTGTGTCGGAGATTCGAGAGTTTCAGAGCAGATCCAACCTTCGGCAGTCATTCGAGCTCTCAACCCTTCTCCAACTCTCCGAACGACTTTTCATACGTTTTTATTCGACACGAGTCGAGTCCGTGCTTTTTTCCCCCCCTCAACAGGTGACTCGAGATATTCCACTGGCGGACGAAGCAAATTCGACAGCCTGCGACTAGAGTTAGCTTCCCAGGTAATGAGAGAATCGACACTCGAAAACAGGAGTTCTTCGCTATGTTCCATGTACGAGAGGAGCACGGCGGAGTGCAGATAAAGCGCTCCAAGGTGCTTCCCCCGATTCGCTGTCACGGTGCAAACAGGAACAGGCAGTTAACAGCGGATAGCGAAAGCAGACTCCTGTACATTCACACTCCGACAGTCGACGCTTAATAGCGGTCGGGCAACCGGACGCTTTTTATGGACCAATCGTTCGATACTTTATTGGATTTCCGGATCACGAAACAGCGAAGACCGTGCAGAATCTGCAGGTGATCTGCGCATTCTCTTCGGGTAGGATCAAACTTGTGGAGAATCTGCGAGATGATCAACTCATCCTCCGTGGGTAGCATCAAGATTGCGCAAGACCCGGTGCAGAATAGGTTGCACAGAGCCGAGCGTGTGTAGAATCTGTTAGCACAGCAGCGATACCTTCCTTGTCATCTCTTTAACCCGCTTTCCTCAAAAATGTTATTCAACCCACGTGGAATCCATTCCTTAACCGCTGATGCGAGATATTCCTCCGGCAAATGGATTCAATTCGACTGGCTGCCTGCATTGCGGCAATAGTCAAGTTCTGGGTAAGGAATGAGGACCAAGGGAGAGAATCGACACTCGACGCAGGCGCTGAACTTCTGCACAGCGCTATGTACACAAGGAGCGTACAGATAAAACTGCGTTAAGGTGCAACAGCTTTTATTCCACGGTGCAAACGCAAGGATGCACTTGCAGCAGGGCAGCGGAATCGGGCTTCCTTTCAACTGATCCGGTCGATGTAGTATTCTCGCAGTGTCCACAAGTAGAGCTTACTACTGTACACAACATATTATCCAGCAGTACCTTTTATCCTTCCCACAGGCGGATCGGCGCAATACTGCGTGCTCATATGTACATACACACGCGTATACACGCACGAGTTCGAGAATCGAGTCGAGCGCACGCGGTCAATTTGCGTCTAGCACGAGTCAGCAAGCCCCTTCACGTTCGGCAAGCGCCGACGTCATAGACCCAGCATAGAAATGTCCCTCGGGGTGAAGAGCGCGTAAAATAAGATGTAGCGTCACTGATAACCGCACTCGGCCCCGATCCGGAGGCCAACAGCAGCAGTTTTACTCTTATTCTCTCTTTTGCTCAACTTGCCCCATCCCCCCGCCGCCCCCCTATCCCACCCCCACCTCGACTCTTGCCTTTTCTCACCGGTGTGTCGGAGAGCCGGTGCACGCCGCGCTCATCTGATATCGGGCCGCGAAGTGGAGTTCTTCTCTCCCCGGTGAAACCGAGTCGCCGAAGGCGAGTATCTTCAAGGAGGCCTTTACGTATGCTCGCCTCTATAGCTAATACGATCGCTCGGTGGGACACACACGCGGGACGAAAGTCGGTTCAGCTTACGAGCTACCGAACCACACGTCGAACTTGTAAATTCGTCGAGGTTCTCGCTCCGCGGAGAGGGCACAAAAGAGCCGCGGAAAGAGGCCGAGGAGCGGGACCGTCGGTGACGGTGGATTTTCGAAAGTCTCACGGCGGTAATGAACGGTTTAACGATAAAGCTGAAAATTTAATGGTTGCCTAACGTGCCGAGCTGCGAATTGGCGGTGAGAAAAAAAAAACTAAAATCGAATTCGAACAAAAAAATACGTAGATACTGGGAGGAGTTTGAGAAAGATGAAAATAGACGGAGAGGCATAAGGCGCGTCTTCACGGTCGGAAGACACGATAGGTATGCACTGTACCAAGTATAAGAACCGGCATTATACGAGGAACGTAAGAAATTTTAATCCCCGCCGCGCGCAAGTATGACCGCCCGATAATGAATGCCGCACAACTGGTTATGAATAGCTAAGGATAGCTTCGGCTATTTTTACGCAACTCCCGTGTACTTACGTACTTCACGTGGGTCTGCGCCAGCGGTCGCTCGTACATGTACATAGATAGAATACCTCTACGCGTACCACCGCCACTGATGCCGCCGTGTACTTTATGATTATTGGAGGGCGTACCTGGCTCCTCAAGAAGGATATGCTATCTTCGCTATGTTCCTACTGCTATCCTACTGCCGCGCTCGGATACTCCATACGAATGCCCCACCCGTTTACTCCTCCTTTGCTTTGACCTCTTCGAAACCTTCCGCAGAATAGGAAATCTCGTAAGGTGCTCTATCGTCTGCGAAAATTAAGGTAGACGATCGGCAAGGAAAAAGAGAATTAATCTGTTTCTCTCGGCTCGTTATATCGACTCGCTACAGGAAAGCCAACACAAGCTCGGAGGAACGAGACGGAAGGCCGTTCTCGCTCCATCGTACCGGAAGCTTCGGTTTAATGAAATCATTGTGCAATTTAGGAAAGCGTCTACTCCAATCTCGGTCGATACTGGCTTCAAATCCTCAGCTAGAGCCGAATAACTTTCACAGCCAACCTGCCGTAAGTCTGCGCGAGTCGACCGCCAATCTGCGGGATTGACCGATAAAAAAAAAAAAAACACAATCGATCCGTGCTCTCCCGGAGATTCAATTATCCGCTGCCGCGAAGCCCGATAGGGTGTGACTAGCGATGCGGAGAGATTGACAGATATAAAGATTCATTGAACAACGACGTCGCATTAGAGTACGGCAGTAAAGAATCTCATTGTCCAAGCAGACTTTAATTATTCGTTTCGTCGCTGCGGGGCAAATACCGCGGGTTATGCGAATAATTAATTTGAATTACGGGCTATCAGAATATGCTCTCGAGCGGACCGTCGACGTTTCAATGGGGGGGACACTCTCCTCGCAGTCGTGGTATTAGCCACCGCTTGCTCGGTGTCGCTTCTTCTCTTGCCTTCCCGAGATCCCGAGGTTATTATATACCGATGCATCGCGCAGTAGCGAATCGCAACGGCAATTGCTGCGCGGACGATAGCGCCGGCAACGCGAGGTTCCTTCGGTGTTTTACGAGCTAAGCGTACACAAGTATACCCTGCAGTTTGCCATTGCAACGCTCGGGCTCGTTTCCTCATTTTTTTTTGTGTGCCTCTTCCCATCTCCACTTCATTTTCTTCCTTCGCTTCTTTGCCCTCGTCCTCTTATTGTCGCATCCCGCGGAACCGCTGATGGTTACGCGGGATCGTTAGCGATTCCATTCATTCCCCGCTCTCTGTGTCTCTCGAAGCCGGCGAGCCATTGTCCGGGAATTAATTAATATAACTTACGTTACATAATGCGTTTGCTTCGGCGAAACGTTCGCACGTTGTGCGTGGCTTTCCATCGCGCCTCAAATACGCTTCGAGTCCGTCTCAGCTGCCAGCCGAACGATCGATTATATCGAGGAGCACTCTCGTCGCGATGCCGCCGCGGCTGCTGGTGCTCCTCCATCATCGGCCGATTCTCGTTCTCGGGTTTACGGTACACCGGTACAGTATATTGCGTATAATATCCACTCGGCGTCATGTGTTCGAGGGACGCTACTTGTCAAGAGAGGCGTTGAAGCCACGACGCGCGTACACGTACCTACGGGAAATACAACAAAGATGACCCGACGAGGAGGAAGGAAAAGGGTTGAGGATACAGAGGTAGAGGGAGAGATATCCGACGAGAAAGCGCAGCGTCATTCTCGCTAAGTCCCACAGAGACGAAGTTCCGTGGAACGAGCTTCGTGGCAGGTTGAACGAAGACCCTCGGCACAAATCTCATCGGACTCGAGAATTTCACCGAGAATTTCTCAATCATTCTCGATGCTCTTGTACATTTAACGATCAATGGATCCATCACTTTCCATCCTCTCTCGCTCGAGACCCGGCGGTTGAAGTGAACGAATAATTAGCGCTGCGAGAGTCACGTAATTACGGTTGCCCGGTGGGTGGAGCGGTAGTCGAACGTCGTATGAATAGCGCGGAGTCGAGTGCGATCGTTTGTCGCTCACCGCGGGATATCGAATTTCCAATGTACGCTCGTTCGTTACGTTCTTCGCGTGTCTCGGCGTATGAGAGTTCCTGAGATATCGGGTTATGGCGGTGAATCGCGGGGAGTAGCCCTCGCGATAGCCGGCGCGCTACGGTATTCCGGTATTCGCTCCCGATGGGTGGTCTATCGCGGCTATCATAGAAGGCGAGAACTGTGGCAAATGATAAATAGAGTGATTATCCGGAGACGGACGGGAGGCCGAGTGGGCCTTGGCACGCGGTATCTCATACGGGTAGGATGATCGAGGCGGTCACCATGCGCAATGGGAATCGGCCCAATCATCATCATCAGTTCGTTCTTGCAACTTTTATCTGCGCCGGTTGGAGTGTGCTCGTGGACCGGGCGGTAACTTTGAGAGCCCCGGCGCAATGGAAGCCGAGGAGCACAAACGTACCGCGAGCGCGTAAACTCGCGATGCGCACATTTGTCTTTGGCAAGGAAACTTCGTGACCGTTGCCTGGAAGCAAAAGGGCCAGGATCGATAGAGATCAATGAATTGCAAGCACATTTGAGACGTATCACGCACGTTCTTTTATTCGCTTTCTTTTATTCCTTAGTTCACATGTTTCGGTCATTAGCTGCATTCGAGCTACACTGCAGAGCATTTTTTTTTTTGTTGCATTCTGCAGCGTCACTTCTGATTTGAGATCACCGATTTAAGATCTCCATGAAAATATTAGTTTTCGACTGGAAGTGACGTCATATGGGGAAACGTCACTTCCGGTTTGAAAATCTTAATTTTCGACCGAAAGTGATGTATTTCCGGAAAGACGTCGTTTCCGGTCGAAAAATGAAATTTATTTGTTGGAAGTGACGTTACAGAAAATATTCTTCAATGATATCCCGCTGAATGATAATAGTTTAAAGCGCAAAATCGCTGTCGCCAGTATCATTTGTCGCAGAGCATGTGCGCCGGACGACCGAGCGGACTATCGATACAGGTATACCTATAGGGAGGTAATATACGGAAGAAGAGACCACCGTTGGAAGGCCGGTTCCTGTATTACCACTCCCGCGCCGCAACAACGTTCTTCCATTTAGCTATCCGGAAAAAATGTCGTCGGTGAAACGATCGGATCTCCAAGTAGCGTGAGCGCCCACGTGTGCTCGCGAGCCTGATTTTTATTGCGATGGACTGCTGGGCCTGGCAATCGCGTATGGCTCTCTTGCTTTCGCACCCTCCCGAGGAAGAGAGATCAATGGTTGGAATGAACAAGAGTGAAAAAGTGCCGAGATATCGGTACTGGAAATGCGACCGCCTGCGATCGAACAAGGACCCTTAATCGAAAAAGAGCATTACAATGTTGACCTACTGGCCCGATTCGCGCAAACGCGTATGCATATATGTCCTGGGCAGAAGAAGACGAAAGCCGGGGGGAAAAGAAAGAATTCTCCTATGTCGAAAGAAACTTTTTTGGAAAAAAACTACTGACCGACGTAATATCCATTTCCGGAAACCTACTGTAGGACACGTCTCCGAGCGAACGTCTCTCCCCTCACTGCGAGTCGACCCGTTTGTTGGGTGTTCTCGCTCCCGCGAGAAGTAATTTATTGCGTGCGGCAAAGCGGCAATTATGGAGAGAGAAACAGTCCCTGGGTCGTCCCAACAACGCCGACATACGGAGAGTAGTTACACAGCGTGAGGTGCGAGGAAATTTCCTCATGTGCGTGTTACAGAGCGAAATTAGTTTCGAATTAATCCTTGACAACCCGTGTACGCTCACCCACTTGTCCGCTCATCATTGCGGTAATTTTAGATATACCTGGGCATAAACGTAAATCTATGAAATTGACGCTCGTGGGTCCCGTAGAATACGTGGATACCGAGCCGGGTCGTCGAATGCGTGGAGGTTGAATGATAGAAAAACATCGCGGGATGATAGCTCACTGCACCCAGAAAAACAACTTATCTCAAGGTTGAACCGCAAATAAATATTTATTTTATTTAAATACGTATTTATTTAATTCAAATAATAATAATGATAATAATAATATTATTTATTGAGCATTCTCAACAGAAATACATTCATCTGATATTACATTTGTACGTTTGGTAAGGTTACATTTGTTTTGCACACAACATTTAATTCAAGCAAATATTTATTGAAATCAAACACTCGTTTGTCGACAAGGCGCCCGTCAAATAGATGATTTTTCTTGGTGCGGTTTTCGTTCTTTCTGACCGGCCCGGGATCAAATTCGGGGGATTTACCGAAAAGCTCTTAGGATCATCGGTCGACAAGCCCCATCGACATACCGATGTACGGGTGTCGATCCGGCACGCCTCCCAATTCTCTTCCCAAGCGCGATAACCCTTCGACGACGATCGAAAGATTCGCGAGAAGGATATTCGAGCACGGGAATTCCCCGTGCCATTGCGGAATCCCTGATCCTTTCGCGATCAGCAAACGTTCGTCCATTTCTGCTTTGCTTCGCTTTCCTTTCCTTGCTCCGTACAGTACACCTGTGTGCGGGGATAGCGTGTGTCGTTTATTCCCATTTAAGTAGAGCCGGGCAGAAGGCGACGGAGTCTCGTTCACACAAATCAGTCAACCCTCTCGCGGCCCGACCGTGAGCAGGCGCGCGTACCAGAGCGCAGGGTTCGCAGCTCGCTGGCGAAGGCGTTCGCCGATCCATCTCCCTGAAATCGCCCTTCTCGTGGCTCCTTCTCGCGTCGCGATCGCCACTGTCTCCTCGTACTCCTCTCGCCGGCTTCTTCGTCGTCCTCGCGGTCGTCGGCTCGCAGAAGATAGCAAACTCCACCGCGACTCCGAGTAACCGTGAGAAAATCACTACGTCCACCACGGGGACCTGTTCTCCTTGCATACTCTCGCACTCGCCACTTCCACGTTCGGCATATCCGTGCATAGGAGAATAGCAAACCCGCTTCCTCTACCCGCGATTATAACGAAGCCCGCGACAAAGCTGCCCCGAGATTTTCTCAGGATTCGTCCTGGTACCATTCGATTTCCTACTTCGTAGATCAGTCAATCTTTATCATTGGGTCAATCTGATTCCACGCTTGCGGGGACCAACCAGGGTAACTGCGATAACGAAGTTTCTCTTGAATAAACGAATTAACTTTTTTTTTTCGATAGATAAATAATCGTGAAATTATTATCCTCCGTGACACAAAGCCTGTTGATCCAATTGGCATTAGTCACGGTTTCCTGGAGGCGGATCATTCATTCGGTATTGGGCTTCACATACGATTCACAATCGATCATCGTCCACCCCTTCACCCGGTGCACGGTAGTTATCCGCAGTCGAGATAACACACAGTAAAATGGGTACCAACATTTCTTTTACACAAACGTCCAAAAACCTTTTCTTGTTAATTTTACAAAAAAAAAAACTTGCCCATTTTTCACGAATATTTTTTGCAAAAATTAACAACAAAATAATTGTGGACGTTTGTGAACAAAAAAAGGTTTGTTAAATGTACAAATCTTTTTTACTGTGTACGAGCTCGAAAAGACCGAAGTCTGTTGACCATTTTTCACGGTCAACACTTCGATTTCTGCGTTGGGCCAACAAACCGGTAGGCTTCTCGGAGAGCGAGGCGGTTCTTTTCCTCGGTTTGTCGCGACTCGTATGATCGGGTCATACCTTACACGCTTGTCCAGGTCATCTCAGCAACACTTTTTTTTAGAGTGTGCCGGAGAGAGCCTGGTGACCGGTGTAATTTCCGAAGCGAGAGGCATCCGCGCAAATCGTATTTATACCTCTCGCGGGGAGATGAGTAGACGGGGAAGGAGGAGGACGAGGAGGAGGGGGGAAGAGGTCCAGACGCCGCGATCGAGCAGCTGCGCCTCGGTCAGGTCGGCGAGAGAGCTGCCATGTCGCTGCTGGAGAATTGAGTACGGAGTGAGGCTGGCTGGCCCCCCAGCTTCCCATTTGAAATTATGTCCCGTCTCGCCACTTAATTTACATTATTTTATCAGAAAAAGCTCCGGCGTTGTACGCCGCGCGCCCGGCGTGTATGTATAAACTATGTAAGACCGCTTGTACATCCCAGCTGGGTATATCGTGGCTATAATACACTCGCTACGGTGCACATGCCGTCCTCGTCGCTCGGTGGCGACGCTCGCTATCGGCATTATTTTTCCCCGCACGACGTCGAACAAGCTCTCTTCCGGACGGTCAACGGGAAAGGACTACCGTCTCGAATTAACTTTCCACCGAAAAATATCTCATCTATTGATTTTTTTTTTTTATATTTTTTATTTATTTATTTTAATAATGGAGAACGGAATTTGCATCACTCGCCAGCAAATCGTCAGTTTCGCGAAGCAATTGCGAAGAGCTGCGATCGGATCGAGTGCGTGCGCCAGCGTCTGCTACTTCGCCGATATTTATCGGTAATAAAAATGTACAAAGGGGACTGGACGGACATGAGCCAAAACGAATTCTGTCGAGAATGAATTAACGTGTTACAACCTCAATTGCGGATCTGCCTCATTGGTTGGGAATATGTACATATGAATATGTATATAAGGAATGTGACGTGGGTAATCGTGTATAACATGTTATGCACACGCGTGCTGCCGGCACGCCGGCAAACTAATTATAAAATGTCAGGGCGTTAACTGTCCAATATATCTGGCGGGTCAGTCGCGCGCGACGATACGAGAATATTCGCACGTAGCCCTCGTGCATTAAGATAAAAGCCGGGTGCTTCTCCTCACCGGTCCGAGGGGACTGAGAGCTGACGAGGATAGAGGTTAATATAATATACATATATGTAAAAAGAAAAAGAAAAAAGGGCGAGGGCTTGTGTCCGAAAGATCGGAGTCCTTTCGCCGCCACCACGCCGATCCTCACTTTGATCGTCTCAAAGTATTGCAACCGATCGCCCAAACTGCTTGGAAATGGGATACCCGTGTACTTGTTACTCTCGCTGAGATAAAAGGAACGTCAGTGTCGGCCCGACGACGAGGAGTGTACGAGGACTTTGAGCATATCCACTCAGGCACTTTCCGCACTTCGTCGCTGGCGATCCGAGATCGGACGACGTAGCCGTTCTTGCCACCCGTTAATTACAATCATAAAGATTAATCGGATTAACGCGCCACGGAGTGTGCTATCGTACAACGTACAACTTAGCTGTCGTTCGCGGTTGCGCTGTATTCCAATTTCACTGGTATGTAAAAAAACCTATATTCCGAGATAAGGAAATCGTCTTCGAGTATTTTATTTTTACAGGGAAGATTGTGGTAGCTTAGTTTTTAGGAAATGGTGAATTTAGTGAGTATAACTGGATCGTGATTGGATTATGATGAATTCATGGAACGTGGCTTTGAAGTTTTGAGACGAGAACAATTGGAAATATTTATGTTTAACCCTGTGACACATGGGGTTCAACAGTTTGATATTAATTACGAACTTGATTTCGAACTTGATATCAAATTCGAACTGCTCCAACTTGAGTTCAGACTTAAGTTCGGACTTAAAATCAAACTTACGCACGATCTTAAGTTCAAACTACCATCATAAAATTCGACCCTTAGTGCGCAGGTTTCGGCCTTTTTCCATTTTTTTTTAAGCGGTCTCTTTACCGTTGACAACAACTGGATGGCCACCTTCGATGATTGACTCGCTTGTGTAAATTTTCGTTAGCCGATTGAAGTTGAGTTTGCGATTTTTGAATGTGATGCTTCTAAAGTGGGAGGCTCTTGTTGACATTGCTGATTTGCACTGTTGTAGGTGATAGTTAAAATTGAGCTCTTGGTCAAAATGTATTGCTAGGTATATTGCATGTTACTGCAGACGATATATGATTTTGGGAAAATGACCAATATGTTTGTTGGATTAAAAATGCAGAATCAAAGTTGAAAGATTATCTGAAACAGGCAAACTAGCGCGTTTCATAGCCACCCAAAAGGATTCGAACGTGTTCGCGAGTGACGTGTCGTGGTGCATCAGACCATCCGAGGCAGCAATTTTAATCTCCGTGGCGTTCGCGGAATGCGTTCGATCCAATATTACCGTGGCTTAGCTACTCCGCCCATTTATGTCTCACTCGTTGCCTCGTTCTTGTGGCCTCGGCCCGAGAGCGCAATAATTCAGGTCTGGGTTAGCCAAGCCTCGAAGACCGGAGGATACGGGCTTCGTTGCGGAGTGCATTGGGTACGAAAGAGAATAAGCCGGCTCGTTACAAGTTATAATACAGGTATAGGGTAAGGTATGTACACGCCCTTCGAATTACCCGTAAAGTTCAAGTTCTTGCGTCTATCCCGGATTGAACTCGCCGAAGATAATTTCTGATGAACGAAGACTCGCGAACGAAAACCAGCAACGGTAAGTCGCTAATTAATTCTGCACAATTTGCATTAATGATAAGTCACGACGTTGCTTTTCTCAACATTCGTCGGGCAAAGGGAGTCCAGACGAGTGTCGGTCGATTTTGAAGATTTCACCAGTGGCGCCCACGATGACTCTTACCTTATAATAGATAAAATAAAATAAATATGTTGATAGTTTGCCGCTGAAAAAGTTCGATCAAAAGTCGCCGTTTCTAGAGGCTTGGACTCGACTAACGGTAATAACGCATTGCCGGAGCTCGTCGAGCCTAATCGCCCTTCGGCAATCAGAGAACTGAAAATGAAAGTGCTCGCGCGCGCACATACGATCCACACATCTATCTATAGACGCAGTGTATCGGGCGAATAGTAACATTCACCGACGGATTCTCCGGTCGAATGATGGACGGCGGACCGAATCCAGAACGTCCCGTTTCTCAGGCCGAGGCTCGCCATCCGCGAGCCCCCCTTCACGAAATCGATGCGTCAATTAGCGTAATTAACGGGCGAGTTACGGCAACGCGGGCGAGAGCCGGAGAGCAGTACGAGTCGCCGTATTGCCGAGTCCCGCACCGAACCGATATAGTACCGATACTGTAAACCCAAGATTTGCGCAACGGAGTATGTGTTTGCACGAGGGCAGAACACGCATCGCATCAGCGTGACGTCGATGCTGTTGGTAGAAAAATCCTGAGATTTCACATTGTCGAAGATTATCGTTGCTCGTATAAAGTTTTATCGGGTGTTCCGATAGTTCTCTTCGAAGAAATTTTATTGATTTTTTTTCCAGATCTCCTTGTTGGAAATTGATTTTATCGATTAATTTCGAGGTCGTTCCGATTCTCATAATTCGCTCACGGCGTTATAATTCCAAAGTAAAAGTAATGATCGGTACGACACCGCGCTATCACAAACAGCCTCCGTACTTTTACCCACGACTATCGAGAGTAGCCGCGACGTGAGTTGTGTGCAACACACGTGGACGGAGCACGGGCGCGTGCACAACACCGTCGAGACACGAGCGTCCGTACATCGGTGAATATTGCCGTACGCTTGTGTAGCTTATGCCGCAATAACCTTGTACCCATTGCGATCGACTATGCCACTCTGTGCAGCCACGCTGTACCATGCAGGCGGTCCCTTTTACGACGAGAATTAGTACTTACAAATTAAATTGACAATGAAGCCGTTACCGTATCTTTATTGTGCCGGAGCCTTTTGTCTGCTCTCGCCCGCCCAGCGGACCCTTTAAATATTATAGAATCTTGCTTCGTCAGGATTTCAGAGTAACTTGATGCCCTCAAAGAAAAAAAAAATAAAAAATAAAAAAATGGGAATGCTCACAGGTAAATTCGAAGAGCGAGGGAAAAAAACTCATAACTTAGACACGCCGTAAAAAAAAATCGTATGACACTCAATGTACCGGACTGGAAGTCCGGATCTGGTATATTAAATTCCATGTACAGTTGTGATGAAAAATTAACGATCGGTGTATTAGAAATATAGGAAATAATTAATTTTTAATACTTTACTTTAATTTCGATGAAAAAGGATATTAATTTTTCATCAAAATTGTACATTAAATTTAATGTACCGGACTGGAAGTCCGGAACTGGTATATTAAACTCCATGTCCAGTATTGATGAAAAATTAACGATCAGTGTATTAAAAATATAGGAAATAATTTATTTTTAGTACTTTACTTTAATCTCAATGAAAACGTATATTCATTTTTCATCAAAATTGTACATTGAATTTAATGTACCAGTTTTTGCATCGAAACTTCCAGTCCGGTGCATTAAATTTACAAAGTTTTTTTTACAGGGCATTAGTCGAGCCCGCGATTATTAGTGGTTGCGCGGTCGTATTTAGAAGTACTCGCCGTAATGTCGGCTCCCGCGTAAAATCCGCGTAAATCCATCCGACTTATGTGACGCCGAGGTGGCCATCGGGTAGTCGGTCGAGGTCGTCGGTCGGGCCATCACCACCCATGTCGGGAGCCTTTGAGGGAAATCGCCGCTCACGCTCCCCGGCACGTATCCGACACTGCCGCAACGACGATACGATGCGATACGGGCGTGTCTCTCATGCTCGGTTTCACCTCCGTGCGGAATAGATGCAGACGGCACACAGGCAAGAGTTCACGCTCGAAGCCATGCTACATCGGGGAAATCCGCGCAATCTTCGCTCGACGGCTTTACTACTGGCGAACGATAACTCGTCGCGATGCAATACCGACGGAGGGGAGAGAAGTATGCGAGCCTCACGAGAAAGAGAGACTCACTTGTGGTCTCCGTTACAGATATTATACGGCTCGAACTCGAAACTGTGCGCCCGCT
Organism: Exephanes ischioxanthus; assembly: GCA_958510785.1. NCBI lineage: Eukaryota > Metazoa > Arthropoda > Insecta > Hymenoptera > Ichneumonidae > Exephanes > Exephanes ischioxanthus. Next base: position 17,773,042 of record OY294022.1, on the reverse strand, counting down.
GGATCTTGGCACTGGGAGCGCACGGATGCTAATTATGCACCGCCCGGCGACTCCGGCGGCAAGGAAAGCCGTGCACAAATTAATTGGAAACACGCCGTAGACCCGCCGGGTACACCGAGACTATTTCCGTCGCTAATTATATTGTTAACATTATTCGAATCGCGGCAGTAAAATGTTCGTGTGGGAAACTGAGTTCAGTTATGCCGCACGGATATACCTTCAGATATTAACTTCGACGTTTATAATGGCTCGCGGTGGGCGGGTTGCGCCCGGATCGTTCGAGAAACAGAACATTTTTTGATACCCGGAGCAATTTCGAGTACGAGTTTATCGACGATAACTCGGGAGTCAAGAGAACCCGTCGGGAAGCTTCGGTCCCGGCTAAGGCATGCCGTTCGCTCGCTCTCGAATTAATTGGAACAAGTATTTCCCTCTGTGCGAATGTGCGCTGGTGGGATTTTACGGTCGTCGATAATTATCATCGAGAAAAATTGTCCGCCGAAGAGGTCAAGTATCGTACCGGGTTTCGTGCGGAAAACATAAAATAAGTTTTTTTTTTTGTTGTATTTTCGTAGTTTTTTCGAGAGTTCATCGCCCGTGCAGCAATAGTCTCTACAATGTATAAAATTCGTACGCCTCATTGCAATCGGAGACGACAATAAAGAGGCGAACAAAAAATCATACATATATTGTACAAAGTTCGATGGAAGACGAAAGAATTATGAGATAACGGTCGCGCTATACATAACGTTTGTACGGACCACCTCGTTACATTTGGAATTCGCGAAATGCAAAGTGAGCCGTGGATCGACGATTTCACCCGGGAAATAATGGGTTCGAGTAGCGCGTGCAGTAAAGTATATTCGAATGGCCACGGGCGTGAGGGAGCACAAATTAATTGGTGGAATAACACAATGCGTACCCGCTGCGCGAGTCGCCCTCGCTAAATGATTATTTTGTCGGCCGGCAGCAATTACATCGTTAAAATTATTCAAATGACCGCGCGGAGCACGCGTCGTTTCGACTCGCTGTACGACCCACCGAAATTCACCGGCTGCATTTTTACGACGCGTAATTCGCCAGCGAGAGTATCCTCGTTCAATTATCGATTGCGTGCCGGGCTTCGCTGGCTGGACAGTAGTTAGGGCGTCGAGTGGTCAGACGTGCCCGCGTTAGCTGAACCGAAATGCCGTCGATCACGGCACCAAAAGGGTATCCAACTTTCACGGGCATGGATTATTCCCGTCGCATCGATCAATCGCCGTGTGACCTTTTGCCCCGAGATTTTCGGCTCATTCAAATTTCCCATGCTTCTTAGACGAGAGTTTTGTAATTCCCGCTCGAATCGGCTTCGTTCGGCATCTAGCGAAGCGCACGTAAAAAAGTAGGCTCGAAAATTTTTTGCACCGAGAATATTTCGGTGAGAGTTCACTCGAAACTCGAACGGGAACGAATTGGCCGTTAGAGTTAAGGCCAGGGCGTGTCTATTACTTGCTCGCCTTTACTGGCCGTTTCGCTGTTCGGCCGCCGGTCCGATTTCCGCGAACCTATAATCATGATAAAAAAGGAGACGCTCTTCTCTGTGCAAGAGAGCAACCGGAGTGAATATATTCGCCTTTCTATATTCCGCGGCTGAATTGATTTTTGGATGGACGAACTGGACCCAACTGTCTGCACGCACGCGACTCTCGTTGAGGCTTTCGGTACGAAACTTACGCTCCGAGCTACGTGAAACGCAGTATTACGCTTTTAAGCCGTTTGCCAAATGTCCGAGCGTTCGACATTGCCAAAAGGCCACAATACGCATACATTATTTACGCTCTTTTTTCCGAGGGAGAATCGCAACATGTTGATAATTTTCAAAGGTACTGATAATTTTAGCTCTCGTACATTTATTTAAAATTTTTTGAATGAATGTTTATATTCAAGCTGTAGCATTGCATCGAGGCGCGGGACGAGAGTATGTATTCCAGTGGGTTTGTATGAGGCGTAATGACTGTGATTACTCGGGGTTTCTTAACAACTGTGAGGACGATGACTTTGCTCTTGCCGCGGTAAGATCGAGAGGAAGAAGATCCAAGCCACGCGATGAAGTGCCTCGAAAGTATTTCTTTCTCGCATTTCTCTCCGATCCCCCGAGGAACGCCGATCTTTATTAGCCCAAGTTTCGTCGTCGTGCATACGGCGCCACTCGAATGTGGGAGGGCTGCTCAATAATTCAGACGAAGAGTTGGCAATGATTCCAAGGCGGTAACTTTTTGCACAAGCGCACTTGCGGTGCGACGCGCGCGAGATGAATTTCAAATACATTTGAGATATATCACACATGTTCTTTCACGTGTGTGACATGTCCACTTTTCTTTGTTACTTAATTCACGCGTTTCTTTCACTTGCTGCATTCGCCATAGATTCCAGAGAAAAAATTAAAATCGTTCTCTGTAATGTCACTTCCGTCACTTTTTGAAAATCTCACATTCAAACCGGAAGTGACGTCATACCGGAATGTATGACGTCTAAATATGGCGTCACTTCGGGATGAAAAATGATATTTTCAAACCGGCAAGATTTTCAATTTTTTTAAATCCATTAATAACGGGCCGTCTCGCACGAGCGAATTTTAAGGTACTCTGCCGGGTTAATTATTTATTCTTAATTTGATAAGCGGCGAGTGCCCTTCGGTGACAAATGTATTTTTTATATGACGTGCGACTAACAAGAGAAAGAATGAGATAAAAATCACGAGCATATGCACGTCGCCGGTTCTCGACGTGCTGATGGTTCGCTCGCAGGTGAAACTTTATTCATTTTTAATTTTTTTTTTTTTTCGAGGACGCCAGAACCATCGCGCAGCATCGGCCACACGAAGATTATACGAGATTTTAATCGACCGCACACGACGAAAGGTTGGCCCTCGGGTGTAACGTGATTCCGCGAGATGATGCGTCGCCGCAAAAATTTCACCGTTTCCAGCGCATCGTAAGAGGCAGAAAGCGTAAAAGTTGGTTAAATATGCATGGGGACGAGGTGATGAGTCGCGCTACCGTGCGAATTATAATGAATCGTTGGGTGATGTTCAACTTTATCTTTTTATTTTATTTTTTGTTACCGTAGCTACCACGATATATGCGCCCTCTGGATTGCCCGGAAGTGTGGGGAAGAACTCGAGGAATAAGTGACACTCGTTATGAATAATTTTTCTTCATCTAACTCTTTCTTCACATCGAGTCGTATTTTGCATTTCCAGCGCCAACAGGCTACAATCAAATCCTCATTAGAAATATGTATATTTGTTTTTCGTATTCCTGGCACTGATGACCAGCTACATGGTTCATACTTGGGCAGAAATTTCGCCGAACAATAGTACAGTAGAACCTCAAGTATCCGAATCGATTGGGGTCGAGCCAAGATCGGATTAAAAATTGCTCGGACAATGGAAATTTGAAGACAAAAATAACACGTAAAGCATCAAGAAGGGAGTTAACGATGTGCGGTCTCGCTTCGAAAGAAATTAAAAGTTTTTTCCACTGTATGAATATCACGCTTCCGCTTAGAGGTGGAAGTATTGTTCGTCGAAGCCACAACGCACTCTACTACAAAGCTATTATTTAATTACAAATAATTGTTTACATGCACGAATATGACTATCTCTGCGCGTCGCCATGAACGGATAAATAAGGTGAACGGCCCAATTATTGACCACCTAAGTTCCACAAGGCATTGAAAATGAAAGAAGATTGTTAAAAATAGTGAAGGTGTTGAAATGGCTGGTATTATGGAAAAGTCTAGAGTCTCAATTAACTAAACCATTATTTTATTACTTTTAACTATTTTTTAATAATAAACTCGAAATATTCGCACTACAATTTTGCCACATAGCCCATATAGTTGCATCTATGCCCGATTAGTGACCAAACATAACTCACGAGCGAGCTCATCGCGTTGACTGAAATATGCGGTCTGAAGTATACCGCGCTTTATAGACTTAAGGCGGGGCTAAACCTGTGCGGCGAGCGGCTGAGTGTGAGCAATACGGCGCCATAGGGTTCCTGTGAAAGCGGGCGAGAGGGGGTTTAGACTCCCCTTAAGGTGATGTGAAATACCGCCGTCGGTAACAAAAATTGTACTGTCTGCCATTTTGAGACCGCAGACCCCCGAGTAAAAAGAAAATGGTCTTTCCCTGAGGAATCGGCAGGCGCAGGGAAAGACAATTTTCTTTTTGCTCGGGGGTCTGCAGTCTAAAAACGGCATTCATTACAGTTTTTGTTACCAGCTGAGCACGGGGTAAGTGGGCGGGAGGGTGTCCCACATCACCTTAATTCTCATCCACGCATTTCCCGGCGAAATGGTAATTTCTCATTCTTTTAGTGTACATCAAGTCTATAGCTCCAAGCACCCGATATCGCGCAAAAACTTGTAGTTTTTTGCGCAACATAGTAACTTTCATGCATACATGCAGTACGAGCCAGAGTGTACGATGAGGGCGATCGTAGAATCGATTTCTCGCTGAGCTTACCCAGGTATGTCCAGAGGCCCTTCTGTCTTCGCTCTTTTAACATTCCTCCCTTTCTTTCTGTCTCTCAGCCGTTCTGCCTTGCGCGCCTCGTCCGCAGCCACTAATTGCCGCAACTCGTGAATTAGCATCGGCAATAAACTTACTCCGGTACTCCCGCGAGTCCGACATAAGGTGACTGTAAAGGTTCATTAGTCACCAGGCACCGTATAACTAGGTACGCCGGGCGCTGGGGATCCGTGCGGGCAGAACTCGGTACCGAAGTACGTATACCTAGGAGTCTCGGTTGCTCGTTGCTTGCATCGCTCCCTCGTTGCACCGCTCAGGGCTAGCTCTTTTACCGAGGAACTGGTCGACGGACTGCCGTACAAGCTGAAATCGCCCTCGCATGACGAAGCCGACCAGCCACTACAAGTTCACCTACAAAGTCCTCGGTTGGCTTTCCATTGAGTCGGTCAACTTCACCGCAGAACTTCCAACGACCGACGTATCGCCAAAGGGTATGATACTTGTTGGCTGTTGCCGACTCGCTTTTGATTCTATCCAAGCCTCCGGCATCAAAAGGCCGCACCTGTGCCACAGTCTTTCGGTCACCGCCGTCCGTCCTCTTTCTTACCCCTAATTCAGTCACCCTCGCGCAAACTCCAACATATAACGTCGCTAAGAGATCTTCTGGCATCTCGAGCTTCGTCTCGTTCGTTACTCCATCGTCGGAGCACCAACAAACAGTGGCTCATCATCGCGATCACGTATAATCATCGAGACGTTCACGAGGATCTTCTTCTCGGAGCTCATCGTGAAAGCTAATAAATGTTCGTTAATCACTACGAGTGGTGTCTAACTAGATATGGACGTTGGATATCCGCAAGAAACGACCCGCAAGAAACAACTGTCCGACCGGCGTTCACTTCATTAAATGTTCTCGGTAATCTCGGTAAAAAGCGCAGTGAACAAAAAAAAAAAAAAACTAGGTAAAAAAAGGAAAATTGCTTTTTGTTCTTCACACTTGTATTCATCATCGCGACTTGCGCGCAACAGTGAGCATAGCCATGAGGTATCTAGTTCATTACACTCTCGAGTCTGTGCCTAGTTGCATCACTATCCCGCGGATCCATTCGGGAAACTGTAATAAACGTTTGTTAATCAAGGATCCCATTCGTTTCATAGCGGCTGCATATCTTTCCGCCATTAAAGACAACGACACGAGAGATTTTGCACTTTTTCAAACCGGACCTCTTCGGGCGTATGCGGTATGGATACAATTCTTTCGTTTATCGACGGCCCTTTGCTCGCTGGAAATTCATCGGGATCTCCTTGTTCACTCGGGGGCTCACACTCGGGATGGGATTGTCACGTTGTCTGAGACGGGCGGTGTGTAACGTTGCAAATCCCGTTCGTTACGGGTTACTACCACGAGATCTATCGGGGTTCATTATGGATTTACGGTACATCGTATAACTTCGTCGTGCTCGCGGGAGACTACCGAGGATTATTTCGTGAGGCTCTGAGGACGTGTGTGCACGTACACGTAACTCGACGGTATGTATGGAGTGTCTGGTATCAGACGAGGCAGGGTGGAGCGACCGTAAAGCTTCGTTAAGGACAGACTGGTCCAATCGTCGAACCAACCCAGGCATTGCCGTCATTCGCATTCGGAGACTCGCAGCGAAATTTCATTCCCGCAAGGATCATCAGTCTGAATGCTCAAAAAGTATTCCGCATCGATGTCCAGGTATAACGATCTTACTTTCAATCTTTCCCATCCCTTCCTTCGCGACAACAACGTGAATGCATTCGGTACTTCAGTTACGAGCCCAACGTATCTACCTCGTAAACCATCCGCGCTAGACGAACCAGTTCGTACTTTCCGTCAGTGGTTTTACCTTCACTTCCCTTCGCGGCGACTCTCGGTCTCTCGTTCGTTACACAAGCCCGCGCGAAATGCGCCCGAGAAGAGAGACTATGGGCCCCTCTGCGCTGTGCTCATCATAGGTATTTGCCTCGTGCAAGAGGCATCGGTGATGCTGCTCGTATAACTCGCTCGTGTCCCTGCGAAACGATCCAGTTGTCGGCTCTATTCGTCTTCGTGCGCTCTTCCCACCCTCGTTTCTCTCGCTCGTTCCATTCTCGCTTCTAGCCTTCCACGCCATTCTCCGCCTGTGCACATAGGTGCCGAGAGATCTACGGGTGGAACGAGTACGACCGGGTATGGCCGAGACCCATTAAACAAGCAGGCAATTCATTAAGGGCTTCCTCGTTAGCTGACCGTTCGCTCGGCGGACACCCGAGTGTCAACGTACGACACCAGAGCACTCCGGCACAATTCGCCATTCGCTGGTTCCCCGAAACGCGATAGCGATACGCGCCTTCCATATACCCGCGAATTGTCCGTGTCACCACGTACGTGTATGCACGCTTAGGTGGATTCTAATCCAACATCGCGCTCCGGAAATTCCAATTATTCCGGAGGAACTCCCGCGAGACGTCGTCGTACCACTGCCCCATCATAATAAAGTCCGATAACATAATGAGGGTAATACGCGCTGGAATATTCAATCAGGCCAGGGCAAAAACTCCTCTCACGACTGCGACGCTTGTGTACATACTCCCTCGGATCAGCGAGAATTCCGTTATAAATATAGACATCTCCGGGATAATGAAAAAGGGGGGAGGGGAGGGAGGTAACTGACAAGCGCAGAGTTCCCGAGACTGTATGGTGTTGTCACAGTGTATATATCGGCTCGGAGCCGAGGAAAAAGTACGGTTCTCGACGAGCCGCAAAAACCCTAGCGTCTTTCACTAATGCCCATAGAGGAAAGTCACTTCGGTGGTTTGTACATAGAGACGATGGTGTGCGCTATCGTGGTCCTGTTACCACTGTGTGCTACTCCTGCTGTACAGTCCACTGCGAAACGACGGAGCGATGTTAAAAATGTCTCGGGCGCACCATCCCTCTCACTCCGATCACTGTGGCTCACGCGGCGAGAGAGGGATACGTACCTACGGTATACATACTTACAGTCTCGATACTCGATAGTGATTGATGATGATTAGCCGGCGATTTGCCGATAAGGCCGTGTAACAGCGCGCGCGCGCAAGCGCGAACGCTGTAGGGACGGAGTGAGAGAGTAAGGCCTCGTCAGTGTAGCAATGACGCTGTACGTGGGATACGCGCGAGGTATTGGGCTCTGATCGCCGCATTGCACTTATGTGAAAATTAATGCCACGGACAGACCGGGGCTACTTGAGGCACTCGACCTTGCCACCTCGCGGGCTTGCGGAGAGAAATGATTTTTTTTTTTTATGAGGAGATAAAGACCACGTCTCGATTTGTACCAAAGGACGAATTGATTCGTCGTAGAGTGATACAATGGTAATTTACGATACAAGTGCTATAAAGCGAACTTTATATGCATGCTGTGAAGTGACTTACTTGAGAGTTCGTGTATAATGTTCGTTACGCCGCACTCGTATAGGACAATATTGTTTGTAACGAATGCAGGAGAAGTGTTACGCCGTGCCTGTTGATTGTGGCGCTGTACAGCAAGGCCGACTACGCGTGCCTAAAGTACGGCGTAAAGTGCGTGCGTAAAGTAAGATCGGACAGCTGTGCGCATGGGCCAGGAATTTAAATGGCTTTAAAGCGCCACCTTCTCTAATTTCACATTATAATGTGAAATTAGAAAAGCCAAATGAAGGTGACGAATAAAGAAATAGTACATTTCGATACGAGTGCGAAAAAACTTTTTCTGACGAGTGTGACATTGCAGCACGAGCCGAAGGCGAGTGTTGCAATCACACGAGTTCAGAAAACATTTTTCGCACGAGTATCCGATAAAAATTTATTTTACGAGCTGCGAAAATTGGGGTTTTCGCGAAAAAACCGCCATTTTCCCACCGAGTGAAATAAAATATTTTTAGATATTTTGTTTCTATTAAAAAAAAGTTGTTCAACGTCGAATTGCAGCAGAAAGTTTGCAGAAGTTTAATCGTACGTGTTTACGAAGAAACGTCTCGTGCTCTGTGTGGTCTTGAGGGTTGAGCGAGTGGTCGGTCGGAGTGTCTAGTTAGTAGCGTGATTCAGTTGTGGCCATCGCGCGCTCACACGATCTCTCGCTCACCCGCCAGCACATAGAATAGGTCGAACAGGACTCTTGGGAAGAGGAGCAGAATTGCGCCAGAAGCCGAAGCGAGCAACGTACGTCGATCGGCGATTAGACCAGCAGCTTGTTCTTTCCGATCGGAGCTAAATATCTCGGACGTATATGTAGTACCTGGGTACGTGTGTATAACCGTGGTATAAGATCGGACACCGGTGGTGTGCCGAGGATCTCACCGGGTTCTGTTCTGTCAAGGGTAAGAACCTCGGGAAACGAGGTGGCACGGCTTATTGCTGCTCGGATAAGGATACGGTCTTTCCCACAATGTCCCGAAGGCAATGCTCTTTCGTATGCGCTATATCTGCAGATTGTAAATAACTGAATAAATTTCGATTCCACAATTCCATTAATTCAAACGGTACTCGAAGTAATTTTCATTTCCCAAGTCATTATCGGTAAATGGGGTCACATTATTTTTTATTAATTAAAAATTGAATATTCATTTCCTCTCGATATTGGGCGATGACCGAAAGGAATTTTTACTGAATGTAGAAAAAAAAAATGGTCTACCCTCGGGCATCGACGAAATGTTGAAAAATAAAATTACTCCTTGCTGCCGAAGCCGACAGCGTGCTCAGTTAAAAATAATTTCGTAAAATCGGAGTACGAAGTTTCGTAAAATAATTTTGTTAAATACATGACAACCTCGTTGATTCAGGTTTGAATATTACAAACCTGCCCTTTTGTTTCTCGTGTAATTAACAATTTTAGTTTGTACTTTTGTTTGTAAAACTAGAAAATGAACAAATAATAATTGTGGATGCTTATGGACAATAAGTTGTTGTAAAAAGTACAAAGTTTTTTTTACTCTGTGACGATCAATTGACTTCGAATCACGGACGACTGCCATTCGGAACTAATCGATCCTAACTTTGTATTGAAAGAGTTGTTCGAAGGTGAGCGTTCGAGGCGTTAACGGGCTAAAATGTCAGAAGGACATTTCCGGAAGGACAGGGACGATTATCGCCGATTCCGCGTAGGCGCAACAGTGTACGAAAGCGTACGAGAAAAAAAAAAGAAAAAAACAGTACGCGTTTACAAGAAAACGTAGCTCCGCAAGCGCGGCCTTTCGCCGGCTGCAGTTTATCTTGTCCCGTGCACGAGCTGCAAAGAACCCCGACGTACGGCTGTCAATAGACGCGGGATTGTGCCCCTATACGGCGCCGAGCGAAAATCCTGCTACCGCACTATCGTTTCTCGCTCTTTCGTTGCTTTGGTACAGGAGGCAGGAGCTGCTTGCCTCTCTCGTTGCCCAATACATGGGAGTGCTCGCCACCGCGACGAGCGGCTGCGGTTCTCTCGATAAACCTATTCAGCTTTCGCTAGATATTGGACGAACGGCAACCGATAGGCCGAAGAAGAAGCTAAATACCAAAGGACTGTTGATAGCCTCGAATTTAACTCTTAAGGGAATTTTCTCGAAGCCCTGCGGCTTCACCGCCACAACGACGCCTTGCGGAGCCGACGAGTTCGAGATAAATAGCTCCGAAATATCCAACCCATTTTTCTCGAAAACGACCGCATTTAATCAAACCTAAAAAGTCGGACCGTCTAATTTGCTTCCATTTAATTCAATTTCCGTCAATTTAATTCAATCAAATCATCCCGGCGCTTTTTCTTAATTATATAGCTAGAGTCCCGATTATTCAGCATGGTTCACAAATTAGATAAAAAGACTTTAAAACAAATTGAACGACAAAAAAATGGTTTCATCTTTTAACTCACATTTTTCAGCTCAAAAGTTTATAGGTTTCGAATGAAAGTTTTATTCTTGGAGCTGGTCAGAATGTCACCAGCTTGTACCCGATTACCTGATGTTTCTCGAGTCGGTGCCGATAAAACTTACGTTCTATCAATGCGTCCGTGGCTCATCTCGCTCGGTTGAATCCGCCGGGACATTTGAGCACGCAGTCCTCCACGAAAAAAGTTGTTCGCCTCCTGCTCCCGACATCTGCCGACGATGCAGAGGTATAGAGTATGTACACTTCGGTATACATATATATATATATATCTATGTATACAGGCAGTTACATCGGGCGGGGCACTCTGGCATGCACTCAATCCACTCGGGGAGTAAATAAATTAATAAATTGATCGGGCGTGCCCGCTTCATCCGAGTCTCCTGCCCAAGACGGTAAAAAAAAAGTAAAGCAAATCATCCCGAGTCTGCTGGTGCATTCTTTCTTCCGCTCCACATGGCTCGGTTCCACCGCATGCTTGCATTCAATTAAGACTTCGAGATTGCGGCGACGATTTGAGATCCAACAGACTATACAGCCACGGATTGTATAAAGTAAATTCATGTACACTACTAAAGCTCGGTGAGTTCCTGGTAGCCGAATAAGGGCGCATCGTTCTAGACAAGTTCATTTTTGCAATTTACGTGATATTTTGTCGCGCAATCTTAACGACTCGATTGGGTGGAGAACCTTGGCCGGCGCGGTTTTCCTGTGGCCAGATTGGGTTGCCCTCTGGTGGTGGATGGTCTAATCAAATTGCCTTAAGAAGAAGACTCGATGGTGTTACGTAAGAGCGCAACACTGCCGGCTTCTCTTTTCAGGTCAAGGCAGGGCAGCCCTTTCCATTAGGGACGGAATCCTCGCCTCCTACACTGTAGTATTTATGGGCTTCTTTGTTTATTTATTTATTTATTACATAATAAACGGAGAAAGCCCGATTACAAGTGATTGGAATCTGAGCGAGAAGTATTTGAATTGAATTCAAAATTAAAATTAAAGTAACAGCAAGGCTTATTCATTTATTTATTTTTGCTCCCGATGTGACTCAGAAAAGGGGAAACAGAGTAATAATAATCGTGACAATATTAATTATTTATTATCTGATATTATAGTTATCATTTTTCTCAGAATTTGCCGTTTATGAATGATCGTTGTTAACCATACTCGCCGCCGATATTCAAATTGATTAGTCGCGGTTAAATGTTTATTCTTGTTTTTGGTTCAATAAGAGCTGAAACATAATAATATAATAAATTATATTATTGTATGATTTTCGAGAAATGAAATCTACGTGAGACGTTACAATGGAAATCTAATTGTGATTCGATATCATTGTTTCGAGCATAAGGCGGGGAATGGAGCCGGGGGGGGGGGGGGCGGGCTCGCTGCGACCCCTTTATATCTCGCGAGAGGAGGTGAAGGAACGAGGGAAGAATGAATGGAAAAAAAAACGCAAGCGAAGTTGTTGATCACATTGCTGCGAGGAACGGTGCACGCCCCACATAATTGCAAAATTCTTCGAGAGAAGGTGTATATAAAGATAGTGTGCGCTACGTACGATTGCAGTACGAGAGAACTTCGCCCTCTCGATAAAGTTCTCGCGATGTTGTTTGGTATGTATTACAATTTCATTAAAATTTATGTATGGTTGCTTGGCAAGGGCTCGGCATTGCGACTCGCCTAGAAGCCACCTTTGCCTCCTCCTTCCTCGAGCGTCATTGTCGCGGCGATGCACTTGCGTATCGCGAGTTCTCGCGATGCCGTCGGGAGCCCGAGGTGTGTCATTGTCGTACCACGGCTACACACGCCGTATTTGCTCCACTTAGTTTTTTTTTTTTGTTTCCATTCAGCGTTAAACGATACAGCGGTCAGAATCGCTCCTTCACTTTCCCATTTGCCGAGGATGCCGAGCGATCTGTACGGTGAACGGGACTTCGCGGCGAAGGTCGATTACTGGCTACTGGCGCCTCTCCGACGGGCCAAAAAATTTAACAGGTCGCTCAAAAAAGCCTTTCCGCAATCTTCGAATTATTGAATTCAAAGCATGGTGTTGCGAAGATTGACGGGAGTTGATAACGGTGATAGTAATAGTCAAAGATCCAATGAATGTATGTAAAGACGGGATAGTCCGATGTGCGTCAGGTTCGGGCACTCTGCCATTGTCTCGCTCTCGTTGTCGTAGGTCGTCGTTGTCTCGGCAACGGAGCATAACCGTCGCTGTGCCATTAATACATCAGTTGTGTGTCAGCCTGCCAGATACCATACGGCACCGCAATGCCCGATTGACAGACATTGCCGCGGCGTCCCCGTTCACACACACGATCCGTGCACGAGGACGCCCACAGGCGATTTGAATGATTCACGCGATCCAAACGTGCGGACTGGCCCTTGTCGAATATCGTGTGTATCCATCGGGCTCTCTGTTCGACCCCCGGCTTCGCACGACGTCGTTGAATCTACATATAGCCGGCAGCCTCCAGTTCTGCGTTATGGAATTCGTCGTCTGACCCAATAGCGCCGTACTACTGCCTCGGGTTCGATTCACCGAGTAACTTTTGTGTTACCACAGCAATCGCGTGCGGTCATGAAGGTTCGTACATTTTACAAACATTTCTCTTCCGAAAAGGTCCAACATTTTTTCTCGATATCTTTACAATTTATATTTCCTAACGCATGCACGTAAAATCCCGCTTTTCGTTCCTGCGGAGTGAATGCAGAAAGGCACTTTTTCGCATTGTGTCGAAGAAAAATGCTGCGCATACGTACACTGAGAGAAGGATCTAGTAAATATGACTATATCGCTTGAGAGATGTTACATAGCACATAGTAGTACGGAACTAGGGCGCGCTACCGGTGACAGAAAGTACCAGATATATAAGAAATTTTGTAGATATTATGGTAAAAGTTCTTGGAAAATCTGGGACTTTCTGCCGTAGGTGGCGCCCTAGTTGCGTACTACCATGAGTTATGGTAAATTTTCTTAGATGAATTTTTTTTTCTCTCAGCGTACAAATGCAATATAGTCTTTTTCTCGCACCGAAAAGCGTGATTTTCGTGAATTTGTTAGGAAGAATTATGTGAATGGCAGGGGCGTAGAAAGGGGAGTCCTGACTCGTGTGAATGCCACCCTTGGATCATGCGTCATTTTCACACTCGTCGAAAACTCCTTTTCTACGCCCTTGCCATACAAATAACTGTTGCACAGATGCAACCGTATGTTGAATTAAAAAGGAAAAAAAAATGTCGGATTGTCAAGGAAAAAATTGTAGATATTGTTGGACGAGAAATGTCTGTTAAACGTACAAACCTTTTTCCGTCCTGCAGCACTCGAGAAGAACAGAATTGGTCGACGCCTACGCGTTCTCTCTCGACAATCTAAGCGCGTAAAGATTTTCCCCGATAAAGATGCAATCGCCGCTGTAACGCGAAGGTCCAATCGCCATATTCGAATAGGATTCATCAGCCGTCTCGTTATCGGTAAGTATGGAAGGCATAATCCCCCGAGATTTCTTCGTACAAGCGTATCCCGAACGCCAAAGCTAATTTATCGAGGGCCAATTGTCCATAACTCATTGGTTATCCATCGTGGAATCTCCGGGTGCGTATTTTCAGTGTGCTCTCGTTCCCTGACTCCTCTCGGATGTGTGGTACACGAGGCTCATGGGCAGCTCAGCTCGTGACTTACAAGCTCGAGAAGTGCGTAGGATTGGTTTATGTAATAAGCAGATAGCGAGGCTTGCCTACCGACGGTACTTCTGGCACGAGAAACAAAGTGGGTTTCACTCTTTTGCTTTAACAACGTTACAAATTCATTCGGGAATCAATCTTGTTGATTGCGTACGCACCCGCGATACAGCAACACAGCGAAATGTAGAAATTACACAGAGTAAACGTGTCCCTCGTGTTGCGCGATCGCTCTTCCGGAACGACTTTTCTGTTGGCACTGCGGCCGCGCCAGAGCAGAGTGCACGCACCAGCAAAACTGCCACTGCGCAGGAGGAAAATCTCACTCGCCGACTCAACGAGCGATACTGCGACAGGCATCGTTCCACTTTCGTCAAGTGCGGGCACACCGAACGGGCAGCACCCGATCGGCGAAAAATAACAGTTCCGATATGGTCAAGAGTACGGCCGTGAGGGTGATGCAATCGCATAGTTGCGACCCGTTAATGGTCATAATTAGCATTAAATATGTTATTACAGACGGAGTCCGAAGCCCCCGCGAGTTGGATACGAATATATCGACGGACCAGATGTGTCTATCGGGGGCATGCTTCGGTATTTGCGCACTCCCGCGGAGTATCCTTATCTCGTAGGGTTCCTTTTTTTTCGGCGAACACTTTTCCTTTCTCTCGGATAATCCGACAATTCCATCCATCCCGCGATTGGTAAAACGAAAATCATCGTCGCACTCTTAAAAGGTTGATGCGTCACAATATTATCTCGAAATAAGCCGTGATATTCGATATTTCCATTATTGCCCTTTTATTCATGCCGCAATTAGTGGGGGTCGTGTGACCGAGTCTGCACCAAGTAAAGCGAGCTGAAGACGGGCGTGTGTTCCTTAATTTATCCGTTGCTACCGCAGACTACGTTCGAAATGAATTCCAAATACGGTTGAGATGTATCAGACACGTTCTTTTACCCATTTTCCTCTGTCCCTCAATTCAGACGTTTCTTTCACTGGCTGCGTTCGGGATACGTTTCCAGAGAAAATTGTTTACTGTTGTCTGGAACGTCACATCGGTTTGACGTCACCCATAGTTTCTAAATCTCAATTTACGACCGAAAGGGACGTCATACCGGAAATACGTCCCTTCCGCTCGAAAAATGAGATTTTCGAACCGGAAGTGACATTTTTGGAAAACTTGTTTATTGCCCAAAATAGAAACATTTGTGTTTCCATGCGACTATATGTATCACTGTTTGGCATTAAGAAGCGCGTTAAAACCACATAGAACTGATGTAAAAAAAACCATGCACGGTTTCTCTACGATACGTTCGCGATTCATAATATAACTAAGTCACGCAAAATATAATATCTATACTGTAAATACACATCTCTATAAACGCCTCGTCCGATGAAACTCTTCTTCTTCTTCCCTCATAGTCGCGGACATGTCAGCTCCTCGCTACTGCTATCATCATCGCGTATAGCCGGCAGCTAGTGAAGGTATAAGTGCTAGTAAGTATAAACTGCCGTGGTTCGCGCTCCGGCTCCGCCGAGGATCCTTCCTGCGCGAGAACTACCACCATCATCGTCCGGGTCCACCACCCTCGACGCGTTCCGCCTCAGCGACGAGATAGGATCTTCCTTTGCATCGCCTGCTTCAACCCTTGCCCGACCGTCTTCTCTCTGTGTGTCCGGTTTCTCTGTCTACTCGGCGGCGTTACCCACGGAGAGTGAGAGATGCCCGTTTACATGACCGGCAAGGCGAGAGAATCCGCACTCGCAACCTCTGGACCCCCGAGGCTTCGGCGTGCGAGAAGCTACCGCGGAAGCTTCATCGTTCGCCGCAACGATCTTCCTCTTTCGTTGCTTTCTCCGTTTCTCTCGTCTTACACGAGTCTCTTTCTGCCGTGTACCATCGACGCCGATGTACCGACGTATGCCGGAGCCATTCCATGCAACATCCAGTCGTCTTTCAGACGCTCGGGGAACAGTCGGCGCGGATAGACGAGTGCGTTTGAGAGAACGAGAGGAAGTGAGGTAGCGATAGCTTAGCGATCAGCGCTAGTAGATTATACCCGTTTCACACGGACGCCTGGGCGTGCCGAGCCGTTTAGCGGACTCGTGCTGCCGCGGCGTAACTGCCCTACGTACGATCCACTCGCGCGAGTCCTCGGGGATAATGCAACGTAATAAGAAATTACGATCGGGACACGCCCGATGTTCATAGCTTTACTCGGAGGAGAAGAAAAAGGCTAAAAGGCAAGAGCGTCGGTTTACCGAACGCGAAACCTCGGTAAGATATTCGCGACATTGTTGTTCGATTAGACAAGGCTTAGCAGGCGTGTTTCGCAGGTGTCCGACAGCGAGCTTATCTCGCTAATTCCCTTATTAGGGACGAACGGACAGTAGCTAGCGCGGTGCGAATTGGATAAGAGTAAAATTGATGCCTCCTTCGAATGTTTCCACTATCGAGGGGAGAGATTTCTCGCGGACGATTCGAGGGTGGTATAATGGCGATGGTGGTGGTGGTGATCCTCAAGAGGATCGATGTGCCACGGATGCCCGGGACTAACAGCAGCAACGCGGCAGCATCGCCGGCAGCGTGTGCCCATCGACTCGAGAAATAACGGTCAAGATCTCGAGCATAGGCGCTGGCTAGCGAGTTCGCCGGTCGTGGGGTTCAGGTTCGATTCCCCGATACTGACAAACATATTGCCTTATACCGGGGCAGAACAAATGGCAATATATATTCCGGAGTTGCGGCACGGTACCTCACTCTCGCTCCCTCGATCTCCTTCTCTCTTTGGCCGAGGTCCAGAGCCGCGCTCGATCCTTGCCGTGGTTCTTCAAGGATCTTCCCGGTGGGTAGGATCTTCCCAGGTTCCCATGGGGCGAACACGCGCAACCAAGAGAGCGAGATACTGGTATTGCTCGCGAGACACGGGGAAGACTCGGATTGGTAGCTATAGCTCTCGGTCTAGCAGTGCTCTGCGAGCCCCGCAAAACCCTTCGGTGGAAAAGTTGGCTACTCCGGGCGCTCTCGACGTTGCTCTCCCACGCGGCCGTACCAGACGCCGCCGCCGCTGCCGCTGGTTCCGGCACCGCGCGTTTGCCTTCTGCTGGCTGCAACTACTTCTGCTGCTGGCAAATCAACGTCCTTTCGCGAAGCCCTGCCGCCGCGGTGTGTACACCGAGGGAATCCTCTCGGAGCCGCGGCCGTGTCTCTCCTCCGCAATTACCGTAATACATCGTCGCGCGGACATTGCCGGTCGAGATCCGAGCCTCCAGGGTCGGAGCACTATCGACGCCTGAGACCGGTGCTGATTCAGTGATAGCCTCGTATAAATTATCGGAACTTGGCTCTGATTCATTATTTTATGTTATCTAGCACTTTCTCTTTTGGGGTTCCTTTTTCCAGATTTGTTTTGTAATGGCTCGAGGGCCGTCGCGAGTTGCAATGTGCGAATGCCGGTGTTTTGCCGGAATTGGCGAAACATTGGCTGCCAAAACTTGTCGGGTGCTACTGAACCACTAACTGACGTCCCACCCGATCAATGTTGGACTAGGTCGGATTACCTAGACAGACACATCTTGATCTAAGCCGAACCCCATCGCAATACTGGATTTGATGCAGAACGAAATTTGGCTTACCATTTGTGCGCGAATGTTCGAGGTGAATTGACGATAACGCTGAATTACTAGTCTCTAAGGTAGCCAGCAGCGGGCAGGATGTCGACCCGCCGACACTGCACCATCAATCTTACATCGATGACATTGAAACCATTTTCTCTACACAACTCAAGTTTCCTTCAATGAATCGCACGGAAGCATCGCAGAAGTAAATTTACGACGATTGGAAAATTAGATAATCGAAGGTCTACACCGCACGAGGCTATGTCGAATAGATCAATCGTAACTGAAACGAACAACTATTCGATCTCCGCGTAAGAGATCTCATTCTCTACTCGGTGCACGTAGAGAGAAGATACTAATCTCTGCGTACGAGAGCGGTATTGTTAATAGGAAAATCATTATTGCCGTATGCTAGCTGTCGGTCGGGCATCGTGTAAACAGGTTGTCAAGTTGGAAAACCGGTGAGCGCGGGGCAGGGGAACTCAGCGCTGCGTACATCGGAACAGCATGAGCCGGTGGCATGGTTCTGATGCATTGCCGACGCAGAACCGCCGGGGCACGAGAGAGAAGGAGATCCGGATAATGCGGATGGTCAATGCGGTTATATCTTCTCTCTCGCTATGTTACAAGTATCAAGAATTCTTCGGTTCTTTCTTTGGACTCTTCTTTCCGCGGTGCGCTTACATGAAAGTGTTCCAGCTTCTGATGTCCAGCCGGTGAAGCCGGCACGATAGCTGCTCATTCTTAGCGAGAGAGGCTCCGCCTCGAGGCTCGATCCAGTCGTCAATTTTTCTTTGATCCACTTGAAAAAGCTATTGACAATATCTATCTCGACTCCACTCCACTCTCCGTCGAGAGTATAGACAGTTTGTAGTGTACCGATACCTGTGTGTGTTTATAAGTGTACGGACGATCGGTGGTCGGTGTTGAAAATAAGTGACACGCTTGAGTTATACGAGGGGGGATGAGAGAAGAGCACTTACCAGGAGGACGCGCGACAAGCAATACTCCGAGATATATGCTTCGAACCGTTACGGCAAAAGGGGGAACTCTCTCGGGAACACTCACCTGCAACAAAAATAAACGGGAGACAAATTAATATACGAATAATCGATGCTGCACCAGCAACGATGTTACAAGCCAACTGACGATCAATTAAAAAACAATTAACCCCTGTGAACGGTGAACGACAGGAGGTAGAACCTCGGAGTGAGAGATATGCCTCGTTGGTATAAACTCTCTGCGCGGGTGCTTGATAAATATTAATAAAAGGGTGTTGCCATGATGAAATAATAGATGAATACCATTCATCATGGCATCGGCTTTTGTACCACTTTCACGTGCACTCGCTCTCGAGCGGCTGTCTGGTCGTGATGCGTTTCGAAGCACGGGGGGCTTTTCAATTATAAAGCGTTGAGAGTCATTGGTCGACACATCGGTTACACGGTAAAAATAAAAATTACGATATCGGGAAACTCGTATACCTGTCAATGGGACGTATGATACTATTCGTTATTGATCTTCAATAACAAAATGGAAAAAGAGAAACTGGTGGTCGAAGCTTTTGGCTGCGAATCTCCGAAACGATAGTAAACGCTATAGCCATGGTTTCAATACTTCGAAACCGCGGTTTTTACCGTTTCTCAAAATCGAATATTGCCCGGCAAAATAATTAATTAAATTCCAAATTAAACCCGCGAAGATTCATCGCAGTACCAAACCCTGATCAAGTATGGCTAGACATTTCGATTTTTCTTCTTGTTGGAATCTAGTATCGGTATTTAAAAAAAAATGGACACTGTAAGTGTGTCATCGTCGGGTTAACATAAAAATGACATCACAGTCCATCGTACGGCGTTACGGCTACAACTCATTCGTAAAAAAAGTCATAATAATAATCGCCGTCCGGTAAGACCGCCCATTGGAGATTCTCGAGATGCTTTTTATTTCTACTTTCTCAATAAATCTTTAAAGATCTGTCTATCGGATGGGTACACTAGATCAACTAAGCCTGTTCGGGGATGTACGCGAGGATAGGATTGAAGTCAAAGAAGAAGTAGATGAAGAAGACGGAGAAGATGAAGCAGAAGAAGGAGAAGAAGAAGAGAACGAAGAAGAAGAAGGGGACGAAGAACTAGAAGAAGGAGAATAAGAAGAAGAAGAGAGGCCTCCAACAGGCCGGCCAATTCCGGTTCCCACGTTTACATTTCGTGCATGCGCAATGCTGTTGCTTCTGCTGTGGGGACGTTCCTAGTGTACGTATAGAGGATATAGGGATACAGAGACTCGAGTGGATAGTGTAGCGGTGCGGGTAGCTCGTTAACCGCATAACGGTAGGTCGCTGCATGGCACGCTGGTGCATCGGGCGCGATGCAGCGTGGCGTGGCTCGCACACCGACGTACCTGCTCCTGCTGTTGCTGATGCTCCAGCGAAGGACTAGACAAACGAAGAACAAGAAGGAGCCGATGAAGCTGAGGAAGCAGGACGAGGAGTCGCAAGTGCGAGAAAGCGAGAGAGAGAGAGAGAGAGAGAGAGAGAGAGAGAGAGAGAGAGAGAGAGAGAGAGAGAGAGAGAAACGGATCGAAGAGAGTCTTCAGGTACTGCGACTATCGGGCCCAGGAGTCTCGAAGAAGGATTACACGAGAGAGCCCATAGAGAGAAAGATCTCGGGAGCAGGGGTGGGGCAGAGGGAAGATAGGGACACCGGCAGGACCTTGACTTGTATACGAGGGTCGAAGAGGGATTATCTCACCACGTGTGAGAAGGAATGATAGTTAGAAATTGTTGGCGGCTGGAGGGGCCCCGATGGAAGCTCGTAGAGAACTTAGGGACAAATAAATGATTAAAGTCGGCCTATAATGTATCCCGGCTATAGCCGAGGGTGTATGTTATAGCTGTGCGTGAGAGAGTGACCGGAACCCTGTAAGGTATTTCGTCTTGTGTCTTTGGAACTCTCTCATCCACCCTCGCAGACTCTTGTTCCTTTTCGTATTTGTATTAGCGCGAGAGTTTAAGCACGTTTGAGCTCCCGAGCTGGACGTGTCTACTTTTGATATCAGCGATCGGACGGGGCGGACTTACACGATTCGTTCTTCGCGACCTTTCATGGCTCACCCTTCTGAATTTATGAGTGTCCTACACGCACGTACACACACACACACACACACACACACACACACACACACACACACACACACACACACACACACACACACACACACACACACACACACACACACACACACACACACACACACACGAGAACACCCCGCCTAGGAGCTCGCAACACGAAGGGCCGGAGCGCAATGCTGCGTGAGAGAATTCAGCTTATTTAACTCCTCGGTTAGGTACTCACAGCGTGCTCGAGTTATATGCGACAGATATCTAGGATCTGTGTGTACAGATCCGAGAGGTGCTGCGCCGCGAGCGAACGAGCCTGGTCGCAGGAGCGTCGTAGCGACTTAGCGGGATGTTAATTGCTCGTGTACGTAAGGGTTTTGCGCGAGTACTTGGCGATTCATTATGCTTAATAATTGATCTGAGAGTCCTGAGGGGGATCGAACTCTGTGGGTTCTCACGGAGAAGGGCCGTGACTTATTGCAAATGCTAGTTGCCTATCGCTTCCTATGCGGAATTTCACTCAAGGAGTTCTTCTAATTATCGACTGTGTAGCAACACCCGCCAGTTCGTATATCAGGTATTCCATATCAATCGGTCCACTGATTGTTGATCGCGTCAATTTTGCCTAGACTGTACACGAATCGAGGGATATTCTGTGAAAATTGGAGAAAAATCACGAGGGTCCAACTATACGAAGGAAAATATTAAATTTTTACTTTGATCGAAATATGATAATGGAAAACATGATTTATTTTAGTATCGCACTTCTCGAATTTGTCAAGTCGGGTACGTCGATTGCCGTGTCAGTGACTGGGACACGAACACTGCGGCGGCAATCAAGACTTCCTTCTACACGAATTACCCTCTCTCATCTCCAGATAGCAGTGAGCGATACGTGCCGAGAGCTCAGAAAGCCTGAAACCTCACTTCGGAGTATCATGCTGAGGGCTAATGAAGTTCCTTCTATTCGTTCCGGCACGTATTACAACGCTATCCGTACTCAAGATGGATCTTAAGGGACTTCGTAATAGTACAGCGCGTACACACTGTATTTCAGCGTTCGCTCAGTGAGATAATGAAGTTTTGGCGTCAAACATTATTATTTTCATTCGCTGGATGCTATAGATATAGGAGATTATGTAATGAAACGCGAGGGTTAAGTCATTTCTCCACTAAGCTAGCCGGCGTAGCAAGTAGCCCGCGAATAGAGCGTCGAGTCCCTCGGACGTCCCTCACATCTTATCGCGTCCCTCGCTCCTCTCCTCTCTCGTGTATAATGAAACTTGGCCTTGAATGAATGCATTTCCTTGAGAGTATACTAATTAACGCCGTCAGCACCATCGCCTCACGTAGACATTACGTGGCTTGTGTGTGTGTGTGTGTGTGCGCGAGCGTTCAGTACAAGAAATATCCACCGGTTGTGAAACCTCTCGAGAGAAAGACGAAAGTTCTTGGGTGACCTCCGGTCACAAAAATTTGAAAAATTTCGTTGCCACGTCACTTCCGGTTTGAAAATCTTCGTTTTTAACCTGCGAGTGACTTCATAGAGGAAAACGTTACTTCTGGCTTGAAAATCTTGATTTTTGACCGGAAATACGTCACTTCCGGTCGAAAAATGAGATTATCAAAACCGGAAGTAACGTATTGCCGGTCAATGATGACGATTCTCAAAACGGAAATAATGTATTATCGGTATGACGTCACTTCCGGTCGAATAATGAGACTCTTAAACCGGAAGTGATGTCGCAACGAGATTTTTCGAATTTTCTGCGTGACGTCACTTCCGATTTAATAGTAAGATTTTCTAACTGAAAGAGACATCACAGACAAAATTTTAAAAAATGCTGCCAAGCAATGGCGTTACACAGTGTTTATCGGTGCTCGGCACACTGTCGGCTTCGTTCTGGTTACCTACGCCGGTGTTACGTCCAGGCCGGCGAATAGTGCGTTCGCTCGTTAAGAACCATAAATCAATAGTCGTGGAGACAAAGGAAAGACGCACAGAGGTAGCGAGCTTCTGAGAGAATATCCGATGGCCCAAGGTGCATGCAAAATAAAGTATTTAAACTTTTGGTTTAGGTGTACTCAGAATATATATTTTGCACGATGGGTTATGCGGATACAATTCTTTATAGTAAAACGAGCCAACTTGCTTGACTGGTCCTTACTGTAGAACTGTGCCTCGCAGGCCAACAGATTTCGTATGAGAGCCTTGCTCACTCTGTGTAAATTTCGGTGATGCAGCAGAATCTCACCTGGGTCGCAGCGTTAATGTGTCTCATTCATTCCGGAATATTTTTCGAATTCCGATCAAGCTGAATATGTCTAAATGCCGAAAAAAAACCATGTATTTTTTTCATATTCGGCGCGACAGCAGTCTGTCACACGTTTCTGTTTGGAAAACTCAAAACTTAGCAGGAAGCAGCGAGCAATAATGTACAGCTCGTCCTCTTATCTTCCAAAATCATGGTCATAGCAAGATTGCAAGTCGCGTTTTTTTGCGCATTTTTGCGATAAATCAGCGGGTTCGAGGATCGGTGGTGTCAGAAGTGTCACCTCTCATCGCGATGGACGCGAGGTCACGCAGATTTCTACGGGTAATCACCTGCCACTCTATCACGAACGCGCTGGTACTCGATCTCGCACCCGTGTCCGCGCTCGTCCCGTCCCCGTTATAACAAAAATCTACGAATCGCCATCAATCACGCGGAATTAGAGAAAACTGCAAACGCGCTTGGTGCACTACCGCTCGGCTCGCTCGGTTTCTTCGTCGTGAGAGAGGTACGTTCGCACGAGAGGCGCCGGCCGCGGCGGCGACGTCCGTCGTGACTAGTTTCTCTCGGTTCGCGCTTCTCTCTCCCTCTATCCGCGAGAAGCGCGATGAGATTTTCTCGTTATCCAGCGTGTTCGCGCAGCGGCCCTCAGCGAGTCTATCAGCGTCTCGCGCCTTCGTCCCTTTTCCTTCTCATCTCGTCCCGTCATCTCTCAACATCACTTACTTGTATACTTTATTTATATATTCATCTTCCGGACGAAACACGCCTCAATCTCTTTTCATTCCCATTAAGGTACTCACCCGCGAAGATACTGTGGGACTGAGCGAGAGGAAAAAGTGTTCGTCGCCTCGTTAAAATTGACTGACGTGCCAGAATTGAGCGAACGGCAGACTCGTACTGGATTAATTTTTTTACAAACGGCACCCTCGTTCCACAGCAACAAACTCGCGAGATAATTCTCACAACTTCTCGTCGTTATGTCGATTGGAACACATGGTTTTACACGCAGAATTTGCAATGCTCCGTCTGAAGTTGAAAATTGCACATGGGACTTGAAACATTTTTGAATCCTTTGTGCCCGATATTCATGCGGATAGTACACGGCTGGTGGGTATTCCTGGAGGTTTTCTAGCGTGGGAATGTAGCACCCGTCTGTCTGCCCTCAGGAGACTTGTACAAACGGCCTTATAAAAACCTTAATGATATCTGATTGCTCCCTATTCACGATGATACCTGGGCGCCGGTGGCTCGCACGTACAGCGCGCAGACTCGCGTTATGCGCCCGGGGCGTATGAGCTGCCTCTCCGGCGCTCGAGTGATTCTCGCGGGACTATTAGTAGCTCGTGTATTCCTCGAAGCTTATCATTGGGGAATTCTGCCTGTGACGATGACGAGAATCTCGCGAACGTCTAATTGAAAATCCCCAAGGGTCCTTGAAGGCCAGAATATCCCCATGTTTCAATAATATCCCGAGTAGACATTTTCGAGCGTTACATCGGGCCCTGATAGGTTTCTGATAATGCTTTATCAGGCTCTTGATAAGGCTTTATCAGGCTCAGGATATTTAACGTTTGGGTGTTTGCAGTTCCCCAATCTGTCGCCTGCGTTCGGTTAAAGTTACAGACTTTGATTGGGGAGGGGCAGAATAATTGGAACTTGCGAGTCGGGGCGAAGGGGGTGTCACGTCCTACCCAACTCTTTAGAGTGAAAGGGAGTCGGTAACACAGTCGAAATCTCATTTGCACTGATAGCTTAATGGTTTTGGGATGATAGGAAGGTTTTTGTGTACACTGAGAGAAGGATCTCGTAAATATGAGTATATCACTTGAGAGATATTACCGTAGCACATAGTGGTAGGGAATTTTTATCGTAGATATTATGGTAAAAATTCTTGGAAAATCTTGAACTTCCAGCCATAGGTGGCGTTCTACTTTTATAAGCATAAGGTACTTAAGCACGTTCGACTAGTGATGCGCACATAAATGTTTGCACCCTATTGGTTGAAATTGTACGTACATTTTGGTGTGAATATATATGCAAGAACAGAGTTATTGGAATATATATATAAAAGCAGATTTAGTTAATTTAATATTGAGGGTTGCATAGGATGTAACAGGGGCAATAGGGCCAGAAAAGAGGCTTCCCCGATCCACAATCGAAGACTACCGAAGATGGTTCCACCTTCAATTTCACTGATTTCATGTACTTGCACTGTATTAATCACCGTACAATTAATCTACCGTATTAATTTCTGTCTCTTCAAGTAAAGGTAACAGGAACAATAAGTTCGTCCGTAGGTCCGAGCGGGTCTGTAGGTGTAACTGTGCCTGGTAGAGGTTTCGTGACGCAAAAGTTGTTGCAACGGACCCGATGAAAAAGGATTCAAAGCCGGGTTAGTTCTGTAACGACGCTCGAGGCCAGCTTCCGTCGTCGCACCGGCGCGGGTGCTTGGCAATACCGAGGCACGGAGTATCTCACGCTGTGGGAGGAATCTGACAAGCTCATTCCCAGCAGGCTGGCGCTCGCTTGTTCGACGGTACCTTTCTGCACGGTTCTCGTCCCTTTTGCTCCTTATATTTGGCGAATAAAAAAAATCGAGGCGGGCGCGAACGATCCGACGTTCGGGGCATTCCTCGACCGAGACCGGGGACGCCCGTGTCAGGATTGATCGATCGCGATCGCTGCCGATCTCGACGCAATGAGCCTGATCTACGACGAAAAATAATTAATTCCACCGACTATCGATAGTCTTCGAAATGTCTCGAAACGAAGAGTCATTGCTCCGATCGACGGAACGGAACGCCGATGGATCGATAGATCATAGATCGATCGACCAGCCGAGATCCCACGCCGAGATATCGTACACGTTAGATCCATGCAGGATACACAGCAGGCAACCGCTATAACTATATCCGCAAATTAGATTATCGTGAGATATAAAACGGACTGAATTATCGTCGTTCCGGCGCGATCGGCGGCGCGCACTGTGCCGGGGGTCAATTAACGAAGCGACGGATTCATTGAGCTCGCAAAGACTCGACGGGCGTGGTTAGCTAGTTTAATAACGATCAATATACATTTTGACTTGTTGTAATATAAAACGATCTCGTTTCATTCAATTCTGTTGCACGTCGTGGGGAGGAGGGGGGGGGGGGGGGGGGAGAAGGGGGGACGAGGGGCTTTAACCGTCTGTGTATAAACGCCCCGAGGGAAGTTTAAACTTTAATTTATGATCGTCGGGAACTTGGCTCCGGCCTTCCGATCGCGTGGTCTACTTTGCTCGCCTGTTCGACTAATCATACTCGATTCGCATGGCAATCTCTTCGTACTCTCCGAGCGCCGATCCCGCGTTCCACGTGAGGCCTGCGCACGATCCAGGTATAGTTTAGAGGTATAGTTCCTCTCGCTGCAGACTCCGCAGCTAAACTCGTCATCGAGTCTCCGCCGCGGCGAGCGTTTAACCTTAATGACGTGTTTTTAACGACGTGCAGAGATTAGAGAAACAACGTGTGCTGCGAGGTGTACGAGATCTCGCGAGGCAACGCTCGCTCGCGATCCGAGACAGTCGGTGCTGCCGGACTCCCGACGGTGGTCCATCGCTTCCCACGGACTCTCCCGTTCCCCTCGCGATCTCTTAATCGTAGGCTTCGCCCGTTGTAACAGCGGCTGTCAACGTCGTACGATCGAGAGACAACGAAGAACCGATCTCATGAACGAACGCAGATAAAATTAGCAATAAGATTATCAGCATACTTTGTTATCCGAATTTCGGACAAATTTCGGAATCAAGAGGAATCTGATCCGCACTGCCGAACGAGCCCGCGCCTTCGCGCAATCGCTATCGGAAAATATCATCGACCACGTCTCCCGACGATAAATAACGTCGATGTTAATTATCACGAGTTATTACTCGGCTATGAGGCAAAGGATCGCCGGCACCGAGCATGCATTATCGCGGCTCAGATATCTCAGCCTGATAAGGAGAGAATGAGAGGAGAAAAAAAAATTATTCCGCGGATAGACCGATGAATTATCGCGTCGAGTCTCGAAGCTCCGCGGAGGGATCTCACCGGGTCTTTCACCTTGGCACGTCGGACCGTAAGTGAAAATCACTTGCCGTGAAAAAAATTACATTGTATATCGTCGATGAAAAAAAAAAAAAAAAAAAAAAAATTGAAGGATCCACCGAGCGTTTCCACTCGGCACCTAGGCATAACATGCGATTCGCGTTTGTGATCGTTAATCGAGCTGCGCCCACGTACCGTCCGTGGAAAGAGAAACATCGGCTCGCGGAGTTCGTTCATTGGTTCGAGTTTTTCGCGAGATTGTCGGTGATGCAAATAACGAGCGTACCTCCGGTATACCCGGTCGATCTCGGCGGTGTGTATGAGCGCAGGGTGAGGAAGGGGAGATATCGGCGTGGAACGGGATTGGCCGGCGAGTCGCGGCGTGCGAGGCGCGAGACACGGGTCCACCGACGACTTTTCTGATCGGCGCGATCAACGTCTCCGCGGATGCCCCTCTCCTAGGAGGAGCCTAAGTACGACGAAGTAGGTCATCCTATACCATCACGCTCGGCGGTGACGGAGTCTGCTGCTTTTGCTGCTGCTTACCAGCCGGTCGAGCGAGCTCGATCGTTTACCTTCTTCTGCCTTCTAGTAGTAACAGTGGAAGGCTGTTTCTACTGGCAGCCTCTGCGTATAGCGGTAAATAGCGTCTCCTTTTCCTATCCCCCTGACGCCGCTTCAGGTGGGGGTGGTGCCGAGCATCGCCAGAGCAACGCCAGCTCAGCTTTCGGTCACCTTCGGATTGGCTGACTACTCGCAGACTTTACCGAGTTTCCTCTCGTTCTCTCAATGTTACTTACGTACCGTGCACCAGAGAGATTCGCCCAAGTGGGAGAAGCGGAGAGTACTGTTGTAGGATATCTGAAGCTCTGCACTGCGACTGTACAGTAATCATCTGTACGAAGACGATATCAACGGGTAAATTATCTCGTCCGGCGACACAAGGTGGATGTCGCTCAACCTACGAATTTCGTTTTTTATATGTACTACTTAGACCTTTGTTGACTAGTCTGAAGCGATCGAAGATCGTCGACCCTAGTCAGACAGCTGTTACAAAAAATAAGTTTATGAACTCTAATGAAAAAAAAAAAAGATTTTGGAAGAGTCTGAACAATAGTGATGAATTCCAAAGAATTATGTAATTAATTTTTTCAATGAAATTCATTTGGGTTAAACTCATAAATCTTCCAAAGTCACACGTTTTACTCATTCTGATTCGTAAACGCGTCGAGCGGTAGAGAATTTTTTTTTTTTTTTTCTCGGTCAAAGGGGGCTTGGCTGATAATGGGTTAATTATAGCTGAATATTATAATCCGTCTCACATATTTTACAAGGCTCCGATGACTCCGAGCACGATCCGAGTGTAATCTCGTCGCTTCGCATCGGCTCTCGACTCCACGTGTGTGTAATACGCCAAAAGGGCGAATCAATTTGATAAATCGATCTCGATTCGAGAATACGTAACGACCGCCGCATGCGGGTCTAAGCCGCGCGACGTGCCCGTCTGTACTATAAATGTCAAAGTATGCATAAAGTAGCATTCGTTTAAGTAATCGTGACGCGCACCTGCTGCCACTTGCCGCTGCGCCTTGTAATCTTACCGTCCTCGCTTGCGCTTGTGTCTCAAGAATTAATTACACGATTCGCGGAGCTCTCGAGATTCGTGTGATTGATAAATCACCGCACCGAAGTCCTTGCGATATTTAGTTTCGCGATAGTATTAAACCGCCATCGGAATCGATCGAGAAAATGAATACTTTATCTCTGGAGAGGGGGTCGGAGAGCGGGATGATCGAGTACACATGGCCGCAGGGCTGGAACTCGCTCCTTGACCCAACCACGATGTCAGAGTTCAAACGATTCTTCTTTATTTTTAATTTTCACAACCGCAAATTAATGTGTTTCTTTGGTTCTTGTCGGCGCGCACACTGAAGCTTCGCAGAGGAGGCGTCAAAAAGAATCCTCACTGATGTACGACGACGCCTACCGCTAATGCGGCAGCGCTTATATCCGCAATTCCTGTACACCTATCGCGCGGATATGTATCTGAATGATATAAAACAAACGTCTAGTGGCTCGCGTCAAAGATTAGCGAGAGAACGACGACGCACCGATACAACGAGGGTTTTCATAGGTGCACGGAAGAAGAAGGATCTGTGCGCGTATGTTGGAAACGTACGTACCGCATGCTTATGAAGGCAATGCTGAAACGGCGCTACGGCGAGAAAGAGCCAACACACGAGCTATAAAACAAACCAGGCACTCACTCTTCTTTCTTTCTCGCTCCGGCCGGACAAGATCAGATAGCAGCAACGGTAACTGATACAGCCGCCCGCCGAGGGATCCTCTTCAATTTTCACTCGAGCGGTTGCCACTAGCGGTGGTGTACGCGAGCTGCCGGTTGCTGATGTTCGCTTGAATTTCGCCGTTCTTGGCGCGCGAGCGCGCGGACCGGTCGAGCGCGACTAATCGCGTTATCTTGAGTTAACCCCCGTGACCGGCGAAGATCTCGGTTCGATAAGTTTGCTCTCGTCGTCGCTACGAGACAACAGACAACGCGGCCCGTTGCTGCACACGGAAAGCAGAAGTGCAACCAGCATCGCGGCCGCTGGAAGAAACGACAAAATTGAAAGAGGTCGTTAACGTCCGGGGGAAAGAAGACTCTCTCGTCTTGATATACGAATATGATCAACCGGAAAGCGGAGACTTCGCGCGCGTGTGGGCACGAAGGATGGTCTCAATGTTCATCGAAAACAACAAGTACTTTTCCCACTTTCCTGTGTCCCTTAATTTACATATTTCTGTCACGATTTTTAAATATTATCTCTAATGTCACTTCCGGTATGAAAATCTTGTTTTTTTTCCGGAAGTGAAGTCATACCGGAAATACGTTACGTCCGGCAAAAAATCAAGATTTTCAAACCAGAAGTGACGTTTTACCGTATGACGTCACTTCCGGTCGAAGACTGAAATTTTCAGAAACAAAATTTCAGCGAGACATCGCTCCCGGTTTAAAAGTGACATTTTTAAAGCGGTAGTGACGTTGCAGAGAAAATGCTTCGAATTCATTTAGCGCGAACGGTCCATTCCACCGAGAGATGAACTATAGAATGTAAAATACACAGTCACTATTTATCCGGTTACTTTCCGATACTGTAATGAAGATCATAACACAAGCGTATAATTAAACTTTTTCATTCTAGGAGTGCTATGTGTACCACAGGACATAGAAATGCCTGAGTCATTTAATTACGAAGGTTGAATTACGTACGTCAGAGAGTTGGAATTCACGTGGGAACATGAAGGGGGATGTTGCAGGAAGAAGGCGAGATGGAGGGCAAAAGGAAAGAGAAAGACGGTGATATTAGTCGGCGGCACGGCGTGGCCGGCAGCGGGATGAGTAAAACGAGAAGCCGGGGGTCATTACCGGGGGAACACCTAGCATGACTTATGGTGCACCGCCGAGTACCCAGACCGAGTCGGAGCCTTCTTACTTCTCGGCGAACGAACAGGACGAAGGGAGACTGAGAGATAACCTCATCACCGCCCGAGAGGTGGAGAGTTACCCGGGACAAGAAAATCGCACGTACGTCTCTTGACCAAGGGTCCGAGCTGTTGGACTCTGTGCCACTTCAAGCTCACGCTATGCATAATTTTTTTTATTTATTTTTTTTCACTGACCTTATACACACGCGTGATTCTGTAAGTTTTCGATGATCTCTGAACTGAGCACGCTGATATTTTGAAGTGCTAATTTTTTCGACGTGCAATCATCCACAGTAACGGACGCAGGACTCGTGGCCCGGCCAAAACGAAACGAGAGACGCCATACATGGATGCTCGGAAGCCTCGGCACCGATGGGAGTTCTTATTCCCCCGGGTCGTCTTACACTCTAAAAACAAATGTGTTCTTTCAACACGTTTGGCTATTGTACCCACTTATGACACGGTTGAAACAACACGCGCTTCGTGAGTTATCATGTGTTGATACAACACACCCACGTGTGTTAATACAACACACGGGAGTGTATTAACAGACGAAAAGCGTGTTACATCGACGCTCGTTGAGGCGAAGTGAAGTACCGCAGTCGGTACCGAAGACCATAATGAACTTTTTTTTAATCGTGCGAATTATTATTTTTTCCATAAAAAATAGCAGTTATCCCAATTGTAAAATTGCCGGTTTCTCCGTCCTTCCATTGCTTCTGATCGGCCGGAGTTATTTGTGCTTCTGGTTGCTTTCGGTTTTTATATCGGTTTGTTTTTCATCTTATTGATTTTTTTTTAAGTCCGGATCTTCTACCGTTTTACAGCTTTCGCTGGACGTCCGCCCCCTCGTCACTGATTCCGACAACCGGCCGGCGCTCGCGAGGTTCGGACGCGGGTGGGCGTGAAGTAAAGAAAAAAAGATCGAAAGAAACGAAGGAGAAAAAAGAGAGTGTGCTCGGATGAAGGATCCACACGGGGCGGACGAGTTTGATAAGTGGAATCGAAAGAACAACGGGGCTCGCTCTCCTGGCGAGTTGTGATTTATGGGACTACGGTTAAGTAGGCACAGTGTACTTTATGATACACGAGAGCGACGAAGTATATGCGCGGACATACCGGTGACGAGAAAAAGAAAGTTTGCCAGCGATTGTTGGGGGTCTAAAAAAAATTATCTATATATATGTATAGTCAACACGACTTAATCTGTTTTGTCGATGCTCAACGGATTTTAGCAATTAGGCAGTAATTGATCTTGGTTGACCCATTTCTGAGTAACGTTCCCATCACGCTTGTACCGAGGGATAACTATAGTACCGATGCTGGAAGTCAGAGACTGCAGAGCACCGTTCAGCAGAATCCGAACTACGGAAAGCGAGATTTTCTGGTCATTGGATCGTAATTAATTATACCGCTAATGAGACCCTCACGGCTCGTCGTCACGGAATAACGCGTAAGGACATGCGGACCGCGAGGTTTAACGAGCAGCGGCATTTCGCTCTCTATCGTATAATCACGTTCTCGAGGGATTGTGAGGTCGCGCCGCTGCAGCTCGTCGCTCGGCGGGCCTGCACTCGAGAGTTCATGCTAAAATCAATGTTTTACCGCGAATTCGGAGATTCGGAGAAATCTATTGATAAATAACACCCAACCTCATCGAAAATCGATAACGTTGCTCAACCCTCTGTAGGTCTCTCGGAATAGGTTTTTACTCTCCGTCGTCCACGGCATTGTTAAATTTTGAGTAAATCGCTATGTGCACCTTCGCTGTTTTTCCCTGCAGCGCTGAACCGTTACACGAAATTAACTGAAATTATACGATGCGAGGGAGTGCAAAGTGAAGCTCGCGGAGAGCGTTAGTTCCACGCGAGAGCAGCGACCACCCTGGCGAATAGTTTACCGCTGGAAGGTTGGAGAGAAGTACGGATGAGAGCGAAGACAAAAAAAAAAGGAAGAATCCACGGACGGGGGTGACGGGTGAGAAGATACAAGGGGAGAGGGCGCGTCAGAATTTATTATCGCATCAGAAATGTGAGGAAGAGCGGGGTTGAGCGGTTACGACGTGCTACCATAGCCGGAGGTGTGGAGGCGGGGCGCGTGCCGGAAGTCTCGGGACGAAGGAGGCAGCTTGAAAAATTACGCATCGGTTGCGCGCGGCCCCCGATACCGCGATCCGAACAATCGTGCACCGACCGGGAGTTCGGAGCTGTCGGCGAGCGAGCTTTCGCTGTCCGGATCTGACGGTTGGTTTAAACTTTGCCGATCCAACGGGTAAGAAAAAGAAGATGAAACATCGGAAGAAAAAGAAAAGTAAACGCAAAGAACAACAACAACGGTACACCAGTGCGAAGAATCGAGAAGCGGAACGCGCAACCGTTCGATTTTCGCCAAGAGTCCGGATCGGAGCCTCGCTGGATCGATAATCGCCAGCGACGCCTCGAACCTTAATTATTCACCAACCGCAACGAGTATTCTTCCGCGATGATCGATGACTCTCGTCCAGACGCAGCCACCGCCTGCGCAATTTTTTTGTTTTGTTTTTTTTTTCATTCCAAACTCCTTTTTTCCCTCTCACCACTCTCCGTCTTTCGTCTCCGCTGTGCATAAATTTACGACGGGAGGCGCGCGCAGCGAAAACGCGCGAAAAGAAAGTTCGACCGAGAGTAAACACCGTGAGGAGGGCGTTTTACGGCAAGCATGAGGATCGAGGATGCTAAAGCGAAAGGAAATTTTTTTAAATGCATTGTCTGTCGAGCGTTGGTAAGAAGTTTGCACCTATCGCCTCTCACCCTCGGGAATATGCATGACGAAGAAACAAGAAGAACTCTCCGCGAGATAATAGCATGCACGCCCTGCTGAAAGCCATGCATACCGCCATTACTCATCCCGTTATTAATCGGTCTAGCCTTTTTTCCTAATACCTTGCAGACTGCGGCGGACAAATTTATCTCTCCGCTTCGGACTTCTGTACATGCGTCTTTCGCGTACGTACGCTATATCGTCCAGCGGTGTGCGGATTATATACGAGCTTTCGAGCCGTTGATAGGTAAGTTCGTTCACACACACGCGCGCGCGTTTCTGTGCGCGGAAACTGTGAGTGCACAAGGCAAGGAAGGTAGGGTGGGCGTTGGGGTTACAAAAAATATTCAACTACCGATGAACACAGGGCCGAGCCTCGGTGGACCGTGTGTGCATTGGATGTTAATATGTTCTCTATTCCTCTCGCGTACATGCGGAGAACAGCGGCGGTGTCGGCAGACCTCGCGCAACCCGATGAACAATGCGCGCCAGCGCGCCCGTGCCGTATTATTATTCGGTTATTAATCAAGCTTTCTTACTGCCAACGCCTGTCAGCCAGTAGCGAAAACGTTCTTCTTGCCACCGCCTCGTCCCGATGCGGCCTTGCCGGCGTCGATTCGCGCGGTGCAACGCCGCGCGGGCGCAGACTTATCGATGGCCTACAATCCACCCGGTCGTGCTTGTTTCATGCACGTCCAGCTTCATCTTTTTAGCTCGGATTTTGCTTTTGCCGTAATACCAGAAGGATACTCTCGTTCGAAGCAATCAACGGTGATATTTCATTAATATGCAAAACAAAACAACAACAAAAATGTAATCATGAAAAACGTATTTAAGTTTAATCGATATGCAGATCTACGATTTCCTCCGTACATCGGGAATCCGGGTAAATCGTTTGCTATATTTTTTCGAATAAGTTTCCATTCCCGCTATAAATAACATAAAAGTCTCGTAAACTTACGCATAAAAGAGGTGATTTCGTGCGGCACTCTGATAGCGAAGGGTGCATAAATATGTCTGTCGCAGAGTTGTATGATGGCCGCGGCTCGGATTTACCGAACGTACAGGGAGATGCAGCCTGCCTGTGCACACCGCGACGTCTTAAAGGTTAAAACCCGACTACGTGCCCGGGACGGCGCTACGACGACGATTCGAGAGTGGCGGGAGGTATCAGATCCTCGTCGTTTATAAACGCCGAGGGACTTTTCATATCGAAAAACAGGGAGGGAAGCTGGGCGAGGAGCGAGAGAACTCGCTT
Organism: Exephanes ischioxanthus; assembly: GCA_958510785.1. Lineage (NCBI taxonomy): Eukaryota > Metazoa > Arthropoda > Insecta > Hymenoptera > Ichneumonidae > Exephanes > Exephanes ischioxanthus. The sequence continues at coordinate 17,738,320 of OY294022.1, read as the reverse complement.
CGCGATTGCTTCGCTCGCACTCGGCGATATCCTTAGGCCCGTCGGAATGGTAGGGTTCGGTTGACAGCCACGGTGTCATTAGAATTTCATTGCCGCAATTACGGTATGCTCACTGGCACACGTGTAATTGGCCTCCCATGGCGAGAGAGGGCGAGAGCCCGGGGAGGACGACGGGAAAGGGAAAGAATTTCCTTGACTGGATACGGCTGAACGTATTTTCTTAGCGCTAGCTCCGAGCCACGACGGCCTGTCAGACGGAAAGAGAAGCGACCTGAGAATTTCCACGGTCGCGGAACCACCGACGGAGATGCGAGTTGTTCTGGCCGGGTCGCCAACGTACATTTCCTTTGGTCACCATAAGGATGTGCATCAGCGGTAACGAGTGTGCCTGTGTTCGTGTGTACGCATGCTTATATTCGCAAGGGATTCTTTCGCGGTAAGGAAACCCGTGGAACGTAGGAGAACTCATATCCCCGGCACACGGAACCGAGTGTACGCGTGCAGCCTGCGAGCTCGCATCATCCATGCGTTTATCGCGACATTAACGACAACCACGAGGGAGAGCGAGGGCAGCGAGGAGAACGTGGACCGAGTGCGAGGCGCCATTAGTGGCCGCTAACGGCCTTTGCTGACAGGGATTAGACGAGAACCAGGGGGTCGGCAGCAGAAGCAATTTCTTCTTGTGTGTTTCGTTTCAAGCAATCTCCTTCCCCCCCTCACAGGGAAGTCCTCATCTTATCTATAATATGCAAATAACCAACGCGTAATAAGTCTTTGGTTAGTGGACTTTTTTATGGCCATTTATCGTCCTGATACGCCGCGAAATGCATTGCTATCAAATCTTAACGATTGAGTGGAAAATCGGGACGAGAGTTATACGCCGCGGGGTGAGAAGGAATTCGTGGATTGTCTAATAACGAGCCCGAGCTCGATCGAAACGAGAAAAGTTGGCCGAGCCAGCGTACGAAACACCTAGGTGCTAGTAGGTAATTTCGTCCGGGTCAGACACTTCCGACCATTCCTTGGAATCCGCAGCTTCGGCAACGCCTCGACAAGCGACGAAGAGGATCGTTGCAGCCTCGACTCAGCGAGTTTGTAGAGCACTCTCGCGAGATTCCTGACGATCGTTGGCTGGCTGCCTCGCGTTGATTCAGTATAACTACTGGCAACGGTGGTCGGACAGCCGGCAAGAAGGTTGTGGATTCGCCGCTCTTCGCATTGTTCTTGCGACCGATGCCGACGTTGCCGTCGCGAGATGAGAAGCGGGATCGCGCAAGGGCTCTGGCCTCTCATATTCCTCGTGTATTATAAGCCATACACGCGCAACTGTACAGCGACTGTAGAGAAAGAAGCAGAAGCAGAAGCAAAAGAGAAACACACCGAACTGTGCGAGAGCGCGGCTCTCTTCGGGGACGGCGGAGATGCAAATGTTCGTCCACGTACGTGCTCGTTTCGCGAGGTTCCGTTTGTCGGCTGCCAGTGGCTCAGCCACGGCCCATTGAATTTATATTCCCAGATGAAAAGAGGAAACTCCTGTTGCAGACCTCTCCTTCTCATCCGTTTTGTGTGTACTCGTATACCGGCCCCTGGTGGCAGTCATCGCCCGATAGAATCGACCGCATAGAATCGAGCCGCTCTGTCATTAGAAATGAAAAACGAGGACGGGCCCAACGCGTCGATGATCCTCGCGATCCGTTCCGAACATCAAAGACAAATCAAACGAATGATTAGAAGGCCGCGGCGCTACATCGCACAGAGTTGGATAATTGTAAATCACGCAGGTTTGACGTTCCTCCGTTTGTCGGCAGGCTCCGAACCGAGCGGCAGCCATTGCCACGCGCGGCGTTATTAGATGCGTAATCGCATGGATAATCCAGTGACAAATAGTTCGGTATATCAATGAACAAATGGCGCTTCCGCTCCGTGGCAAAGTTCTTTTTCAACTTCCTGATTCACTCCGCCACTGTCCTGTCCATGTGATGATAAACGGAACCACACGACCGGCTCATGGAGCCTGTGTCGACTCATAGGCGCCATGCACAAGATTGCGGATTATGTGTGTCGTTATGGGCGGTCTTGTAAACATATCGCATCTTTGAAATCAAAGGGACGCACGATCTGAGCATCAGCACGGTAGGTTCTCCTCCCCTCAGTTCTCGTCGCGCGGATATCAAAGTATGGTTGATCGAAATCCAAGATCTTACATGTTTTCATAAGATGCAGCATCGCAGACAGAGAGTCAGACCTTTTACCGACTCTGACAAGAGGATGGATTATTAGTTACCGATTGGCTACTTAGATCAGCGATACAAATACGCGGTCACTTTTCTTCTACGAGCCCCGTCGTTACTCGGCACAGCAGTTGAGCGCATTCAGACAGTCAGAGATATTTCCATAATATCGTACGAGCGTACGCCACGAAAGGCAGAAGTGGAAGACGGGAGGAGAAGAGCGGCGCATAGTTAGTGGCACGAGTTAACATTTGACGCAGGCGGAATACTAAAGTTCCGCGAGACCTGGGAGAACAAGGCGAGGCAAGGGGATCAACGAGAGACAGGTACCTCTCTTGGCGCATTCTGGCAGAGGTATATACGCTCTCTACGTAAGACTGGGCCGCTCCCGCGGCACTACTCCGCAGCTCTGATTTGCCCGTTCGTTACCCGACGAAGGAACGTCAGGGTTGTAGTCATCCTTCCGCCGGGCGTATCCTTGTCCATCGAACAACTCGAACGCCGGCATGCTACGAGTCGAATAGCCAATAGCTTACGAATAGGTATAACGATCGAGATACGTGTATCCCGATGGACGCGTGCGCCCACGCATCGTCGAGAATCTCATTTCGAGATTCGTATATGGAGTCCATCGATAAAACTGAGCAAAGTAGCGTATACTTGCGCGGATCGTCATCGCGTACGGTGACTGCATTAGGTCTTCAGAACTACCACAGGTAGTTGTACTCAGGTGAGTCTCGTCTCGGCGGCAACCGAGTGCCGGGGGCTTCTCGAGTAGCTCTATCCCCGACCCCATACATACGGGTACACACAAGAAGATATCCTCGTATTCCCCGGAGAACAGCGAGGAGGAAGGATACCCAACGTGGAATTTGGATTTATGCCTTGGGGGGCTTAGACGACAATGCCAGCGAGGCCGTGTAGGGGAAACACTGGATAATCCGAGAGGGCCGTTAATCAGAATGGTACAACGGGCGCGCGATGCAGCCACGATCCGTAGGGACATCACGGAGAAAGGAAGATAGTAAAGGAAAATAAGTATCTCTTGACTCTTCTTCTTTATACACGTATCTGCTACCTGTACACTGCTCGTCTCGAAAAACCTGAGGCTCCATCCTCGTGCCATACTCGTGCCATACTCGTGCCATACTCGAGCCATACACGAAACGACGGTATAATGCATGACCAAAGTATCGCGCATGTATGGGAGTGTTTGGCTGGTCATACTTTGATCCAATCCTTATGCCCATACAGTTTGACATTTTTCCATTCGTTACGCTTTCGCTGTCGTCCCAATATACACCATATACGTATGGGTATGTTTACGGTGTACTTGTCGTCGTTGTCCTGGTAACTGGAGGATCCAGGATCGGCCGACTGGGTGCAGCCAGTGCAGATCTCTCTCTCCGCTCGCCTCTATCCATGCTCAGTCTTGGTCGCAGTCGCTGTTGCGATTCTCGTACACGAGTTGCGCAAACAACAAGGCGACGAGCGGCAGAAGCAGCGCACCGCGGTACCAGTTCGCGGATGAGCGAGATCGGTACCTATACGCCACGATGACGATGCTCGCGAATGCGAGCGACCGGGCCCCCGCAGACCTGTACCTTTCTTATACGCCGTAGGAGCGGCAGGGATGCGAGAGTGGATCGTCGGTCGTGGTAGTGCACGCTCGCGTGCCGTAAATTTCGAGCTCGTGCGCGAACCGCGTATGAGTGGTGATACGTGTGCCACGAGTGTGCACGAAGTGTGCCAGATATCTCAGTGAGCGGGCCCCGAAGAATCCGGCGGCTGGTGTGCTCTCACTTTGCGGAGTTTCGCTCGATGATGGGCCATTCGCTGCTGCTCGGCAGGAGCCAGGGCAACCGATTGCTCCTGATGCTGCTCGGAATATAGGTAGGGCGAGAGCGAGAGCGAGAGTAAGAGAGTTCGTCGTTATTCGATGAGACAAATAAATAGACCGAAGAAGAGGAGGAAGAAGAAGAAGGTGATGAAGACGGAGTGGGAAGAATCGAAGAGATGGTTTGCTGGAGCGAGCACGGTCGTCGACATTTAATCGAGCTCGAGAAGACATTACCGCGGGTGCAGCTAAGTACGCTTGCGATACAGCACCGCCGGCGAGTTCTTTGCCGATAGTACCTGATGCGCACGTGGATATCGTAATCCACGAACGGTATGGGATACGCGAGCCGCACCCGACACCCGAACAGGCGTAATCCATATACCTGTGCATTAAACCGCGAAATGGTATCGAAATGATCGTGCCACATCTTTTTATTTACAACTCCTCGCACGTGGCGATACAGTGGAAAGAACAGGACAATCGCGAGCCACGAGCGGGAGTGTGTTAGTGAATGTATTGCATATAGTATCCCAAGTCAGATATAGTATCTCTGTGTTATATGTAAGTGCATAAGATCCCCTGCACAGGTACCCTCGGGTACCTGCACTCGGGGCACGGCTCCGAGGAGATCGAGCGATCGGAGCAACCATCGAACAGTTCCTGGTTCACCTGTGCTGTGTTCTTCGAGTGTGCGGTCGGCGGTGCCCACTGACTATGCTTCATCTGGCTGCTGCGCCACTCCCGCCCCGGCACCACCTCCGCGACATGCCGCCTTTTCACTCCCGGCGTTATTATCAAAGTTCACGTCGAGGACGCTCGCTTGCGACCGAGGAGCCTGCGAGCTCTCGTCCAAATTACCATATACTGTATAGGTCAGATGCGAGGGCGCAGGAGGGGGCGTCGACGGTTCGCCTCAGCCTCGGGTTAGCAATCGTGCGCTGCTGTCCTCACCATTACCGCTGTTGCGTTGCCATGCGTACGTCATTCCGGGTACTCTTCGATGATGCTGTTCGGCATTGGTGAATTAGCATCGTTTTTTTTTACATTGGACTTATCGTTCGCCGAAAAACATTCGCGGATGTCAAGATTTGACGTAGAATATCAAAATTTCGAAGCCGATTGACGATGTTTTCTCTCACCCTTGTGGATGAATGAATGGACACATAGCAGATAGAATCCTCTAGATTAATGAAGTACAGTATGAATATTTTTTTAACTGAGCATATTTAGGTTTTATCACGTTACTGGTAAAAGCAGCAAATATTATCTCGCGAAAGTACAAGGAATTTTTGATCGTTTAACGTAAACTGTAAGCAATCGTTTATTGCGCCATTTTGCTTTTGTTCAAGAATGATATATCGTCGGTCTCTCTGCACAGGCTTAGGAATCTTTTTATAAGCGGACAATGCTTATAAATAACGAATAACGGCTGGATACAAAAGGTACAGGTACAAAATAGAAAATAAAAGTAAAAAAACAAATAAGTTTAAAGCTCATAGGTGTATCCAAGGTAAGTGGGTATTAGGTAGGTAGGTATACGCGGATGAAGTATGACCTAATCAATCTTGTCACGCCTCCGGAAGTTTGCAGCATCTCTCTTTCCAAGCAGATGAAAGAGACATGGAGGAGGAACGGCTGATGGTTTACCGCAGGACTGCGGGATAGTGCTAATATGTGTGAAACTATATGTGCAGGACCCCGAGAGAAGACCTCGGTTGACCCGCGCGGCCTCTCTGGTGCATCACCGGGTTATGCACCTTGTACTGCAGCCTACGTGTGCGTGTAATATACACAACGAATATCCTGAGGTATCCACAGCGGGGGCGGTCAATCGTTCGACGATTAAGCCGGGCGGCTGACGGCCGACAGGGCCTGTTGCAATTTTACGAAGCCCCAATTACGGCGATTGTCCGCAATGCGGGCATCGGGTTCTGCGTCCCTCCTCCACCCCGCTGCACTGCTGCTCCGCTCGTGGCAAAGTGTCCTGGCACGTCCCGGGGTTGAGCCATCCCTCCTCTACCTTCACCAACCCAGCAACATTTTATAAACCCGGCACGATCCATGGCCAAGCACTCTCTCCTCTGTAGACCCGCAATGCAGTTCGCTGCATGTAGCATATACTTGGTTACATCCCTAAAGTCTAACTCAACTGAATTTCCGTCGACAAAACAAGCTCATGGCTGGACCCTTCGAAAGATCACCGAAACATGAATTGAACGTACGTTGTAAAGCTGTGTACACACGTATCAAAATGTTAATGCTTCATGACTTCTCGTATCCAGTCTACGTATTCATAAACCCGGGTGAACACGTTGGGATATCTGTCTCAGATTTTTCAAGCATTTTTACTATAATGTCTGCGAAAAATTCTTATAAATCCGGTACTTCCTACCATAGGTTGCGCCCTACTTCCCTACTACTATGTGCTATGGTAATATCTCTTAAGCGATATAATCATATTTACTAGATCCTTCTCTCAGTGTGGGAACCCAACCACCAGGATTACAGAAAAACACATGGACATTTGTCCATGTGTTTTACCAGCGGTAAACACACGGACACAGCGGTGGTAATTTTACCAGCGGTGTTGGCCGGAAATCGAACTCGGGTCCGCTACGGGCGAACACGAGCCTCAACCACTGAGCCGCTGATATCCCTAATTTAGTAAGTAATTTGTGTGTATAACTTGTGAAATAAAGTCGAATGAAAAGTCAGGAGGAGCGTGCGTGCAATGAGACAGAAAACAAGGCGTCCGAGATAACAGATAAGCGATATAGAGCCTGGCATCTATTATTATTTTATAGTCTACGTATTTTCCTGGAGTGTAGGAGGATGCTGGATGAGTTGTGCTTCATTGTCGGGGCGGCATACCATTAGAATACATTAGAGACAGGAGACCTCGACTGCGTGCTGGACCTCGGGGTACATAGGCCACGACGCTCGACCGAAAGCGTTAGACTTAGAGTCCTGAACGTTCCAGTACCGTGCATATACCGTACAACAGAGTATGATGATTAAACGCTCGCAGAGAGAGAGAGAGAGAGAGAGAGAGAGAGAGAGAGAGAGAGAGAGAGAGAGAGAGAGAGAGAGGGCGATCCTGCGATCTCGCGTGTAGAGAGTTCGTCGTTGCAACGAAGGCGGCAGGACTCTCCTGGAAATAGGGGCGTGTCAGATGCACGTCCAAGATGATGCGACTAAGCACACAGGCTATTCGGTGTACGTACAACGTTTATTAACTAATGGCCGGTGTTATTGCCCGGCGAACGGGACACAAATTTTCCCGCGCCCAACCTTCCCGATCAAGATATTACCTCGTATGGGTTGGTTACCAGGGGGCAATATATATTATTTCTCGAATAAATTATCATAGGAATGGGCCAAATGAGGATAAGTCAGAAAGGCTAAAAAAATGCGGAAACATGCGCTGACGTGAATACTTTTGATTATAATAATTTTTTTTAACAACTCGATCGGGATCTCTCTAGATTTTCAGATCAAGATAGTTTATGATTTCATTCGATCCCTATAACAAGATCGTTATCGCGATGGCGTAGACGCATGCGTCGTGTCCACGATCTATCGACAGGAACTTAACCCGTGTCATTTATTTATCTCCTCTAATCGCCGTTAAGAGAAATGTTTTGAATAATATATTCGTTCTCCCGAAGCGTTAATATCCTTCGTATGATCTGGCATGCACGAGGCGTGAATCCGACGCGTGTTTTCGTTAACGATTCGGACGCCCCGGTACAGTGTGTCGGTGAGGAGATGAGAACCGAGCGACGACTATGGGAGAGTCTACGGGCGATGAAGAAATTTTATTGCTCTGTCAGCGTGACTTCGAGGAGGCTCGACTCGCTCGTGCCATACCCGTATTCGATGTTCCTTCAGGCCTTTATTTCTCAATCTTCTCTAGGCGATGATCTTTTATCGAATTTCGGTTTGACGACCCAGCCGATCGGAGACGAGTCGTTCACCGGTCCAGTTGTAACTACTTGTCATCCGATTCGGGATTCCGATCGGGTTTGTTTCCGCGAACCGAATGACGAAGGATTCGTTTGCTTTCCGGATAAATCGATCGCCGCATAGAGTCGTTAACGAACCATTAAACCATCAGTTAAACATCCTCCACCGGGGGGCCCCTCTATTAACGCAAGCACGCGTTATGGAATACATAAATTTCGCGTTAACGCGCACGAGCGAAGAATAGCGAGAGGCAGGTGAATAAAATTTGTCACGCGTCCGGCGCGTACCTATGCGCGACGCCGCGATCTCGCGCTTGTGCTGCGCGTAGGAAGAGCGTCGAATTTATTACTATAGTGGTCGGACTCGCTAGCGGTACCGGCGGATTTACGATTATAGTGCGCACGGGCGTAAATGCGCCGGAATTAAGAATCGGTGGACACGCTGGAATAGCACGAGCGTCACTCGGCCGGCGGGGGAAACGAATTTGAATGAAATTTTCGTGCCGCGATCGAATAACATCTAATCTCTCGATTTCGCTCCGGGATGGCATAATCCTTGAGGAATTCAGAGCCTCGATCGGGAGGGATTGCGAAAAAAATCGTGCAAGTATCTAGTATTCTCGGAGCGCCGAGTCGAAGTGCGCTACTCTGTGTGACTCCCACGTTCAAGCGGTTATCCACAAAAGAAAGATGTGAAAATAAATAGCCCGAGGGGGGGCTACGGATACACACGGGAGGGGCGAGGAGGGGGCCTGGGATCGCGCGGGCTGGTCTCCGATCGTGAGCACGCGAACTACAACACGGCAGCAACGGCGGCAACGGCACACCGGGGCGGCCTCGTCGACGTGCACCAACTCTCCGATCCGTGTGCTCCTGCAAAACGGGCTCGCACTTGATCCTTATTTACATTGTAGGTATCCCCGAAGCGACACGAGAGACCGAGAGAGGATGGAGGTCCGAGAGTCTCTCGCCGTAGTCTGGCAGGGCTAAAAGCCTGCCCCGCGTGTCGCCGTGAGAGCATCGACGGAGATCCTCATCGTCGGAGCATGCAACTAAATGGGTTACTGCATCGAAGGCAAAGACTACCCTTTTGTTTCATCACAGAGGATTCGTTGTGGCGGCACTTCCGATTTCCACATCTCAGTTTTAGACCGGAAGTGACGTTTCCCGTGCGGGGCAATGTTACTTCCGGTTTCCAAATCTCGGTTTCAACATCTCGATTTTTTACCGGAAAATCTTATTTTTCGACCGGAAGTGATGTCATACCCGAAATATGTATGCATTTGAAAAATGCATTTTTCAACCGGAAGTGACGTATTTGCGGTATGACGCAATTTCCAGTCGGAAATACGTCACTTCCGGTTTAAAATCTAATTTTTCGACCGCAAGCGATGTATTTCCGGTGTGACGTCACTTCTGGTCGAAAAATGAGATTTTCAAACCGGAAGTGACTTTTTCCGTATTCGTGTCCTTCGGACTTGTGTCAGCAATGGAAATTCTATTTGTTACAACAACGAGCCAACGGAGCCTGCAATTATGGTTCCAACTCATCAGACGGTTTCGCGCCGCGGAGACCCAATGGCATTAACGAAAATACGTGAGAGCAAAATTAACACGACAAACTGTGACTATCGGGGACTAATCCTTAATTAGCGAAACTAATTGCCCGTTGACTCGCGATCACGCGGAGCGGGCCGCGCGCTATCGCGCGAGTAAAAGGTTACGCGAGCTCGAGCACTCGTCGAGTGATTTATCAAGCCTGCCGCGAGGTCTTCTCTTCCGTCTTAATTGAATGCAAGTCGGAGGAGTAGAGAATCTCGTCTAGATCTCTCTCGCGCGAGCAGCGCCAGATGAGACTACCGCGATCACGCCAGTCGGCACGTCTTGTCTCGATCGTGAATGAATGAGAAAAAAAAAGAAAAAAAAGAATAAAGTTTCTGTGTGTTCGAGAATTGATCTAGATCCTTTCTGTGCGGTATCTGAGAACGCCGACGGATCGCGTCGCTTCTAAAACCAGTTGAGAATTGTTGGCGTTTGCTGGTTGTCTTTCTTCCCATGATATTGGATATCGAAGCACACGCCATTTGCGCAGCTCGCATAGCGCGTTTTGCTACCGAGTATTGTCGAGGTTGGTCTCATCGGAAGGTGGAATGTACGAGAATCATGTAGAGGATAATTAACCGAGCAGAGCTGTAAAACGATTGTTGTTTAAGGAAACACAATTAAATACAGAAGAAAGTGTGGAGGCGCAATCCGCAGGGAAGTGATCCTTGTGGTCGTCGTGTTAGATTACTTCGCAGGCTCGATGGTTATTATCGCGTTTAATCTATTTCATCTCGCATCGAACATCCCTACCCAAGGCAATACGGCAAATCCAATCGGTAGACCGCGAGGAAAGCAAAGATCTCGAAGAATCATCCGAATGTTTCGACTTTCGTTCCGCTTCGAAAGCTCAGCAGTCTGTGGCGGCGCGCGCGGCTTCCTTTTATCACGATATCTCTTTACCTTCGTACCTTCGACTGCATCGAGGCAACTCTCTGTGATCTTCGAGCTAAATACACGAATTTTCTTGACGATCAAAAATAAATTCTGGGAGCATCGACGGTTATAAATCATGCTCGATCGATCGAGCAAATCTGAGTCGAATTATAAATCGTGTAAAGGCCCGGAGCGTCGAGGGTGTTGCTGACCACGCCCGTTCTGCATACGAGACCGAAATTTGAGGTACTCGGGCGTTCGCGGTAAATTCATATCGGTACCGGTAAACACCAAAACACGCAATGGCGCATCACGGTCCACATAACCGCCTATCGTCGCGACACGCACTGTCAAACAATTAACCGCGTGAAAAATTATTAAAGGAAATCGAACATTAGCACCAAAATTGCGTATCTTTACGACGAGGGCTTCAGAATATTTTTGTGCGTAATAAATAACCGGCGCACTTCTTTGGTCTCTTCTTTTCCCCTTTGCTGTCGCCTCTAGGATCATTGAATTAATTGCAGTTTCGACGAGCTCTCCCTCAATCCCTCGTGCCTTCTTCCCTCACTCCTGCTTCTCTGTTTGCTTTTTTTTTTACTTGCATGTACATTATATCTCGCGAGTGAAACGCTCGTAGACTATACTTGCGATAATGATAGGGATAAACCACCGCGGTGGCCCGTGGGATATAACGCGGATCTCTTAGATATATGTGCACGCGCTTAATATCGCGTCACGCGATATTCGTCTTCGACGGCACCTTCGGTTTATTCGTCTGTCGGCGTAAGAAGCGACAATCCGGAAAAAGTGATGATTTGAAACAAATTTGTACAAAGTATATCGATGTGGCGAGCTAATATCGTGGACCGCGAACACAGTAACAAAATAATGTCGCAAAATCGTCATACGAAGTTTCGTAAAAATTATTTTGTTAAATAAGTGACAAACTTGTTTGTGCCGGCTTACATATTCAAACTTGTCCTTCGATTTCCCGTGTTATCCATTATCCATTTTAGTTTGTACTTTTGTTTGTAAAACTAGAAGCCGCATGGTGCGATCAGAAAGTTAACAAATAAAAAATTGTCGACGTTTGTGGACAATAAATTGTTGTAAGTACAAACGTTTTTACTGTTTATCTTGCGACTGTTCACTGAGCCCGGAAACTATCTTGTGCGTAATCACGTTGAAACGACACACTTCGATGTAGTTTCGGATACGAACTGGCAGATTTAGTTAGGCTTCAAATAACAAGATTCACATAAATTTAGTGTCAGATGTTTCTTTTTACAATTTTCGAAATCCCATGTAGCTCCGTACAGTCCACCTTGAGGTAAGCGCGAGTACGGAACAATATTTATTTTATTTTTTCAACTGTCCCGCGATATCGGGCTCTTCGCCAGGCCACGTCGATGGAAGATTCCAACAGGATTAGGGCGTGACTCCACGTTCGAATCAGGTGCACCAAGGTCCTCCCGTTCGCTATATATTTCCCCTTGACTCCTCTTCCGTTCTACGCCGCTATGCGTTATTGCAATTGTAAAACCGTACCGTGCCACATGGGCATGGTACGTATACGTGCATGCATAATGGAATCGTTGCCCGCGGGCGAAACGGCGAACGCGAACGTACGATCCCGAGCAAAGTAACCAAGCGTCGCCGATAAATTTAGAGCTCACTTTCCATCTCATTAGAATACAGTTGATATAGCGGCCCGCCTTGCCGTACGTATACGGCTCAACGCGATGGGACCAATCCTGCGAAGGATTCGTAACGCTTTGCCAGGTATTAGGCGAAAGCTTCTCGGAAATTTCCAGGCAAATTCATTGCAATTCGAATTGGAAGATTTTGGGGAAACAGAGTCTCAACATAAGGAAATTTCCGCGAGTACCTTTAAGGTACTTGTTCGAGCTAAAGACTAAACGAACGATCTAAATATTTAAGGAAACATCGATATATTACCGCAATATCGTTTTTCTTCAAGGATGCATGTTCCTATGCACGTTACCGGTACATCTCCGCGTTACAGTGCAGCTCTGTGTAACGTCGCGAGGAGCCATTAGAACTTCGACGTGTGAGTGTTGAAGGCGAACGACCGAGTGCGCATTGCACTTTCCGACTGCAATAAAACGTGCGCGAGACCGCGATGAGCTCGACAGAAGAGGGTAATAGAATAAAGTCATAATTATAAGGTTGCGAGGCACCCAGCCCGGTGCAGAATGGTGGCCGTCATTACCGCGGTAGAAAGGCCGTAGGAATTGTGTCTGGAATACCACTATCTCGCCCTGTTACGCTGACGCTTTGACAGCACGGCAAGACAGTGACGCGACAGACGAGAGACTATTTCAGGACTATATTTCAGCTGCGGAGAGAACCTCTTATTGCATTTAAGTCGTCAATGTTCTTATTTGAGATCCACCAGGAATGTAAAATTGTTGAAACGAACTTTCCGCGTCCGCCAGATTCATCCAGTGATCGTACTCTAATTGGATACCCAAGATTAATTAAATTTTTTAGTAATACTTACACTGAAAGAAGGATGCAGTAAATACGACTATATCGCTTGAGAGATATTACCATAGCACATAGTATTAGGGCACTAGGGCGCCACCGATGGTAGGAAGTACTGGATTTATAAGAATTTTTTGTAGATATTGTGGTAAAAATTCTTAGAAAATCCGAGACCTTCCGCCATAGTAGTAGGGCACCCTAGTGCCCTACTACTATGTGCTCTGGTAATTTTTCTCACATTATCGGTAGTTTTTACTAGATTCTTCTCTCAGTGTATGTATTTTTTTAGGGCTTGCATGTCGACCTCATTTCACCTCCAAAGTGACACCGTAAGTATAGGATTCGGAGTGATACGAATAATCACTCCGAGGTAATCGGAGTGACACGATCAATGTTTATACAGATGGCCGGATGTACAAATGGTTTTGGTTTCCCGGGCTCTTCCACATCAGTTCATCATCAACATTCTCATGGAATCCATCTGAGAAGACGATCAGAGCGAAACTTTGCCAATGCCCTCGCAGCACCGATTCAATGCTCGCGAGTGACAAGTGTCCAGCTGCATTACTCGAAGAACAGCTGAGAGTCAAACGTAATCAGCGTTAGGCCTTCGCTCTACTCTGCTGCTTGGCTCCGTTCTCACTGCGCGGTTTGCCGAGGGGTTTGAACGAGTAACGAAGGAAGTTGCCGGTGTTGGCTTCTTTCTTATCCGAGAAATTGGACGGCGAGAGAACGTGGCTCTAACGAGCTCGCCGAAAAAGTGGATTTATGCGACCGCCCGAGGAACAGAGAAACGCAGCGCGAACAAGAGAGGAGATCTATGGGTGAGAGGCTGAGATGGACTGGCAAGCGAGCTAGCATAAAAGCAAGCAAACATAGGCAACCGTGCGAAGACTAGGGTACCTGTATAGTAGTGCTGTATAATACCGTATACACAGCGCACTGATAATCACGGCTTCCTCGTCGTCGCGCCTAATCATAAGCGAGAAGCAGAACAGTGCGAGTACGGGTTAGCTCGCTCGCTCGCACGTTTGGCTTCTCGCCCCGTGCATCTCACCGTACCGAGAGAGGCTTACACGCCGCTCATTAACATGCATTCACACCGCAATATTTATCGCGCGGCGCGCGTTCCTACGCTCTCCGCGGCGCGAAACCACGGTCTTCGCGGGATGTGTCCGTACGTTGTACCTGCACTATGTACAACGCTCCGCGAAGTTCTGAACCGACGAGAGAGCGAGACGAGCGCGCTCGCGCTCCGGGTATATATTACCGGGCGACCACACATCCCGATCTTAGATAAACGCGTGCGCGTGAGAGAAATCAAAAATAAAAAAATAGTGAACGAGTCACCCGACGCCGGGACTCGCGATCGCTCGCGAACGAAGCGATACTTCGAATGAATCTCAAATTTGTTACATTGTATATGGTTATCAATGCCATTTTCCGTTGGTTGCTTTCGGTTGTCTCGTGAACTACGGTACTCATTTTTCGAGAATTATTTTCTCCAAGTAAACTGCCAGTGTGCCGAAAATTAGCGTATAAATCGCTGCGATATCGGTCGACACTTCGAAGACCGATGGACACGGTCTTGGGAGTGTCGGCCACCGCCTCGTCCTTCCGCGGAGTTTTTCCGTTTGCGGCAAACAGCGAGCCGCGAGTAGCTTTATGGTCTTGAGCTGCCAGATGTCCTCGACGTACGTAGTGCGTCCGGCGGCTCGATATAGCGTGAAGGCAGCCTCGCGCTCAAAGGCGCATTCGCAGCAAATACGAGAAGGTAGGTTTAACAACAAAAAAATCAATTTACTATCGACGCATCGCCCTCGAGTCGAGAGGTTTTCTGCGGCCGCTACTGAGTCGCCGCGCGCAATTAGAGATCGTGCTCGCGCCCGGATCGCGACGTGCCCGCTCGATCGTCCTCTCGCGTCGTGTGCCCACCATTCCGAGGATCACCTGGTTGCCAAGGGGCACCGAGGGGGGAAAACGATACTGTGACTGGAGGCATGATGATCGCTCCTCCGGTGCCGATGCACACACGGCCAGTCTCGCCACTTCGGAAAGGGCGAGAGAAAAATCGCGGTTCTTTTCTTGCACGAGTTCCAACACTACCGGGGACTATAAATATCGTCGGAGCCCGCAGAAGCCGGCTCGCCTGACTTACATATATTTCTTTTCTTACGACAGTGTTTCGAAAGTACTTCGCGGTACTGGTAAGGCGATCCGGCTGAGGGAGAACGGGGCGAAGAGTAACAAGCCCTACGACAAACTTAAACTTTGACTGGATCATTGATTGGACAAGAATCAAATATGTCTGTCGTTACTTTTGACCTCGGGCTTTCCTATACGACTGCCTGGAGTGTCCCGCTGCTGTTTGCATTTGCCAAACGAGTAATTTCGCAGATAGAGTACGTTTACGTAAAGTAATTCAGGATGTACTCGGACACGCAGGCTCGTAACAGTGTGGAGAAAGATGGAATTTACGTGTAATGATAATAATTTCAAATGCACGATTATTGTTACATCAATATATTTCAGTACGAGACTCAGTTTCCTCGGGCCGAGGTCCCCGGAGCAAAAGAGCAGAACACACAGCGATGAGTGTTATTTTCCTTTGGAGAGGGGGAATCGTTTAAATCGTCGATTTACCATGAGGTGTGCAACCGCTTGATGGAAACTAGTAACAGATATGTACGAAAGTGTGCACAGAGATGTATTACATACGTTATCAAAGCGCCTAAGGTTGGTCCGAGACGTACGAACCTTTCCAGCGCAAGCCACACCGGACGATTACGTACAAATTATGGGTAATCAGCGGGGGAAATGAGAATCCACCTTGCTTCCAGGAATGCATTAATAACATCATATTCCTTGCATTGCTTCTATCGGCCGGCCAACGCGCGTCTCTCCCCCTCCGCCACTCGCGGACCTTAATGATCGTTCGGTACGTGCCAAAACGCGAAATTACCTTCTCGCGCGTACAACTCGCAGGCCCGAGTGCAAGTGCAAGACAAATAGATATCTCCTCCCCGATCGGTCGTATCGTTTCACGCTCGATTTCATTTCATTCCTATTACCCGCGAGAGCACGCGAATTGCGAATTTTCGATTATGAAGTTCAAGTCATGTAAAATATTTGGCAAAAAAAATTTTTTACATTTTTTTATTTAACAAAAAGAAATGAAGAAGTGTCGCTTAATTAAACACCGTGCGCACCCTCGAGATGAACGGACAAAAGGACCCCAATGACTATTCGCCACACGGAACGGATAGGGAGCGCAGATACTGTACGTAACTGAACCATCGACGTTCTGCTTCTGGCCCGATCGGACACGCACCCTCCCGACGTGTCGTCGTGTACAACATACCTTTCCGTATCTCTTCCGACCCTCATTCACGCGGCAACGCAACTTCGCTCTCGGTACTCGAAAATATATCGACCGAACGAGCGACGCAGGCGCTGCTTCACCTCCTTGCCGATCGTTAATGCGAGACGATTTGCATATTATACGCATCAGCGTTCGCACGAAGCTTGTACTACTGACTGTATTATCGAGGCATCGATTATACGCCTCACTTAACTTTTAATTCTCGACGCAAAACGTTAATTAAATCGTGCTCGTGGCAGGAGGAGCCGATTGCGAGGGCCGCAAGAAGAGGAGCGAAAGCGACTGGACAGTCAGATTTCCACGTGGTATTCCGAGAGTCGTGAAAATATTAGGCGCCAGCATAATCCAAAGACTTGCTTCCACTAAGTTCCCAGTGGATGCCTGACTTCTCTCATTAGGGTAAAAGGGTCAAGATGGGCACATAGTCCATCTTGATTAGGACGTAAATCAATGATGCATGAACCAGGTAATTTTCCCCACTTTTACCCTACATTAAATTTGCTGATTCGATACATCGTTTCTAATTACTCAGAGCATAATTAGTTGTTTCTGTCGTGGCCTGAGTAGTCCAACTTGGTTACATTTATCATTCGATATTATTGACAATATTATTATTATTAATGTCAACAATATTGACAAATTGAACAATCGAATGACGATCGAAAGACAAGAACCGTTTAGATTCCGCAGTGTCAAGTTTGGTAATTGGAAGGTTAAATCGTAAGGATGCATTTACGGCTGAGACCGTGCGACGCGGGAGCTGCAATAAAAGCGTGGTGCGCGTCGTGATGCACACACGCATTGCACCGGCCACAGCATAATCCTCCGTTATCGCGCCGATGCAAATTAATAGTGGGAATCGGGCGTGCATAATTCGCGTGCGGTCGAGTGCTGCACGGGGACGATTCATGAATTATACATTGGTCGGATGACTGATCTCTCTACGCGAGCAGCGGCAACGGCGGGGCAGAAGCGGCTCGCTGGGATACGAGCGATGAGATCGCGGTATACGCTTCCTCGTGACGTTAAAGAACAGAGAGTCTTTCGAGCGAAAGCACGCGGTTCCACGATGTACTAGTAAACGTGTCGTACTTTCTCGAAAAGGGGCTTGCTAATTGGTTGAATTACCTTTTTTTTTTTCATTTCGCCGCGCACGTCCCCTCCGTAAACAAAACGGGATCCAATGGCGTGCTACGTTTGCACATGCGTGTACCCATACGTTGGTACCGTACCGACGGTATTACAGTACTCATGCGTTACAAAGTGCGTGACCATAATGCAGACTCTGGCGACTTCGTGCAACGACTTTCTCGATCTTCGCACGCGTGTATGTGTTTTTGTTTCTGCGGACACACGGGCGTCGTCCTCTCTCGATGAGAGGACACTCGGTCGAGTGGATTCTCCTCAAACGGTTTGATGTTTCTCGGTACATTATCATAGCGGCGCGGTTTAGATAGAGAAAAATATGGAAATCATCAAAGATGAGAGGAAGAATGGAGAAGTTGCTCGCCTCGTTCGGATTTCATTGGGCCGCTGGCAATGCTATATACGGGTGCGCGCGTTTGTACGCACGAGTTGAGATTCTATCGGGATAACGTCGTTCATGACTCACATACTCCGTCTGTACCGCGACCCGGCGAATTCGGGTCATCGGGAATAATGCAGTGCTTCTAAAAAATTATTAGTTTCCTCTCGGCCCTAGCACTCGTTCGATTCCAATGAAATATCGCGCAACGACACAGACAAAATAATTTGTGAGCAAAGTATTATCGTGTCTCGGTGCTCGGCGACATTCCTAAAATATTTACCGATTACTCGGGGCGACGGAAACGACGGCCGCGAGGACGACGACAATGTCGCGGGATTGTGGCACGCGAGATTCTTGCTTTATCGCGATTCTTTGCCTTTCCGGCTGCGTTCATGATAACGGCGAATATCGATTTCGCACGGGAGGCTCTGTCGGGCCGAGGTACGAGACGCCAGGCTATTCGCGTGACGTCGCCGCACTTCGTCGCACGCGGAGGGACAATCGAGCTCGTCATTTTCACGAAGTATGATTGGCCCTGAGACCATCAATTTTTTTTCTTCTCTCCGAATCGTTCGTTCCTATATCCGAATAAATCTAACGTGCATGAAAAAAAAAGTTTTCAGAACCGGTGGCAACCGGTGGATTCGCAGCTTGTCGCGTCGAAGCTGAAACTCGCGTTCAATCGATGTAGCGCAAAAAATTTCGCTATATTCCGCGATATTCGGCCAACTCTACCGGCTTACGAACCCGTTCCGTATTTCGCGACACGCGACGTTAATTATTCATCTCGGTGGGGCGACAGTTGAAATTGAGAAATCCAATTACAATAAGAAAATTCTGGTAATGCATTCAGTGCGGACTACCCAACGGGCATCATTTTATTTTTGTCTCGTCATGAGAAAACTCGGAACACACAAATATTAACGAACCCTTGAATCAAACATAATATTCTGGGTAATCGTGTATCAACCGATTCTCTCTGAATCTTACGTTAAATTAAAAATCAAAATTATACTTTAAAAAAATCATAATCTTGAGCGTGAGATGAATAGGGTACAGTTTGTTGCAGAACGTTACTGCATCAAATCACAAATGCATTAGGGTTACATTTTTTTCACTAGATTCAATATTCCCGCCGTTAAAGTAACGTACGAATGGTATTCGATGGGATGCCAGAACCAGTGAGGTGCATCGGAAGAATAAAATATCGCGTTAGCGCTTTATAGAGGAACATTAGGCTATGCTGTGCGGAGAGATGATTGCCAGCGTACGATGCACATGGGACGGGACGGGACGATCCGGTGTGAGCGCGCGTGGCCAGCTCGCGAGCATTCTAACGGAACGGCGTGATTTTCGTCTCTCATGTCTGGCACTGGTCATCGTTTCTCCATACCAAGGTGTGAGCTGTTATTTGCAACGATGACCGGTGAATATGCGATTATAGCTGGTTGATGGGGCGCGAGGTTCTCTCTATCAGATGAACGTGACCGAGTCGCGACAGTCTGTTCGATTGTCGACGCTGCGGGAAATAATCTTTTATAATTTTTATTTATAGGACTAACTACGGAAATTTCCGAGTTGAAATCTAATTCCGGACATGAGAATTTATTATTTTATTATTAAAATAAAAAAGAAACGGTGAGACTCGTGAACGGTGAAGAACCGGAGATGAAATTGGCGGAGTTAGTCGTGCCATAATTGATCGGGGTCGCATGGCCAAGTTCGCACTAGACATAGTGAACTGAAGGCGTACCGTGAGTCCCTTAATCGATGGTTTTCTGTCACTGGCTTCAGTCGAGATGAATTCCAAATATATTTGAGACGTTATCACCCGCGTCCTTTTACCGAATTTAATTTGTTTCTTAGTTCGCACGTTTCTGTTACTGGCTGCATTCGACATACATTCCCGAGAAAAAATAAAAAAATTCATTGTAACGTCGATTCCGATCAAAAATCGAAATTTTGAAGTCAAAAAACAAGATTTTGAAACAAGAAATGACGTTACAGCGAATATTTTTCATTTTTCTCTGGAACACAGGAAAGTTGCTAAAAGAACGTGTGCGATATGTCTCAAATATATTTGGAATTAATCGCGACTGTAGCCATGCGACAGAAACAGAAGCACGCGCATATAGTTAAGTAAAAATATTTTTTTTAATACGGAGAAGCGTTGACATCACACACGAATACCGGGAAGCTTTCTCCCTACCGTAAAATTCTTAATTACGAGTGATCGCCCTGCGCGTCCCCGAAAGAAAAATCCGGTCCTCAAGAAAGTTGATACTCGATCGGGCGGATCTTCCCGCTTCGTTGAATATTACGTGACCCACGTAAAAAAAAGTACATGTGGCGTATACCAAGAAATATATTTTTGCCGAGAAATTTTATTGGAATATATTTCGAACATATTTTTTACATATATCTTTATTCATGCAAATGATACTCCATACGGTCACACGTACGGGGTAACACATTGCGTACACGATTTTTTTTTCAGATTTATCTTCAATCACGTCCATGTTTTAACGACTCGTCGCGTTCGATCAACTCATCCTGATTAGGCGGTTCATTACTAATGATAGCTCAATAATAATGGCGCACCCTAGTTACGCGCCAGACTTATAAATCATATAGTATATTCGCTACGGTGCGTGTGATGCTTGTCTTCTTGCACGGATGGATGCGTGCGGGAGAGTGTCTGGTTTGTATACCAGCAACTATCTACTCTCGGTCGAGTGGTACGCGCTAATTCGCGCGACTTTGGGCCCCGAGGCACTCTCGTACTCACGTGCAACGACTCCGCACGTTGGATTGCCGGTTGCCGAGGTGTATATGCAGCCTGTTATACAAATGTTTATACTTTATGGTACAACGGTATGCGACACAGTATGACTTTTCTCCAGATGTAGTCACGTACGCACTGTAAACACAGTGCACTTTTGTGTATGCGTTGATAATGATGATGATCACGAACAAATACGTTGCGGACACACCAGCCGTCAGATGTATGGATAGGTGGTATCGTACTAGTACCCATGATAATCGATATCATGTGGTATAAGCATACTGTAGTAGAGGCCATACTCGTGGGAAGTGCCCGCACCCTGCGCCAACGGAACATGTATGTATAAGATGCTACAGTAGAGACGGCAATCATGCGGATCGGACCCCCATGATAATGATAACTATCGGACGTAATTGTAAATTCGTTACGCCCTCGATAGAGCAGCCTATTCTCGAGTCATTACTCCGATTTTCCATTATGTCCACTCTACAGACAGATATGGATACACAACGGTTAACTATATACTCGCCGTAAGGTACACAATCGGGCGACCAACGAGAGTGCAATATATGCATCCACCGTCCGTATTAGATTTATCTCCAAGGTCTGTCCAGCTCGAGATCTTCCGGTCCGACGATCGCGAGGCGACTTGTACCCTGAAAGATCGATAATCACGATCCCCGATCCGCGGCCCGGGATCAATCTGGCTCTTCTCTTATAACCGTTCCTTGATACGAAAACCCACATGAGGTAGATAAATCTTCAGGTTTTCAGGGGGCCCTCGAAGCGAAGCCCTGGAAAACGATTCCCGAGGGAATCTCCGAGCCGTTCGATGTTCTATCACGATAGGAATACAGTCTTGATCCGTCCGTATGGTCCTCTGATCGTGAGAGTAACTAGCGTTCGGTATATATCTCGTTCCCTGCTTCTTCTTCTTCTTCGTCCTCTCGCGTTATAGTAGTTGGCTCAGCTTAGCAGCAGCACTCTTAGAGGATCAGCAGCAGCAGCAGCAGCAGGCCTTGCTTACTTGACTTCAACACCATGGGAACTCGGGAGATCGTGCCAGTATGTAGATGGCGAGAGGTAGAGGCACCCGAGGTGTCTCAAACCACACCACGCGGTCCTATCCTGCCTCACGAAGGTGGTCTATTAGTTCTTGGCTGTGCTTTGCGCACCGTCTGATAGCGCTCTCTCTTTCTCTCACTTCTTCCAGTGAGGCACACGGTCGCTGGTACAGTGCAGTGCTGCTGCCTATATCTGCGATCTATCCGATAAGATGCAACAATACAGGAAGTCGCAAGGGGGCGCGCGCGCGCAAACTGAGACCTGTACGTACACACATACTATAGATAGTGCCTATGTGCTACCTGTGTGAAGGACCGTGCTGACCAACAGATCCAACAAGCATTTCGTTTTAGAGACCACGGACCTCGGGAAACACACTCGCGAATCAAAGCCCATCTCCTGAAGCTCTGGTAGATTCTCGATTTCGATAAGATAAAGAGACGCAAGGGTTCGGACAAGCTGGATGAATTAACGATAATGCGGTGCGTATATGGTGCGTGAGTTCCTTCGAGTTGAAGAACATACGCATGCGCGGTCTTCAGGGGTTTGCTGCTGCATGTATGTCGGACGGCGTTCGACGAGCTCATCCTGTTCCCATTTCCCAGTGGGGTTACCTTCGATTTCTTCCGGTCGGTGCTAACCCGTGATATAGTGGATTGCGCCGGAACTCTCGATGGAGTTCCAATCCTCTTCGATTGAAATGTCAGGAGGGGTTGAAAATGCCACATCAGTCAAAATCGGGTGTGAGTTTAGATTAGGAAAATGGTGGCTTTCTGATATGTTATTCAACGAGAAATACAAACACTTGACGTTAATACGATTGTTGACGTTCTGTCCTTACAACCGCAATCTCAGGCGTTGCAAGTTGTACATACCGTCCTTTCGCATTTCTACGATTTGTATATCGCGATACCATCCTCATTCGTACGTGACGACACGATCGCGAACACTCACGGAGATCGTGAAATAAATGGCGTGGCGTTGGAAAATCTCTTTGGCTTCAAAGGAGTATATGGACTGGAGTCATCGCATAACTTCGGACCGGGCGCTGGTAGCACCAGCAGGCACCAACCAGAACCAAGTAGCGAATATAAGCATAGTTCACCGGTGTGGTGGGCCCGTGTCCTTCTGGTGCCGGTTCAGCTGCGCCGCTCGTACTCCTCCTCCACCACCTCCGCCTTGTCGTCGTTGTCGTCGGGCATATAGCCCGGGAAGTGCACGGGCCGGCCCACGCGAGGATTCCACGGATGCAAATTCGCTGGCTGAGCTATCGCCGGATCGTGAGCCTCCGGGTGGAGCGGGAGACAACGGAGAGCGGCGAATAAGCCGGGAGAAGAGCTTCTATCTACTCTCGGCCTCCTCGTCGTTGTCGTCGTCGTTGCACCGTTGCACTTGCACCACGACTCGCGGATGCATGATGTATATCCGCCACCGGGACGCAAGTCTCGAATATGCAAACCAGCGGTCCGCTCCGCGGCGTGCACCCGCGGGGGTCAGCCTCCGGTCATGACTGTGGCCCGTGCACCGCTTCACCATCGCCACAGTAACCACTATCATATCTGCAGGGGCTATTGCACCTCTGCGGAAACATTCGTCGATAATGGGAAAATGAGTATTATACTATAGGTACTATACAATCCATCCGTCTAGTACCTAACTACAGTAATCCGAAGGGTGTTTCATGTGGGCACTGCGAAGATGCGAACCTTACGAGAGGATTGATCGATTACACCGGGTCCCGATGCGCACGAGAGGCAAAGAAATCGACGAAAACTAACCGTACATATATTTAGCATTTCCTAATCCAATCACACAGCCGGTATTCACGATCGAACAATCGTTCCCCAAAGACGAGTATGGGAAAGGGAGAGATCCGTTGGCAAAGAGAGGACCCAACAAACGTTCTTTGAGCAGCCACGACGACACAAAGCAGGTCCTCTCTGCCTGGCGCATCCAAATATCTCTCGTCACAGTGTTTGTATCCCTGCGTGGCTTTGTAGCTTCATAGTGTAACCAGCGGTACATGTTAGCGTGTGTTCTACTGACTGGAGGGTCAGAGGCGAGTCACAACGACACAGCGCATTCCATAGTTCCCTCTGGTGGATCGCGCTGAAGATCGACAACAATCTCAGATAATCCTGTGCGTATCGTTGTTCAGTGAACCATCTACGATTAATTTTGGCTATTTTATAGATGCTCATGTCTAATGTCGCATGAATCGGTGGACATGCACGAGACCCGTAGGAAATCCCTGGTGGGATATCAAAACCGAGTGCTATCGAGCAGATCGGGATTCTCGAAGATCGGAAAGAAGAAGATGCGAGAGAAAAGAGTGGACGCACCCACAGGTGCATTTGAACGGGGCTCAGGTGCATTCGCCGGGGAGCCCGGAGGCTCTCTTTCACCGCTCGGCTCCTTTCCAGAGATAAACCTATACGTATACTATATATACCTCCTACATACGCCACAAGCGGCAAAAGGTGGACAGAGACGCGGAGGAAAAGAAGATAAAGAGAAAGAACGAGCGAGAGAGAATGAAATGGAAGGGTGGAAGAAGGCATTCCTACACGAGCCCAGTCGGATAATGATACCGAGAGCGTGGAAGCAGGCAAAACGAAGGGAAGAGTCCGAGTATACCTTCGCGCTCTCGACTCCCTGGGATATGCTGGCCATCAGAGCTATAAGCTCAGCGATCGGCAAGGCTCTTGCTATGGGCTATCCCGGTGCTGCTGGGTAGGCCGGGCATCGACTTGCTTCCCGGGACTTGAGCGATCTCCCATGGCAGTTATCCACTTGCGAGTTGCAGACCGCCACTGCTACTGGGTCAAGCGCCAGCGCTCAGGGGCACGGGAACCCGCTCGACTACCCGCGTTTCTTACTCCGCTTCTTCTTCTTCGTGCTTGTTTGGCTCTTCGTCTCACCTCTTGCAGCACTTCTTCTTCTTCTTCTTCTTCCTGTGATTCTAATGGCCATGGGCCGTGCCGCCACCGACGCCACAGTACGAGAAACTCATCCCCGGTTCAGTGCTGAGCGTCGATCGTCCCAGCGTGCCGCGTAATTTCGCCCGTCGAGTGTAACTACGGCACACTAGATCGGTCCATCACGATTCATGGGTAGGCAGAGTTCAGTGCAGTGCTGAGTCTGATGGTATTGGTTTGCAACCATTCCTACCTACCGCTGATGGGAAGGGATCGATGTCGAGATCAATCGGGCAACCTATCAAAGCGCCCGATACTCAACCGGCCAATGGATATAATATCTTCTCATCGCTTATTTTCCTTTATTATACCTAATGGATATCGATTCTTAAAGCACGTTTAACCTCTCTTATACGATATATAACTTTGTAACTTTTGCACGAGCATACAAATATCTTAATAATGTGACGAATCAACAAAACTTACATCACATGTGTGGTCCTTCTGACAACTGTACCCTAACCAAGCGAAGTAAACCCCCCCCCCCCCCCCAGGCTCTCCCAGTAACCATTATCTTCTACTCGACATTTCCTCGCTGTCCGTATGTTCCTCCACGACTCAACCCGGACCGCGATTCTAGCAATCTTCGCCAGATGTGCACATTTATCGAATTAAACGCGACCTAAGTGAGCGAGTTATAGGTGTGAGTACGAGACTCTTCTCCGCATTAATCGAACGAAAAGGTTCGTTGCTCTGCATACGCCAGGACGAACGGTTCCGAGATGCGCGTCCACAACGTCTCTCGTCTCGCTGGCAAAAGGTCCCTCTTCCTATCTATACCGTGTCCTAGTCGTATACTGTTGGCTCGGCTCTGTTGGCCGTGGAGTGCCGGCGAGCCAAGGTGGATGATGCTGCTCGGGCGCGAGCAGTTGTGGTGTGCTAGTGGGGGCGTGCGATAGTTCAAGTCGTGAGCGGACAGCCCCGCCCGACACGACCGCGGTGCATCTCCGTTCTGACCCCCGCTGACTTACCTCGGGTCTCTCTGACTCCCCTCGTGCCCCGCCGCTCGCGAGGGGCTCACCGGCAATATCCCTCCAAACCCAGCAATCTTCCCCTCCGCTATGCATACCGAGTACTCGCTGGCCGAGTGCGCTCTGTGTGTGCTGCACTGCCAGCACTCTTGCTCGACACTCTACTGTCTGGGACTGCGGTGGCTGGCGTGTTCTGCAAGTGAGCGTCGACGGAGCAACCCCACCCGGAGGCCCATCGCCGTGGGCAAAGGCTCGGGGGCCCCGGCGGTGCATCTCAGGAAGGAAGAATAAGAAAGAGGATGAAGCGTAGAAGCAAAAAGTACATGGGAAGAGAGGGAAAGGCGAATAAGACGAAGAAGCATAGAAGAAGCGGCAGTGATAAGTGTGGGAAGGGCCAGTTGCATAAGGTCTAATATTATGCAAGCGTGGAGAAGGGAAGACACGGCATAAGGAGCCAGACTGAATGCGTTAGATCCTTGAGGGACCCCGGTAACATTGGAGCACGCAGAATAATACCGGGGGACTGCCGGCAATCCAGCTACATAGCATACTACAATGTATTATAGTAGGATATGTAGTGTACCGGAGGAAACTCGGTCTACTCGGGCCAGGCTTAACTCCACCTACCCACCAACCTGCTTGCCAGTCTGCCTGGGTTGCATAGAAAATCGCGGAGGAGCGTTGAACCCAGGAAGTGCGGCCGTGAAACAGTCATTCCTGAAAGGTTAACTCGCTGAGGCCCCTTTCCGAGCAACTCCGAAGGAACTGAACGGAGAGGGTCGTGATGCGCTCTGCTGAGAGGATTGATCGAAATGTAGCGGAAAATTGTGAGTCCTTGGAGCTAAAAAAAAAATCGACACCATCAAGTTCGTTAATGACATTGATCCGATAGATGATCTCGATCTCCCGCTTCTCCCACGCCCAAGAGCTGGAAGATACTAGAATTCAGTTCCCACGTTAATCCTGCCTGGGCTCACAGTCTCACAGTAATCTCCCACTAACAAGCCCCCCCCCCGTGTATATAGACACTCGCTCATAGGTGTCCGTCCGATCGGAGGATTTCAAGATCGACTGTTACATGGAGCTTGTCAAAATTTGATCGAACAAGTACGCCTCGTCACGAGATCGGGGGTGTATAACGATACATGAGATGTCGGTGGATGTAAATATAGTAATGTGCGGGAAGGAGAAGAGACTCGAGACGCTAGCCAGTTCCCCTCCCAATGAACGATCGCCGATGGGAAGTCCGGACTATGCTGAGAGATAGGATAGACCGAGAGAAAGAGAGGGTAAGAAAGAGAGAGAGAGAGAGAGAGAGAGAGAGAAGAAAGAGAGGGCACGGGATACTCAGGGGGGGCCACGAAGGTCACAGGGCTAAGGCACTTCTCACGCCCTCGCCGCGTCGGTGGAGCACCCCACTTAGACGAGCCGTACGTACGTACGTACATCTTAACGCGAGCGATTAGTATACGTGCTTAATTGCCGTTAACGTGCGTGCGTGACGGTAGGTATCGATCATCCGAGATTTTCTCGCTGGAGCACAGCCCCGTGGACGGTATGAAAAAGCATCGATGTACGAGCGGGCGAGTGAGGATGAGGGAGGGGACGATTATTCTCTCTCTCCTCTCTCGCCTGTCTGATAAATTCTCAGGTACAGTTTCTCGGTGCGGCTTGAATACAGCTCGCAAAGATCATAGGCTCCATCGATAAAAGGCATCATTCTATTTCAATGACCGGAAGTAAGATTGGATATCGGTACCGGCAACATCGACGGTAACCATAGTGATGCCTGTCTCGTCCTACGAAATTGTCAAGTGTGCAGGAACTGAAAGTCGTGTCACCGGAATATATGACCACGGAATGGTGCAATAAAGAAGGATCCGAACCGCCGTGAGTACCAAGAGTAAGAATAGTCAGTGGGTCGAACCAGAGAGGATGACAAATCGGGCGATCAGTCTCTCGCGCCGCCCGCCCCCGCACTTCAAGCACCAATCAAACTAATGGTTCGGCAGGCTTGTTCGCAAAGACTTGCTCTAATTAATGATGGTGTACCGTTGTACATAGGCACCTATATAAGAGTAGAGAAACCCGAGTGGTCTTCCTACCTCAAGAGATTCGTCACGTACCAAACTAAATACTCCATTACCGAACTCTGTGCTCTCAACGAAATACTTTCAGATTTACTGTCATTTTACTTCGATAGTCGTAAGTCTAGACACCGACCGAAAAATCTTAACCCCGTTGTATAATTATCTAATTAATTAAGTGAGAGAGAACTTACGACCGTGCTTTAACGATAGCTCTAACGATCGCGCAGACAGTGTAATCGAATAGCTTGTTCGATCCTCCTTCGTCTTCTTGTGATCCTTCGAGGCCCCGAACTCGAACTTACGACCTACCGGTGCGAGAGGTACTGTACCGACTCGAGTAGAGTCCTCGTCGTCGTTGTAATCTTTACTTTTGAAACAACGACCGGTATAGCCGCTACGGACAGTATATCTACACACAGCGTACGATAATATACGTATAGCGAATCCGATAGATCCTATCTTGGTATGCTCGGGGAGCAGCTCGCGCGATATGACCACATTGCCTATTGCTACTCGTCTTACGCCTTGCGATGCTACTGCACCCCGGCGCTGCACCGGCACTCTATGCGCGCTTCACCTCGCAATACGTTTGCGGTTCGATACGATTTATCTCGATCGGCAAAGCGTGCGCTCCTCTGGGCTCCGCAGCTTCATGGTGCTGTGCGCACAAGAAACGACGAAGCGTCGGCTCCGGGTGGCGCAACGACTTCGAGATAGAGACTCCGAGTCATTGTAGCGAATTCCCGGCTCGATTCGATCGTGACGATCAAATTCCATTCGACGCGAATAATGGTTCTTGTACTGGCGCAAAGACACTGCATGAGAATTCTTTTCAATGGTAAATTAAAACGGGGAAAGCAACTTGGTTTATCGGAACTTTCATCGAGGACACGTGGCTTGTCGAACGGACCCTGCGGATCCGATGCGCCAAGAAACATACCAGTTTTATTTGTTTAGTCATAGTTTTAAACTGAAATTCGCCCCCTCTTGAATAATCGTCAGAAGGATATGTCTCTAGGCGCGTTACACTGCAAACAGTAAAAAGGATAACGCCGCGTTGCATGAACGGAGTAGCGGCACGGTTAATACGGTTACGCATTATCTAGATTGCTAACCGCGCGCACGAGGTGACTGTAGCTTCCGGCGGGCGTCGGGCATTGCGCTGAAACAGCATGAGTAATTAATCAAAGACAATCAAACTCTGGGAGCGACCGCTCGCACCTATTCCCAACAAACAGAACGTAACCATGCGTACGTACCGACGGCTCTATACCCTCTATCATCCGTCATCTTTATTCCCCGCGCGATAAAACTCGGAGGGAAAATAAAATTCTCGTTTCTATATATAGACACACCACTTATCTTATATGCCTTCTTGGCTGCACGTGAATGCATTTACTTTCTCCAATAATTATCTCGTTAGCGGTACCGATGTCAAAAGTATCCTTGGCAATCCGCAATGAGCTTCGAAGATACCCAACTTTACCAATAAGAATTACCGTGAAATTGGTTTCACGTTGAAATCTCTCGATTGTTATGATCTTGAACTTGTCGCTTTTTCGATCTTTTGTCAAAGAGCCAAGGGGATTTGATAGCATACGAGCGATTTAATCTTTTCTCACGGAGAAAAGGTCTCTTTCACTTGCGCATAATGCCTCTTCGAAAAAAAAAGTGACATTGAACGCTCGACTAAGGGTGGTGGCCGGAGGTGCCCACAGACGAGAGGATTTCCCGTTGGTCCGTGGGAAGGACGAGAGAGATATAGGTCCTCTTGGACGGTCATTGTGAATCTTGCCTCGCCTCGCAGGATTAATCTCCGACATCGTTTTATGAGAGTCCTCGGACTCCGTGATGAATTCTCGGCCGTTCGTTCGCGCATAGAATCAAGACTCATCCCGTACCCTTTCTTGCTGCGTCTTCCGCGCCATACCCACGAGGGAGCTTCTCGTTCGCATCAACCGAGAGTTAAAAGAATAAAACAACGACGAGGAAGACGCGGGAGAAGCCACCGGAGAGCGGGCACGCCCCGCGGATATCTGAGGGTATAAATAATTGGCGACCGAGGAACAGGAGGGGGCGGGATGGAGCGGATTCTTCCTCATGCGACAACGGGATCCCTCCTTCCGACAAACAACTTTTACTTCGCGTATGCGTGCGGACTGAATGACTCTTCGGTCTCGCACGGTTAACAAAGTTGAGCAAGCGAAGGCGCCCTTTATGGCGCCGGCTACCCGCCTCTGCTGTGCGTACCCAAGTCCACTGACCATAGAACGAACATGCATCGAGCATTCGACCAGAGGCAGGAAAGCCACGCGTTTCCCCGAGGCGTTTCATTTTCGATTGCGTCACATGCCAAGAGGCCTCCGTACCTGCAGCCTCTCAAAGACCACGCGCTCGCGCAGTCAACGCACCGACTGGAATTTTCTGATCGCTGAGCTAAAAAGTTGCGCGGATTTATCGACGCACCGGAACGTCGAGGTGCTGCGCTTGAACCTCCTGGCTACTTTTCTTCGTTGTCTGATCAGGTACTGAACATCCCGTCCCATCGTCGTCGAACCCGTCGTGCATCCGCCAAACTACGCCGAGGCTCGCTTTAATAACTATCTCGAGGTGGAACAGCCACATTTACTGGAATACAATAGAATGTTGATTGGGCTGGGAAAAATACACGAAATTTGACCTCGGCCAATGAGTCTCGACCTGGCGCACTTATGCCAGAAAGCTGCTCGCATCCGTACCTCGAATCGCGAACACGGAAATACATAAGATTCGGGACTCAACCAATAAATATATATCATGCATGTCTCGAGGAGAGGTCATCTCTCGCGAATTGCGTGCAAACGACTGGAGAGAACATACCGACTTTGAGATGCTCTCAGTAGTTTCTCAGCTGTACGTAGGTCATTATACGTAAAGCAATTGGTACTCTTTGCGGCGTCGTGTTCATAATGTTCGATTCTCTTTCGACTCTTCCCGTTTACCGGAGAGCGAGCGGGCATGCGAAATTTTTTTATGAGCCTCGGATCGATCGACCGGCGCACCGACTGTTTGGCACGGTCGCGCGCTCGCGCTTCGGCAACAATGAGCTGAGGATCGTTACTACTGAACGGCGCACGGTATACTTTGCCTGAGAAAATTACCTCGCGCATTCGCCCTCCTCTTAAACGGGTGAAAGTTAAAAGTCCTCTGTTCATCTCGTACTCTCATCTCTCCCATCCTCTCTCTTTCCCTTCTACCCTTCAAAATCGAACAAGTGTTCGCATTTGTCTCTCGTCTGACATCATGAACTTCACATGCAGAGAAGTTTGAAAAACTTCGTTGCATCGTCGCTTCCGGTTTTAAAATCTCAGTTTTCAACCGGAAGTGACATATCGGAAATACGTCACTTCTGGTCGGAAAATGAGATTTCCAAACAGGAAGTGGCGCATTTCCAGGATGACGCCACACCGGTTGAAAATCTCGATTTTCAAACCGGAAGTGACGTCACAAGAAATTTTTAAAATTTTTTTGCGTGACGTCGTATCGACCTCAGTAACACGCTCGATCTGACTTTACGGATAAACGCTAGGCAACGCTTTACATCGGGGCCGGAGATCCCGCCTTTTACACTTATAGTTTTATGGTCAGGATTATTTGCGCTTAATGAGCGATCCGGCTTAACTGGTACACGTAGATGTAGTTGAAGGAAGGTTTTTCTGTACTCACTTGATGGCTAATGTGTTTTTATGATTAATGGTAACCTCGGTCGATATAATTCTTCCCGCAGGTATTTATGCGTTGCACTTATGTCTTTTGATTATTAATTTGATGAACACAACATGATTACCTTCGCGACAATACACTGTTTCTACCATATATACTTAAGACCAAATACGACAGAGACTTTATAATATACAAGATGACAAGCCTCTGCAAGCAGTCGTACGAGCTATGAACTCTGACTGGCAGGGAGTATGTTTTTAGACGGGAAGACCAGAGCCATTTCCGCTACTCTAGTTCGAAGACTACTGTGCTCTCTATGCTTAAATCTTTCGGCTTATATACTATTGTGGTCCAGACAGGCTGTCATCCTAAGCCCTTGTGGAGATACGTGCCACGTTGGGGTAGTAAGAGTTCCCACAATAGTACATGGCACATTCTGTGATTGGTGCGTATAATTGTACGTGCCACGTACGACGAACCCACGGGTAATGGTGCATATATAATGTGACACATTCAATGAAAATCTGCGCACGGCGCTTGGTAGGAATGTATAAGAACAGATTGAGTTATTTAATTCTTTATACGACACACCGCCCGAAACCGCACCAAAGCGGAATTAACGGACGTGGAGTGGGGGCCACGCTTTGCTAAGGTAGCGCCTAAGAGTGGGGATGGAGGTGTGACTTATAAAGGGTCAATATTAAAAGTAACATAGCATGTAACATCACAGAGCAATTTTTTTATTTTCCTCTGTCAAGCAGTCACGTACACAGTAAAAAAAAGTTTGCACTTTTTGCAACAACTTATTGTCCACAAACGTCCACAATTTTTTACTTGTTAATCTTCTAGTTTTACAAACAAAAGTGCAAACTAAAATTGTTAATTGCACGAGAAATAAAATGGCAGTTTTGTAATATTGAAACCTGAACAAGTGAGTTTGTTACTTATTTAGCAAAATTATTTTTACGAAAATTCGTATTCCGATTTTACGAAATTATTTTTTACTGTGTAGTAGCTTAGTGCTGGATTCGGCTTGGCGCCGGCTATCCACGCCGGCCGGGGAAGGACCGATGTGACGTTTTGGCATACGGCAGTCAGTGTGAAGCCAGCGACGAGCCGTTTTTCCAGGTACGGCAGAGTCCCATGTGCGAACAATGTTTCAATCAACCGCCGCGTGATTGCTTGAATACAATGTTTCGGACCGAGGCAAAACGCGCTTTTTTCTCATGACTGGCCAACGATCAACGGAGTCATAGTTGATGAATAAACTAACGCTGGTGAACGATCGGGACAAAGAAAGTCGGATGAGTCTGCGGCGAGGAAAATTACAAGCCGACACGCGCGAAACGGCAAACATACCGAGAGTGCGAGAGATTACACGCTTGGCTACTACCGTGGCGCATTTTCTACGGCAGCGTGAAGAATCGACGACGCACCGTTGTAATACGCGGGGCGCGCGAGGGTTCGATTATCGAACCCACACACGCGAAACTCTCTGCGTCGGTCATGGCATCCCATAGGAGCTATTTCAATTATCGCGTTTAGTGTTACGCGAAAATGATGGAAATTTCATACGAGATGGATCTTCCTTGCGGAATTTTCGAATAACGATAAAATATTTTTTTTTTATTATTTGTAACATAAGGGATAACGCTACAATTTGCACGTGCACGGATGCGGCATATTATGCACACGAGGCACGAAGCGGCAATCACTCAACGCGAAGAATGCGGAATTCCCGCACCGGAATTCCGAATGTTCGGCCCGTTATCGGCCGTGTCCATCGAGCATTCGGTTATAGCGGTTGCGATCGTGCGAATATCACGATCGCCTCTATGCGCGATCGAGGAACTCTGACCTTTGGATCCAGAGGATTCGCTCTGGTGTGTGTCTTTACTGTTACGTGGAGGATTAAATTTTCATATAAACTCACCGGTAGATGCGCAGTGCGGGGGTGGCGTGGGCGTCGTCGAAGGCGAGGGAATCCTCCTGGCTGCGGTAATTAATGCCGCTGCTGGACTGTAACGAGGCACCTGCAGCACAACCGGAGTCTTCACCGACAGATCCACGGGTTCAAGCTGCACCGGCGGTCCCGCCGCCTATTTAATTGAAAAGAAAATTCAATTAAACACCACTGTGGAGGCCAACGCGTTCGTTTACTCTATTTTACTTCATTCAAGTGGATCATATTTCTATGGAATATATAATGAAGCTTTCATCACAGTTTTACCCAACGAAAACAAAAACCAACACATTGAAGAATTCTCAAAATTGTCGAGATAAAAGTATCGGAAATATATAGATGATGAAAATTTAATAAATCATAAGAGATCACCGAGAAGTGAATAGGATAAGCGAGGGTCACGCTAATTGATAAATTCTTCATACTGCGAATCGTCAATGACATTCCCCGTACGGCAATGAGCTAGCGTGCGAGGGCGGTTACAGCTATCTACGTGTGTATTAGGTAGTATTGATTGTTCCATTTCCATTGTATACTCTTGTGGATTTTTACGGAACCCCATCCCGACCCCCCCCCCCCCCCCCTCCAAACTCTCCCTACCAGCACTCAGCTAAGCTACCTAACTTCCAGTGCTTCCATAGCCTAGTTAGCTATATACTGTACCGCATTTGTCGGGGACAAAGGGAAACTACGGAAAGCCCGTGCCGGTACAGATGGCCATATTCTACTGATCCTCCGGTATTTTTTCTACTTGAGTAAAGTGCAGGAACACTAAAGTCTCAGAAGAAAGCGCCGCCCGATCAACGGTCAATGCGCCGCCAGCCAGTGCACGGCTAAGCGGTCACCCATCCAAGTACTGACCGCGAACGAATCTGCTTGACGTGGGCATCCACCGCTGTCGGTATTTACGTGTGTATATACTAGAACTATTATCTCGCGTTATAAAAGCGCTGCATCACGCGCGATAATACAACTGGACGACGGTTGCCGAAAGGCAATTCGGCAGTTCGACCCGAGATCTCGTGCCTACGGTTGGTTACTTTTGTAATATGATGAGAAAGAATGATTAAGTCACTCTTTCACATAAACTAGAAAATTACAATTTATTAAATTTTAAATTATAATGTATTTAAATTTCACCATTTACAAAACTTTGTATTTAGATAACAAAAAAACGTCATAGAGTCAGTCGATAATGTAGTGGCGGTAGCTTGAAAACATCCTCCATATAGTGGAGCTTGATTCTATGGACAACGATCGCAGGACTGGTTGGTAGCAGAACTCGTTCAGCGGCGAAGCCCATCTGATTTCGCGCAATCAGCATAACCAGCGTTTCCATTGACGTGGACTAATCACGACCAGTTCCCACGAGGCGGACTCGGAGGATTGCCCATTGCCCGGTAACTCGGGCGCTCGAGTGTGCGTGCGCATCGAAGACACTCGCAGCTGATAGCTAATGGCCAATAGAGCTAATAGCCACGAGCAGAATGATCATTGGAGTGATGAACATGTCCCAGCGATGCTGAACACCTTTAAGCCTCCCAAGAATGCATGTCGTTTTAGCGACACGGACAACCGGGATTCCTTGAAACTATTGCAAAAATGTTCTTATTACGATTGTTTACGGTGGACGCCCTGCGGAGGTAACGTGGGAAAACTCTCATCGAAAGTCCCGATCGTGCTACGTTCCTTCCCCTTTTCCTTCCCACCTGTCATGGGGAAATAAATGAACGGTGGACTTGATGCTGCTAATAATACAACGCTAGGTAGTTCTTTTTTTTCCAAGATTACACCGGAGACGCTGGTCGATAGGAACGAGAACATCTATTGAGAAGTACGAACTACCCGCCAGATGACGCTCAACAAAATACAGTCTAATATGATGTAATTATGCATTGAGAGAGCGCACTATAAACACCTTATTTCCCGTTCGCACAGTGTCTAAGATCGGTGTCGGTCTTGATGCCGTGAAGATTCTCGGCTTTATCTTGAACACATATTGCATAGGATACAGGACATCCAAGACTACGAGCAGCAGAAGCAGCAATGAGATTACCGGGACGTCGGTTCTTCCCGAGGTATAAACCACAATCCAAAGAAGAAGACCAAGAAGAAGAAGAAGAAGAAGAAGAAGGAGAAGCCGAAGAAGAACCGTGCATAATACTTAATGAGCCTATCTACGTAATAACGCGTAATTGCCTCAAGCGTGCTCGATCCCCGTCGATAATTCTAAGCACGTCTCGGGGCTCTGTGCACCACGCTCGGTTGAACTTAAGGGAAAACTCCATAACGTGTACCTTCGAGATTACGATACGTATACACACCCGTCCTATCCGGCCACACGGCTGTTAATAACATTATTATATTGACAAACTAACGTACCACCTTTCCAGCATACTGCTCAACGAATCGGTAAGTTATTCATTGGGGAGCATGGAAAAAAATCATAACAAAAAAAGGATCGAAAACATTAAGTATGAAACTGCCTCGCGTTGCAGTGACAAAAAGATTCTCTGAACAGCTAACAAATTCGTCTCAGAAATTCGAAGCACACGCACGTTCGGTTCCCGGTCTCGCTCTCTCTCTCTCCCTCTCGTCTCCACGCTCGTTTGTCCGGACCACCAACGGAACCTTTCCACTTTTTCGTCTTGAACTCGTCGCGCTGATCCCTTCGGGAATATCGCATGGGCGTTTTTTTTTTCGCGGACAGTGACACCGAGCGCTCGGCCGACACATGACTCGATCGGCGATCGGCGCGGTTTCTTCGCCGGGTACCAACAGCCCTGTGTACTCTGTTCGCTGCCCGCGGCTCAGAGAGATCAAACGAGATCGTTCTCTTTTCGCGAACTTGCCTTCTTCCCCCAGGGACCGGATAACCAACAACAGGTTCGAAGCTTTCCGGCGACAACGCACGACTCCATTTCGTCAGCCCGAACTCCACCTGGTTCTCCGGACCGGGCGACTCGTTCGACCGCCGAGATATCGCCGGCGCACTTGAGCCTCTCTCAACTCCCAGTCTCCGACTCGGTATGACCGTTCGTATCTCACGCCGAAAAGGATGAGACCTCTGCGAACTGGGGCTCCTCTCCGCCGGGTTCGCACGTTCCCTCGTTATAACACCGCGCAAACTCAGCGTATGTACGACCAGAGATGATCGCGAGTGAGAGAAATAAACGACTCAATTCCGGGGAGAAACGTGATGTTTATGACCACCGTTCATGAACATCTTTATTTGGCGGAGCATACTTATATGCCTCGTTACTCTCGTTAGCACAGACTCCCGGCGATTCGGACGAGCAGATGAGCATCCGCAGAGTAAACACCAACCACGTTCGCACACGCACCTTTGAACAGGTACTTGAGTGAATGAACGCGATAAGAGCTACGGTGGAACGTCCCGAAAATCTTCGCATTTAACATTTTTTTTTAATTCTCTTGCGGTTATGCAAACGATAAACCGCTACCCAGCTTGGAACCATGGTGACCAGTTCTGATACGGTACCGGCCAATTGATTCCGATTAAAAGCCGAAGCTCGCTTCATCTTCGAGCTTTTTGCTTCGCCACCATGTCGAAGCTGTCGTGATTCCCGTGAGCGTTTTCACCGGCTTTGTAACACGCCCAGTGACGTCATCGGATCCAATCGCGATACATGCCCGGAGTGTAGTCGGTGCGGATACGGCACGCCTGCATCTCGGACTCACCCGTGAATCGCGCGGTGCATCGACCGGCAACCAAGGCGAATTAAGCTGCAACGGATTTATCATGGACCGAACACTCCTCCAGCCTCCTCGCCTCTTTCCGAACTTCCTCTCTTTGCCTCCCCGCGCTTCCCTCCGCTCCCCGTTTCATCGCTCGGCTTGAATCCCCGCCTCGTGGCCGGCTCGGCGAGTTCCGATGAGAAAAGACCGCGCAGAACCGCGGACCTCTCTTCGTCGCTCCAACTTTGACTCGAACCTCGTAAAGTTGTCATTGATCATGCTAGAGATGAAGAGATGATGTATCGGCGGGGAACAGAAAGCGCAGTAATGCTCGCTCTTACATCGGGACATGACAGTGGAGCATTGTACGGGGTGTGAATGCATCGGGAGATAAAATTCTTCATAGGCATATGTATATTCATCAAGACGCGCCGAGAGTGAAAGGCGAGGCTCGAAATAGCGCATGGCAATTAATAGCATGGAACAATGGTAGGTTTGAAACAAGAAGTAAAATTAATAGTGCCCGTGACAAATGGCTCAATAAAGGGGGTATAAAAGCAGGGAGCATTGAAGCATCCCGTACGTGGAGTACAGCCGATTGCACTGATGAGAGAAGGAGCATCATCTCGGGAAAACTCGGTCGAACTTGTCATTGATCGAGCGAGCAGGAAACCGCTCGGAAGATTGAGAAGCAGAAGAATCCAAAGGAAGCGGTAGAATAAGAGGCGAAAGAGGAAGATGGTACATTTCCTCGCTCGCTTTCTGTTCACCCACGCGCAGCGGCCGCGGCACCGCAATGAAAATATGAATAAGCGAGGCCGGGAGGGCGTGCTCTACCGCAAAGTCATCCCCTTTGTAAAAGCCTCCGAGCAGTCTTTGCTGGATGGTTGTGTATATTCTATGTGCGCGTTTGTATATAAGCGCGAAGAATACGAGTGCTCGCGTAAAGAAGGGCCCAACCCTTTGCGAATAAAGAGAGCTGCTCCGGGGAAGAGATCAAAGCGCGCGCGTGAAGGAAGAAGCTCTTCAGCGCCTGTTTCACTGTAAAAAAAAACTTGCAGTAGGTTGAGGTACTTTGACAGACTGCGGTACTACACATGTTCTAAATATAGTGGAGACAGGGCTGAGTATCGCGTGACTTGGTTAAGCAATTCGTAATTAGAGCTTAATTAAAAATCAAGAAAAATTTCATTCTTCACGGTAGGTCACCGATTCATGATCACGCAAAGTTTATATCAGAGAGATATTCCACGAAAATGGGGGGACAAAAATCGAGGGGATCCGAAGCCGCTTATTATACGAAGGACTCTGCGTATTTAAAAGTTCAAAGATTCATTTATCAAATGAGTGCACTCGCACTATACCTGGTGCCATTTCGCCGCAGTTCGAGACACTTCGTTACGCGCTCGGTATATGGTACGTGTTATATCCACTTACGCTCAACCCCTCGCCAGAAGCAGTAACGACTAATTATTAGTTCATTAACGGTACGAACTAATTGGTGTATTGATTTTAACGAGTTTCGGCTGCGTCCAGTCCACAACGCCATTCTCGTCTCTCGCTACCGAGAAATATCGTCGGATCTTAATTACACGCGTCGAGGCTAACGCACCTTTCGCCTGGTCCGTTTGCTGCGCATACCATGGACTCTCGTCAATACAATTTCTTTTTAATTAAAAACAAATATAATAATTTACATAAAATTACATTTTTATAAGAAACAAAAAATTAACCTAACGGCCATACCGGAATATTCACCTGTGTCTCTACCGTGGCTATTAGACTACCGGGTTATCCCTCTCTCCTCTCTCGTTTCGAGTATATTATGCTGGAATACCAACGTACATCATAATATATCAAGTATCGGTACACGATGGACGGTGGAACGAGTCAGCTGCGCTCAACGGTATATCGATGTATATGTCCTGGCCATTACATGTGGGAATCGTCCGTACGTAGACGGCAATAGAGTATACAGCACGTAGTAAAGAGCTGTACTGCTATTCATAAGTAGCAATACATTACCGGTACGGTACACGTGAGAGAAAGGAAGACGGAGAAATTACAATATTCATTTGCGACGATCGGGTACCGCCTCGTTCGAGCCACCACAGCACACACACAAACACAAACGAACGTGCTATGCTCCTTAGCTTCGATTGCGTCGATAAATCAAATCTCCGAGACGCTGGAAATTTATCTTGAATACAGAAGATTTTTGCACTCGTCGTTTCTTTATGCTGTTTTTGCTGCTGCCGATGAGGAAGCGACGAACGTCCATTCCACGAGTAATCGAACGGCGTATTACGTCTGTCTGTTCGCATTCACACACTGTAGCTGACTGTTGTTGTGGGTGTATGGAGAAGCACGTAAAAACGAAGGTGAGAATCAAATGTTCGAGCAGAAAGGCGTAGAATGAGAAAACATTTGACTAGTTCACGATGATTAAACGTGCAAATCATGTATTTATTATTATAATCGTGTATTAATTTAAATCATGTACGCCAAAGTTATTTCAGCCAAAAAACATATCTGCCACAAAATAACTACGCTGGAGAAACACCATGTATATAAATCTTGTATACTGTAACGACCGAGCGAATGAATAACGCGCGTATTAGGTTTTGGAGCGGATATTATTAATAATGATCATGGCTAAATATCTCGAGTACGAACTGTCACCCGCTGATCGTTCAGACGTCTCAAGCCAGACTGTTTTACACGACGAACGATCTTGTATCGATCGTCCGTCCGTTCTTTCGTTCGTCTAATGTGAAACCTAACTAATATCGTGTGCCTCAACGAATAGTGAGCTACATATTCGTTACAATACTATAGATGGCGCTGAAAGGCTGCTTTGGACCGAATTGGCAAACAACTAAATTTGAGCCTAGAACGAAAAATGGCATCTTCGCGAGTTCGTGCCAGACTAATGTCTTTTTTATTCCTCTTCTTTTTTAAAAATTAATATCTAAGGCGTATACCTTATATTCCTTAATTCATCTGCTTCTGTAACTGGCTGTGTTCGAAATAAATTCCAGAGATTTTTTTTATTATCGAACGTCATTTCCGTTGTGAAAATCTCTTTCAAACCGGAAATGACGTCATGTGGGAGAACGTCACTTCCGGTTTGAAAATCGTATTTTTCTACCGGTAGGAAATCGTCACTTCCGGTTGAAAACTGAGTTTGTCAAACCGGAAGTGACCTTTTCCGGCATGACGTCAAGACCGCGAAAGACGCTTCCGTCGTAAAGAAAAAAATATGACAGTGTAAATACATATGTAGAGATACGTGGAAGGCTCTAATTATATGGGTTGTACCGAGAGCGTACAGCGCTGTTGCTAGTACGCTGAAAGAGCTAGTGCGCGGTATCGAGTACGGAAGCGAACGAGGAAGGAGCAAACGAGCGAGTCTTCGCCTCTTCTCCCGCGTAACAACTCTATTAACACGTCCTTCGATCTAATTACGTGCGGTCAGCGCAGATATAATCGTTGTTCTCTGGACCCCTCGCTTACTCGGACCATCGACCACGTACAACATTTCGAAAGCGCTGAATGCGACGAGCGCGAATAGCCCGATAAGTGCGATTGTTCGATTCGTGCGCGAACCGAATCGTAATCGGTACGCGCTACGAAAGGTCGACGAAGGGAGAGAAGAAAAAAAAATGAAAGGCTCCGCTTGACTCCCGTCGATACGGACGCGGTTTTGATAATATAATTTCGTGGGACACACTATACGCTGATAGGTACCGGGGAGTAATAATAATTGCAGAATGAAATCGGGTAGCTCCCCGGTAGCACCTGCCGCTCCAATGATACGAGAGGGGGATAATATGCGATCCAATTAAATTTCTTTACAAGCCACGCAGACACACGCAGCGCAATCCCGTGGTAATAATATTTAATGGTCCAGAAATCATTTTTTGTCTCTCACGCGTTTCGCGTCGGGACGCATTAAAATCAACGGAAATAATGATCCGTTATTAGAGGGAGTTGCCGTACGAATGTGTGAGAGCGACGCTCCGCCACACGGGAGTTCCGAGATCTCTATAGCTCCCGAAGTTATATGCATTCAGAGATTCGCTAATTGCCGGGACTTAGTCATTAACACCGTTTCATGATCGTTGACACGTACACATCGATGGAGTCATTACGTTAATTGTTCGAAAGCATTGAAATCATGCGGAAAGCTGTTATTTATTGATTTTTTGCTTCCTCATAGAGGAAGCTGTGTTTTCGTAAAAATAAAAATTGGAGATTTTAATGTCAGAGGACTTAAAATAGACTAAAACGTCGAAAAATGCGATTATTGTTGGCGTCCGGATGTATGGATGTGCATGGATGTGTATGGATGTGTATAGATGTGTATGGATGTGAGGCTTGTATCCTTTAAAACGACTATAGTTCGGAAACAGTTTGAGATAGCAGATTGAAATTTTGTAAATATACATAAAACATAGCCTCATAAATACGAATTACCCGAATTTCAATTAACAATTGTATACAATAAATTTGTCGGCAAATTTTGCCTCAATTTTGTGAGATGCAAATTAATTTACACAAGGCTTCCTCATTTATTACAATGTTGCGCATAGCTTCCTCTACGAGCCAAAATCGATCGACGAAGTTTCCCGCAGTGAAAGCTATGCGCAAAATTGTAATAAACGAGGAAGCCCAGTTCAAATTACTTTGATCCTTTTTACGCCCGGCATTGAGAAGAGCCCATCGAAACTAATAATGACGGAATATATATTGGCACAACAAAGTCTCTCTCGTCGATATTTACTGCGTACCGTGAAGGCGTACATACACCGGACAGAGTGAAGAGAACTGCCGATCGTCGGGAAGACCGCGCGGCGAGGTTCGCGGCACCGTGCCGAAGGGTTTTTCAGCGTCGGTGTCCCTTCAGTGGATCCCGTTAAGGCGGCTCCATCGGCTTCGGCCGGGACTTCTGTATCTGACGGCGACCGAGCGAGAAAGCACACGCGATCGGTAAAGGAGCAACAGCGAGAACCGAACGGACAATGAGCTTGTGCCGCGCGCAAAGTGGAAATGACATTTGAGCCGACTCTCGTCGACGATCCCGGGGCTTCTCTACTTTCTGCTTCTGCAGTTGCAGTTGGAAGATGAGAGCGTGCGTGGATAACCGACAAGAACGAAGAAGAAGCATCGGCTCGTTATCGCTAGCTTACGACTCCGTTGAGAGAATATCCCTCTCTCGCTCCCTCCGCCTCGAAGTTCAACTCGGGTAAGACGCAGCGCCTCAGCTTCGGAGGAACCTGAGTAGGAGAGTCGTGAACTCTCGTGACCGGGCGAGCTCTATGCGATATCCACGATCCGCACGTGTATAACCCGTGCCCACTCGGGAGCACCTGATCCCTCGCGGGACACACACCGGTTACAATTACAAGGTGTATTGCCACGAGACGAAGAAACAGCGGTGGACGTCTTGAGTTTAACGGGCCTCGATATTTAATATACGTGATTGATGCGTTGCGAGTACGTAATCGGCGAAAGGCTTCGCGAACGGCTTCTCCCTTCAATATTGAAAGTTTAACGGGACGAGCGTGTCATTCGGCGTATTAGCGAACCGAGACGAGAAAAATAAATGGTTTCAATTGGAAAGTTCTTCGGTTTCTCTTGGTTCGAAAAACTTCTATTTTTCGGGACCGGAAGCGGCGTCACGGAGAAAAATTTCAAATGTTGTTAACGCAACAACATTTTTTTTTTGTATTGCAAGTTTAGAAATTATATAGCGAAGAATCGAGGATGGTCGTGTGGCGTGTGAGCGTGCACAAGCTCGTCCTAAGAATATTTCGAATAATCGTTCTTTCCTAAATTCACGTTTAATTATCGCCCTGGGCGAGGTTAGATCATCATAGGTACCTCGGACCTCCCGAAAAAAAACATTCGTCAAGGAAGAGTCGTGAGTCGGCTCTCGTCTTCGTTTATCTTCGACTCATTCCCTCCTTCATTCGCTCTCGAGAGTCCTGTTTGATCCTAATGAACGGTTATATGCCTTCTTTCGGAGCGCTCGAATCGAGAGCCTTACGTTTCCATATACGCGTAGAGAAAAAAAAAAATATCATAGCGGTAATTCGAATTTTTGAAGATCGTTAAGATCCCCTCCCCGTTTTCTGTGTCGGGGAACGCCTGACCGCAACGCAAAAATAACACAGGCTCGCTCCCGTGGATACGTCGGTACATATACAACATACAATAATAATTATTAATCGTGTTAATTACAGGACGCAAAACAGGAACGTTCCACGAGGCGTCCGTAATTACGAAGTCGCTTTCACGTTGATAAAAATAAACATTAAACATAAGAGAAAACATACGAGAAGAATAAAAAAAAGACGGACATCCGCGAAGATTGAACGAGAGCTAGCGATCGATGTCTGCGGTCGTAATGATCGTTGCGGTGAGAAAGGGCAAAAAAACCCGATACATGCCATTAATGGTCATTTATAACGGACGCACTTTCGATAACCAGATTCGGGCAAGGGGAGCATTCGAAACGGCGAATCGATTCAAATTCTCGCCGATCCGAATCACATCGGGAAGAACGGTCGAGATTCGAGAGCCGCGGTCGGGATATAACTAGTTCGGCTCCGAGGTGGTCGTTTGCGCCGCGGACCGTCCACCTCCAGCGAACCTCAACCCGAGCACAATCCGCCGGGAGCATCTGTTGCATGGCGGCGGGTCATTGCCACGATCGACTTAGATCCCTCGATGATAGCGTGTATCGCGACCGATCGAACAACTCTCAATTAAAATCGTTCGATGAACGAGCGAGAGAGGGAACGAAGAAAATTGTCGGTTGAAGCCTTCGTATGAAAGAAGAAATACCGGTGGCACACGAACGGATGCAATCGACACCCGTTTCTTCTGATTGCACTTGATGCGCTCGTTTGCCTCGAATCCATCGTACCAATCTTCCAATTTCTCGTCAGAAGTAGAATCACAGCGAAC
This sequence comes from Exephanes ischioxanthus, assembly GCA_958510785.1. NCBI lineage: Eukaryota > Metazoa > Arthropoda > Insecta > Hymenoptera > Ichneumonidae > Exephanes > Exephanes ischioxanthus. Next base: position 17,694,157 of record OY294022.1, on the reverse strand, counting down.
TCCGGTAGAAAGGCACCGCGTTTCGTCAATGGTTCGAGAGAAGATTCGTTGGTTCGTAAATTCGTGCGGCACACCCTGGTACTCTCTTGCACAAATCGTAACGAGCGTTTCTCCGCGTGTCAATTCTTTCGAACTCTTAAGGCGCGATTAAGATCTGACAGTGGGCCGCTAGATTCGAAATTCGATGATTGACAGCCGGACGCGCCGGTGGGAGTTCCGGAGGCCTCGCCACACATCCCTGTCCCGAATCGACTGAAAGATTTCATGGATCGTGTCGTTCGATCTACGATTTACGTAGATATTTCTTATACGGCATCTTTCTCCGTCACGATCTGTTCATCTTCGCAACGATATATAATTAACGAAGAAGACGAAAAAAAAATGGATAGTGTCAGCGTTTATAAGCTTGACGAGAACGGATAGAACGAAACGAGGGGGGGGGGGGGGGGGGGGGGGCGCCAAATACCGTACGGGCAATTGTTTCGTCTATCGGAGGGCCTCTAATGATGGTCGTCAATGTCCGTTGATAAAGTCGACAGGCACCTGCGATGAGTGACAACGTCTAGAGACCTCGAGGGGAGCCGCGCTCACTCTAGGTGATGTCTTCGCATAGTTTACCAGCTGTTGAACCTCCACGTTATAGCATCACGGCGAACCTTCCCCCGATGCAACGTGTGTTTACGAGGCAGGGGGCAAACTCCGCAGCGCGGTTGAGGAGTGCATCATCCGACGCGAAGCGGGGATAGAGAAAACCCGCGATGATAAATCACGTCGGCCTTGCTTTTGCAGTACTACCGTCTTTCATGGATGCACCGCGAGATGCGCTTTAACCGAGATAATCCGACAATCACGTAAATTCCAATTCACTCTGATTACTCCATCCGCCCCCAGTTTTATGGAAAAATTTTCATGAACAAGCACTTTGGGTAACTTGGACTAAACGCGGCACAATACACGTCGAATGGCCATAGTCGATTCATGCATTTCTGACTGAGAAAAAAAAAATTGGTTGCATTAACCAAAAGTCTAGGTGACATACCTTTAAAGTACAAAGTGTTTGGTACAAATAAAGCATTGTTTTGTTAAACGATTATTTGATTGAACTTATTAAAAATTGAAACAAAATACACCTTTGAACAGATGTCATCGCGCAACTGCTCAATCCAACCATGTCTTTTTCGCAGTGTATTATTTATTGCAGGCCTGAATTCTCCTAGGGATAGATAATTGCGACCAAAGCTAATATTCATGGTTTCGTTCAGTCAGAAGAATATAAGAGTCAAAACAAAAGATGGTGAAGCCAGGATGACGCCAGCATAAAGATGATTTCATAAATGCGGCACGCGTGTCGCAGCATTACTTGCGATATGAAGTCCAATAAAACGAGAAAGAAGAACGGCTGAAGCCGCAGCCTGTTGGAACGAGCGAGTCTGAAGAAGTGTGTATAAGGCGGTCTTCGGCAAACCCAAGGCGCAGCAGATGTTACAAACTGCTGAAGGACTGCACGACTGACTCGACACGTTTCACAGGCGCAATGAACATAACGAAAAAAAAAAAAAAAAAACGAAAGATTGAAAGAAAACGACGAGCTTTACACACTTTACCTTCCGCTTCCTCGTGTTAACGGCCTCTACGACTCCCGGATGCTAATGTTGTGGAGTTGTATGACCGTTTCCAGAAGAAGTATACAGGTAGATACGTCATCATTGGACCACTTAAGAAGGAACGCTTGCAATTGTCCAAAAACAATTTCTATTCACAATAGAAGGGGTCCATTTATGAAACCCATTTCCTTCGTCGTTGGAGCGCCATAAAGGTCGGACCACCAAGACTGCTATGAATGGACCACCAGATTCCTAGTGTAATTAGTGAAACTGCATCCTATTCACCATTCATCGTTGTTATGCGTCATTTCTCTTATGATTAATCGACGGTTCTGATTGATAATCTGCGTAAATGGTTTTATGAATGGGTGACTTAATTCCTTAAATAATGAGTGTGTAGGAAAGTCCGACAGACAGGGTCTGGTCAAAACGACCAAAGGGTTGGCGTAGTCGACCGAAGTTAAATTCGACAACTTCCTTCGCAGAGTTCGAACGGATCTGTGGATCGTTCGGGATTCGCGTTGATACCAACGCTCGCAGTTCGAATCGCATCGGTCACAGTTACGGGAAGATTGAGAAGTGATAGACGCGTGTTCGGACAAGTTGTTCGAACTCGGAGACCCGGAACTAGAATTCTCCACCGTGCATTACAACACCAGATATGCGTACATGTATTCCCGAGCTACGTACGAAAAACTCCGTTCCAGCATCCGCGTGAAGTGCCGGTTCCATACTGCGCACAGACGCGGAATACGAAACGTGGGCTCTAGCGTATTCATAAGAATAGACGAGGAATTAAAGAATTCCTCGGGAGCCGAGAGATCGAGATGAGCTATAGGCAAAATACGTGAGAGAGATCCGTGGGTCGCGTGTGAATCGTCGAGTATACACGCCTTCGCGCGAACGAACGATTCGCACAATATAATCTCGCCATGCAAGATGCACAATCGAAACGGAGCGAGAAGCATGCTTCTTGATTTTTTTATTTTCATTTTTTTTTTTTCTGTCGAAGCTTGCGATACAGGTATCGAGGCTCGCTGGCAGCCTCGCCGATGGCCTTCCCCGTATGCACCGCCCGCGAAGCCAAGACTCACATCTCCCATTGTCCCTCGGAGAGATCGAGACGAGGGACGCGCAACGAGAGATCGAGAAGGTGGAATACCCGGCGTGTCTGTCTCGGGCTGCCACACCTCGCGAGAGATTCACCTCCTTCGATCACCCCGTCCGACTTCGCGCTGGTGTGCAAAATAAATGTAAATTCGCTGACGACTCGACGGCCGACGCCTCTGCTCCGCGATTCTTCCAGCAGCTTCGATGTGCGTTCTGAGAACGGCAGAGAAACGCCATGGAATACGGTGGATAGTGAACCCTCTCACGAGGGTGCCGGGCTTTTCTAAAGAACCTTCGACTATTCGAGATTTCTGTCAATATGGATTCTTTTCGATCGAATTTTTTTATGGCAATTTGTAAATAATAACCGTAAAGGATTTTTCTATGGTAATTTGTAAATGATAATCGTAAAGAATTTTTCTGTGGTAATTTGTAAATGATAACCGTAAAGGATTTTTCTATGGTAATTTATAAATGATGATCATAAGACAAGCTTACAGCTCAGGGTGTACGTTTACCATGTTCAATAGAGACGAATGATGAAAGATGATAGAACGCACAGAAGAGATGGCCCTTTTCTCTACAACCCGGAAGTCGCGAAGACCAGCGGATAACCCTGAGGCAATCGTTCACTGTGTTTCAAGCTATAGCCATATGTTAAACCAGGTATACAGTATGATACTGTATAGCTAACGTGCCTATACGCAAGTTGAGTGAATAGGGGAATTCGCGATAGAGCTGCGGTGCTCATGTCCGCGTGGCGCACGCGGTTGAACCCAGAGGTTCCTCTACCGGGACATCTCGAACACGCCGTTCAACAGCCAAGGCTTGCGCATCGCAGCGAGAGATTTCTACGATTTTCACGTGAAAGTACGGAGGGGCCTCACGCGCACTCTCGCATACACGAGTGTGCTAAGCCGCGTAGCGAGATGCGTACGTACACAAGTAACCCTGGCGCAGGAGAGTGCAGAGTGCGCGTTTACGATACGCGATTGACCTACGACCCTGCGAACGCTGCGCCGTTGCGCTGCCGCTGCTGCACAGGCTTTGCTTCTCGGCTCATGGCAATACCGAGGGCCAGTTAAGAGCGCTGTTTTGCGTTACAGCGAACCGTTTGCCAGAGACCAAGGACTCCTCCGGTTGTTGGGACGGCTGGGTGAGCTCTCGGGCATGGGGCGTGCGCTCATATACTATACGACTGCGATGGGTACCTTACTCATTGTCGTTCCCGTTATCGCAATCCGGTGATCATGCGCGAGTTTACAACATATATCAGCCTGTTAGCTCATCGCGAGGATTTTTTACAAGGGCGCGAAGCATCGGCATTGTGGAAACCACTATGAAAGAACGTCTTGCCGCATTAAATTATGTTCCTGTTCCCAAGGGGGACCAAAATTGGACCATCCGAATGATAGTATCATATAAAACTCGAAGGGCATTATCGTCAAGTCAGTCAAAGAACAAGCCTCTTATCATTCCTCATCATTGTCTTAATCGATTAGTCGTTCGGTACGCAATAAGACGATCCGCGAGATCGCCCACTGTTACAGTAACGGTAATTTATACTTCTGATAGTTCGGTACGTGTACCAGGAAAACAGTCGGTGAGCCGTTTGCAGCAGGTGGCGGGAGCAGGAAGGGCACTTACTATAAGAATTCGAGAATCGCTTTTCCAGGGAGCCAGGCGATTGCTGCCAAGTTCCAGTGCGCGTTCCGAGTTGGCCACTGTTGTCCGCGGCACATGGGGAGAATAGATCTTCGGCGAGGAAGGCAGGAATCGCGCGGTATTAGCTCTTCGCTGCCCAGCGAATATCGCGAGTGCCTTTCAGATTCCTTTTAATTAGCAGGTGTCCTTCTCTACCTTTCTCGCTTGTTTCTTTCTCCGTTTGTCCGATAACGCATCCGGTGAAGATCGTCACATACAACAGTATGGTATATGCGCGCGGAAGTCGGATAGCTCCCTACTGTACGGCATGCTGAACATGGTACGGTAGACCCATGAACCTGCGCCTGCACAAGAGTGCAACAGATGCAGTCTCTTCGCATTGCTCTTGTTGCCGATGGAGTTGCCGTCTGCATGGTCGTGGGTAGGTTATTATCTCGCCTTCCGTGCGCGCGCGGGCGCCCTCAAGGGGCGGGAGGGGGGGGGGGGGGGGGGGCTTCACGGTAGAGATAGATAGATATAGAAAAAGAGCAGCCAGAAACGGTAGACGAAGGAAGAAGGGGGAAAAGAGACTTAAGAGTCCTCGCGCTAATCTCCGTAAGTGGCGAGTTGTGGCGGCGGCATCGTCCGGTCGCAAACTGCGGTGTGTCCGTTCATCCGTTTTCTCTCCTCCTTTCTCGGGCTGAGGCCCGCTCGGTCTTTCTCTCTTCCTCACCTTCGTTCTCGCTCTTCATTCCCCGCGATCCCACAGTCTGTCCAAACGCTTTCCTTTAACGGACAGTGCGCGCGGACACCCGTGGCGAGTAGCGCGAATAAGCGCCCCGACGATCGAATAGTGGGTAACTGTGGTGGGTACAGTGTGGTGTATACAAAGTCCATGGTTGTTGGTACGGGAAGGACCCGAGGAGGGAGAGAGTGAGGAACCAAGGAGAATATACTGTAAAGAGAGAAATAAATAAAGTAGTCGATAGGAAGAGAGAAGAAGAATTCGCCAAAGCCGAGTATCCTATAGCTGCTGATGTTGCTGCTAGGCAGGAGACTCGGAATTCCAACTATCGGAAGCAATCGCGAAATGGCCGAGCAATAATTTAGAGGTTGTAGGTAGAGGTATCCTAGCCCGCCGACGCCGACGCTGAGGGGTATTCTTCCTTCGCTATATACCCTCAAGATACTCGAACGTCGGTGCACCGGCTGGATCGACTCTATATAGAACTGTACACCGCAGTGGTATAATAGCAACGGGGACCTGTACCGGGCCATGGGCAAAACGCGGTTGACCGCTTCGGTGACAACACCGAGGAAGACGACGATAGTGCAGACGAACCCGCGGTCGGTCCACCGCGATGCATATACATGAGAGTTTCTCTCGGGAAAGATGACGTCGACGAAGTGAAAGAAGAACGAGATGTACGGGGAATGAGACGATGGGGACGACCCTTTCGTATTGTCATCGTGGCTTCGCCATGTTTTACCGTTACCGAGCCACACCGCCACGGGATAGAGGAATGCCAATGATCCAAAGAATAGGATCCAATATCGGGATGCACGGATGAAAAATCTCCATCATGCGTGAGAATGTCATGATATGCGGGAGATAAACTCTAGATCTGGCACAAGTAGGGTAACAGAATCATATGACCTGCCCAGTAACATGGCCATTGGTTATATCTTTGTACAAGGCGATCGTGAACATATCGACCAGAATTGCGCCATAGGAAGATATAACCGCAGTTGAGTCTTCATGCCATTCGCATTGGCACCGTGCCCTCGCCATGTTCCTCGATAGAAATTTAACAGCGTTACATCGGGCTCTGATAGGCACCGGAGGAGGCCTGACGTGGGCCTGACAAGTTCTTTCCAGGACCGTATCAGAGTCCAATGTAACTCTCTAAAATTTCTACTAGGATTTTACCGTTACCGCGCTCCCCCGCCACCGGATAGTGGAATGCCAATGATCCAAAGAATAGGAGCCAATACCGGGATGAGCAGATTAAAAATGTCCATGATGCGTGAGAACGTCATGATATGCAGGAGATCAACTCTAGATCTGGCATAAGTGGGGTAACTTAGGATGACATGTCCTGGCGGGTGACATAGCCAATCGTTATATCTGCATACAAGGCAACCGTGACCATATCGATCAACATTGCACCATAAGAAGGTATGACCGCATTTGAGTCTTCATACCAGTCCTTATTCGAAGCAACGAATACTAAATATAGCCCTTGTGTGAGCTGGACTCGGTGGGCATGCGTCAAGCGCCTACTTGGTCCGAATCAATCGACATTGTTGCACGGCACGCCGCAAAAAGGTAAAAATAATAAAAACAAAAAAAAGTCAAAAGAGATCGATCAGCGTCCGGCCGTCTACTGCCGGGTTTACTCCACTAATTCGCTACCCCCGTGTCTGCATACCCGGCCCATAGAATCATCGCTGAGAAAATGTAATCGCATATTCCCAGGACACACCCCGGCTCATAGAGTGCATAGGTACAACGTACTGTACACCATATGCCCACGTTCGCCTCGAATAGTTCGACGCTCTTCACTCGGTGCCGGTGATAGGTAATGGTAGGCTCGTCGAGGCGGAGGTAGGTGTAGTATGCGAACGTACGGTATAATGTAGCGAATCGAAAGAGAAAGAGGAAGAGAAAACGAAGAAGAACCCGGAGAACCTGGCAAGTCTCGAGCAGGAAGGATCGAGGTGTGCAAATCAAACGGGAGAAAAAGACACGATAAATGTAAAATAAAGAAACAAGGAAGAGGGATGATGCACGAGATTACTTCCAATCGCTTCTGCACGCTGCGAAAGTTTGTACATTGGGTACATAGCTTAGGGGTAGCATCGCATCGGCGCAGCATCCATGCGGAGACTTCTGCGGCGTATTGCTGGAGCACTCTGATCCGCACTGCACTCGGTGCAGTAGTGGAACTACTTGCTCTAGACCACGGCAGGCATCGATCCAGAGACTGCCGGGCGCGGGCCCGATGGGGCGCGCGCACTTCTGGCCGTTAATGAGTCATGTTTAATTGGCGTGGGAAGCCTGCGGGTATACGTCCAGCCACAGGTAACGGAATCCCGGTCCGTACTTGCAGTGATGCGCATGGGTCCTGGTCTACGTATGGGTGCAGTTGGATGTACATGTGTGCGGTACAGTATGCGGTACTGTATTCGCAACAACGTACGTATGCGCTGATGGGGCACTATACTCGGGCTCACGCGAGAACAGGAGAACCAAGTAGATGGAGAAATCTTGGTTACGGGCTTGGGATTCTATGATGCAAAGGTGGACACGGTCAATGTCGACTCTAAAGTATTCTACTGTGTGCATATGCACGCTGCGGCCTTCCAGCTTTCTCAGTTCTCTATGACTGTCGCGTTGCGGTTGCGCCGGTGCTCGGGCATCCGAAGATTCCACGGTGGAGATTCAGCGGACTAGGAGAATTTTATTCAAATTGGCGTGAGTACATCGGAGGCCGAGTGGAAGGAGGAGATGCATCCAATATGCACGCGCGGTCTGCTATGTCTGGAGGTACGAAGAAGTACGAATCAATTCCCGATGAGATTCTGATGCTGCCTGGATAATTAAGCTTTATACCTACGGCGCGGGAATAATATTCGCTATTCGCGTGAATGCGGACGAACCGGAGATGGGATGGGTAGTCTACGACGGCTGCGACGAGTCCCGGTTACATACTACCGTGCTATGCGCGCGAGTGTAAACGCGCGGTGTAGGACGTGGCCGATCGTAATATCCATAAAGAATGCGCCAACTCGGCAGGGGTCACACCCATCTTAACGTATGCACGCTTAAATATACAGGTATACAACTCACGAAGCAGGCGGGACCGAATGTGGGTGAGGTCGCGAACACTAACAGCTAGTTGAGCCACTATACTCATATAAATTGGGTCCTTTTGTGCTGACTTCGCGAAGTACCATGCATCACCAAACACGCGGATGGGCACACTTCCGCGATATCGTAATGGACCGGAGAATGCGCTGTTGTAAAACTTTAACCAAGTTTCCTTGCCGCGTTCGCCAATCGGAATGGGGAGGGGGGGATAAACTTATATTGCTCATTCCTCGCGCAATCCCGCACGCTGCTAAATCGACACCTCGGAATGCGAAGTGTCGCGAGCTAATCGTCGTAATCTCACTCTCCCGCTTTCTCCCTCTCACGATCTTCTTTCCACCCCGTTCCTCTCCTCGCTCTTTTGCTGCCAACTTGTGTACAGCTGCTACCTTCGGCGTGCCGACACGCTATCTTTCCCGTTCTTGCGATCTCTTTCTCCCTCGTATTCTCTTCCCGCGAGACTCTAACGCCCATTAGCTGCCAAACGTGGACCGTGTCCGAGCATCAGGCTTTACGATTCGGGTGCCATCACGTACGCGATACAAAGAGGGGAATCGAACGAGCCAGTTTCCATCCCGGGCGATAGGTCTCGCACTGCCGCAGCATCCACCTCGCCTGTGCCTCTTATATGCGCTACAGACTCCGAGGCCTGTGCCGATGCAGTTCGCGCTGCACTCGCGCGGTGCACAGCCCCGAGCACGACGTAAACAAATGGAGACACGAGCTCACCGCTTCCTTGTATATATAGTTCCTTCTATGCGACGCTCCGCAAACGGCAAGTGCCAGTTCTTGGTGCACAAACGACAGAGACCCCACTAAACGCGGACTTTGCTCGAGAACGCGGGAGAATCTTTTACGTGGCGCACGGAAAATACTATCGAAATCGAATCGTTTGCTCTAGCTGCGGTGCCTTCGGTAGAAGATGCGATTTCTGGCACCCGTGTTCGAATCAAGAGTTCAATGTATCGCGTGCTAGTCTAATAACAGGATAATCTCGCATCACTTATTCTCACGAGGAAAGTATGATTAAATATAATTTAATAACGAAATCTTCTGAAGCGTTTGAACAGTTCAATGATAATTATCATCCTCCTGCCTCTCGCTAATATTTTGTTTAATTTTTGTGTAAATAGAGGGAACGTTTGCGTTCTTGAACACTCCTACGCTTACTCGAAAGCAGACTACTGTGAGTCTGAATTATTTTGTACCATCTATCTTTTACGCTTTCTCTGTTATCCGCTAATTATTGTATGCATTTTTTTTGCCTTGTATCATCTAGAGTTTTGTCACTCTCACTGTTTCAAATCGCTTGATGGAGTTTCCCATCAACTTGTAATTGGGCTCAGCTCGTTTTTACTTACATAAATAAATAAATAAATAAATAAATCTTCTACACCAATGTTATGACCGAGGCAAATCAAAAACACCGCCTATTTAGTTTTGTGGCGGATATTATTAAATACAATCACAACTATTAATCTGAAGTACGAGCGGTCAAACGTCTGCTTTCTTTGAAAGTCCGACCAAGACTCTAGTAATCTGGTCAATGGATGATCTGTACTTTGTCATTTGTCGTACCGAGCTATTCCAGTCATCTACGTAATATCGTGTGTCTCTGTCAATCCTCGTCTCCATATCCGGTTCAATATGTGAGAAAATGATTAAATATGATTAAATGATAAAGGATCTTGGACAGTACGCACCTCCCTAGACGTTGGAGGCCCCAGGACACAGGGGCTGTCCGAGCGGCGGGGCGCACTGGCCCACCGCTTGCTCGAGAGCTCGCTCTCCTCCTAAAAAAAGTAAAAACCATACATTATTAATTTGTTTTGTCAGACCACAATACAACACTGAAAATAGTTATTTGTATGGCCAGGACGTAGAAAGGGAGTTCTTGACGCATGTGGAAATGCGGCATTTACGTGTCAGGACTTCCCTTTCTACGTCCCTGCCATTCACATTACTTTTCCCAAGAAATTCACGAAAATAACGCTCTTCGTTTTAGAGAAGTGTGCGCAGAAAGGCACTTTCTCGCACTAGTGCGAGAAAAAAAATCATACTGCGTTTGTATACATGCGCAGTGTTTTTCTCGCACGCGATGCGAAAAAGTGCCTTTCTGCGTTAGCATCACAGGAACGAAAAGCGGGATTTTGCGTGCATGCGTTAGGAAAGAGAACTTTCTTTTTTCTTTCTTCTACGTCATTCCATTACCGGGCTTTGCCAAAACGGAATGGATGACGTAGAGCGAAAGAGAAGAGTTCCAAAGTATACTGTCTCTCGTGCATCCGGGTCTCGGGCTTTTCCAGTTTGCGTCGCTCTTACGGGGCACGTTAATGAATCAATTAGTCGTCGGTAGTACGAAACGAAGGCGAGGGTTCTCGTGTCGGACCCTTGAGACCACGACAGCACGGTGACGATGCCACTGCGCGGCTGCCGGTGGCTGCTGGCGTGTTGCGGAGTCCGCAGAGCAGCGGTGCCAGGACCTGAACGCCAGTCGGCAGGCTCCGGCGTTGGTGAAGCTCTGATGGTGTCATGGCGGAATAATTAAGATCGCATCTTGGCACGGTGTCAACGGAGATTGTAGCGGCGTGCCCGGGCATACCGGTATTCTCTTTACGACGAACAGTTTCACGAGAGATGACTGGTAAGGCCTATACGGAACGGTATAGCTACGGGTCCGCAGTCGGGAGCCAGGGAATTACCCCTCCAAGAAAGGGCCACTTCCATACCCCCGCGTTCTCTTTTATTATGCTCGGAGACCGGCTGACTCGCACGCGAGCGTAGTTATTAAAACGTTAAAACAATTATATGCCAGCGACACACGAGCAGGACACACGGGCCAACTGTTCGCCGTACACGGGACACGTATAATAATTACTCCGCGACTTCTTGCGTCTTGTGCACGGAGGGTATCGTAATTTTGCAAGCGAGATCTAGGCGTTGGACCACCCGCGAATAATGCACCACGATGAATCGATTGTGGGGCGTGCGGACGGAGGTTCCAGTGTTGGGCGGAGGGATTTGCTCGATCGGAGAGAAAGCAACCGATAATTTTGGTACGACATTTTTAACGCACCGACAGCACGAACGCACAGTCACTTCCGGTTGGTCGAGAGATGATTGTTATTTTTTTTTTTAATTTATTTTATCGATACGCAAACGAACAATCCGATTTGCAACCGAACCAATGGAACGCAGCTTGCCTTGCTTTGTACACGGTGGACTCGTTGCGTTGCGTCCTATGCCCATATTCCGAAAGCTCTCGGTGCGATATCGCGCGATCTTATATTTACACATATAAAATGTATGTGTATTATAGTATAGAATCCGCAAGGTTTATTACGCAACTGCGAGTGCAACGAGAAACCAATGTTACGCTTACTTTCGCCAGATTTCTCCTATTTTCCGTAATGCGCCGGGATTGCATTTGAAATTGAATCGGCCACATTAGGAGCTCTATTCGGTCGAGAGGGAAAAGAGATGCCGCGCGGCTGTTGGGTACTACCCGCAACGCGCGTGTGCTCTACGAGGCTGGCCCCGCGATACGAACGCGATCACGTTTACCGTAAAAATAATCCGGGCTACAGAGGAGCGCCGCTCGCGCCGTTAATGATTTCATAAAGCTTCGATACGATTGGAGAAGGAAGTTATTACGATTTTGCGAACAGGATCTATACGTCGTAAATAAACTGCATGCGATTTCATCGCGAATGCGAAACGCGTCGGTGCGTTTATTGCTCTACTATATTTAAAATTACAAATAAAATATATCTCTTGAAAATAATGCGTCCTGGCCGGTAACGCGCCGGTATATTGGATCTTGCGGCGGGCTTCTTCGTACCTCGCGTTCCCACGAAAGTCACCATTTCTTTTTTACTTTTTTTTTTTTTTTTTCTTTCTTTCCTCGTATCCAATTCGCTCGTGTTGCGTTGCGAACTTTTTGCGAAATCCATTGCGGAAAATGGCGAACTTGCGCGCGATCCGCAGCTCTATTGAATAATGAATCATCCGCGAGAGGTTCGTTAAAACGTCGACAGTAGAAGTTCGCGTCAAAGTGAGACGCGATCCTGGCGAATGTAAGAAAGATACTTATTAATTTTTTATAAACGTTCCCACGCCACTCGCGATACTTGACGTAACAAGTGACGGGATGGATGCATTTTTTTGTCCTTCGTTGAAAGTACCAAAGTGACAAAACGCTGAAAAATCATTTAACCCGATCTACCACAGTATAGAATAGTGAATCAAAATGCATGGGAGCTTCCCGCGGAATCGTCGATCGAAGGTTGGCCAGCCGAAGGACACTATCGCAACATTTTTTTCGTCGAGGCTATCGGGTACCTCACTACGTATAGTGAGGATTATCGCGACTATAAAGATGAGTATTTCATATAATGTACTTATGACTTTTTGAGGGAAAGGCAACACCTGACCGTAAACAAACCGGTGAAATTAAAATTCTTATATAACATACGTATTTTTGTGACGGGTTTTCGTACATCGTTCTAGAATGTATCAAAGTATCAGGCAGATCGTACGAAAAAAAAAAGAAATTGTAGATACGCACGGTAGCGCGATTGGATTTCATTGGAAGTTGAAGTGCAATAAGTGTTCTGTTGGTATCGCTTCGTTCGCGTAGCTTCTTCCCACTTTTGTTCCTCTTTCATCCCGCTTTCCCACGCCGTGCTCTCGCTCCTCCAGCGGACCAGTCGTTAATGGATTACGACTTTTTAAAACTCGACCATCCTAATGGATATTCTAACGCTTGCTCGCTTGCCTCCGCGCGCACGCGTAATCCGTATAACCAGGCAGGCTTCTAGCCTCGGGAGTCATAAATTATTACTCTGGGATCATAAAAACATGACTATGAAAATGATTTGCGACGCGGCGTAGTCGAACGCGTACCGTAGGGTACCCCGTCGTATGTATGTATGCGACCGGGGCGCGTGTTATTCGCGGGCTCGTAGGACCGAGCCCGAAAGAATGGTGGAGGCAACTCCCGGCGAACGATATCGGAGCCGCGATATTACGCGGGCACTCGCCCGGCAACACTTATTTCCCGTGCGTCCCGAGTGGAGCAGCAAAGCCGGAGCGCTCAAAATTATTCGTAAGATCGATCGGGCGGTCGCAGCAGCCGCTCTTTGCCAGTCACTGCGATAAACTCACCGTACCGACATGAGGCATAATGAGAATGAATCTCGTTCGTTGAACAATTGCGAAACTGGCGCGTATCGCATTAGCCGGAAAATATTTATAATACTAAATATTAATTTTCGCAACGAAATATGTAATTCGTACGTGACGGGCATTACCCGGAGGGGCGCCGTCCCCCCATGAGAGTGTCCGATTAGAAAGGCCAGTCTCCATGCACGTGTGCACCGGGGGAAGCTCATATTCGCGTGTGCAGCCCGGTGCTGAGGAGAACCAGCGCGGCTGCACAACCGCTTCTCGAGAAAACCACGTCTGGTCTTACGCGGAACCGATTACCTCTCCCGGTCCACGCGGGGAGCCATAGATAATCTCGGATTTTCTCGTACACATCGAACCAATTGTTCGTACCACGAGTCAATTACATAATTCTGAGTGCTCAACAACCTGCTCCACGATCAGACTGTTATTACGTACTGTTCGGTGAATATCACGCACGCGGTTTCTTTGCAGGTGTATTAATGCTTCTTTGATGTAATCATTGATATTAAAAATTAGTCAAACAATCGTGAGGTACGAGACGAAGAGAGAGTTAGCGTAACAGCGCGTGCCCACTGTAATTGGTATTAATAGAGTTTTTCCTGAGGATTTATAACTCTACTGTGTGTCATTACCCTCGCCGAAAGTACTGTATGAATACATTTTTGTATATATAGCTGTATATGCAAAACTGTTGAGAGACGTCCCCACGTATATTATTCAGCGACGAGGAAAACAATAGCTATAGTGATTTATGGGAGCTCCATTACCCGTCCGGCGTGCATCTATTTACGTGTGTGTCGTATGTGAACGAATGTCCGACGTTTATCGGAGAGCGTGAGGAGCGCAGCTACCGCGCTACGCGCCGAGTGAGCGATACGAGACCGCGGTTTCGCCGCGTGTATCACCTACGTGGTCGAAGAGCTTTCCACGTCCATTCGCTGGAAGTACCAATCGGGCCCTCCCTGTATTCATCCAATTCTCGATGAGGCATGATTGTGGAGTTCCCGTGAAGCGAGCTGGCAAAAACATATCGATCGGAAGAGAGGGAGGTTCGTGCGCGAGGGCTTGTCGATCAACCGTGCCGCAATCAGCCGAGCAAGAGACACGGGTGGTCCACTCGATACTCCAGTATTCCTATATACGTAAGTTCGGCATTATTGCTTTTCTTTTTTCTTCCCATTTTCTTAAATTGCTCCCTGAAGCTTCGAAGTAACGGCACGATTGAACCGAATTCAACATTTAACGTTTGGCTTATTACGAGTCTCGTGGCGGGATCAAGTTTCGCTGCGGTGACTCGAGATGAGACCAATAGGGATCGCGGATGGCTACTGTGCTTGCGGAATTCCATGGACCGCGGACAGAGGTCAGTGAGGCGGGTAGCGACTAATTACATTCGTTAAAATAACTCGGAACCAATGCCGAGCGACCTAGCTGTTTCGGTATCGTTGACAATTAACTTTCTTTTTTTCTCGGATATCTGACTGGATGCTGAAGGGTGTTTTTTTTTTCGCGTTCGCTATGGTCAGGCACTTGAAATCGTTGAATCGGGAGTGAACTGTGTTACAGCCTCTCGAGGGGTCGGGGCGGGTTTCGGTTATTTCGCGTCTCACCGATGAGAATCGTTCAATTAGCGGTGGCGCGCACTGATGGGACTCGCGCCGAGGCATCGGACCGGTCGATAAATTCGTCAAAAACTCGTCGCTGGTCCATAACTCCTCGGGAGTCCGGACGCAATTAGAGCAAGGGCTATCCGGGGACCGAAACTGTCGTCGTGAGTCCGATGTCTCATTTCTGCTCTACCCGGCGTACAATGCGAACCTGTGCTGCTGGAATTCGAACGAATTATACCCTCACGTTCGACGAAATAATTGACAAGTTTATTTTTCAACCTTCGACGTTCTCGGTCCATAGTTATTCGCGCTGCCTATTAAGTTTTTATAAATGCCTTTATAATGTTACCAAAAATTTGCTCGCCGGTAAGCTTGCATAGCCAGGGAAATAATTTAATTCACCGGTTCCCTTCGAATAAATGATTATTTAATTCGAATAGATATTTATTTTAATCAGAGCTGGGCAAGTACTAAAAAATACTTCAAGCCCAAAGTACAAGAAAAAGTATCACGAGTACTTGAAGTGTCAAGTGTCAAGTGTTAAGCGTTATCTCGGAAAAAATTGCACATGACTTCCTCATTTATTACAATTTTGCGTTCCGATTTTGTCGATTTTGGCTTCCTCATAGAGAAAGCTATGCGCAATATTGTAGTAAATGAGGAAGCCAGGGCAAATTACTTTGCACTTTTTTTCGAAATATTAATAAATGTTTGCGTTTCATAAAATTTGAAAGGTCAACATTTGCCGCAAAATTTATTGTCAGAAATCGCTAACGGAAATTTTTGTAATTCGTCGTTTTAAGGCTATCTGTAATCTATTCTTTGATTTTTCTTAAAATAAAAACAAATTTCTTACAAAATTTCATACAAAAAAAAAATGCGTAAAAATAAATGTTCGTTAAACATATACTTATTGAAAAGTTTAGACAAATAATCATATATATTAATAGAAACAGGATGTCATGCTACTCATCGAGTATCCGTAATACGAGCATGTACGCAAAAAGTACTTCTGCTTGGTACTTGAAATCGGAAAAACTACTTGAAGTACTGAAAACTACTTCTGTACTTCCAGTACGTACTTGTAGTACCAAACAAGTACCCGGTACTTCAAGTACTGCCCAGCTCTGATTTAAATCAAATAGAATTTTTGCGGGCTAAGCCGTCGAATAATATTTTTAATGGATGCAATCTCTTCATGCTTCAATGACTGCACGAATCTTCAGCAAAATCTACACGAACCTCCGACATCACCTGTTTCTTTGATTTTAGCACGTTCACGAACTGTCTCCGTTTGCAACGTAGCGAATTTGTTTGATTCATACAAAAAGCTTCTCGAAGTGCATCTCGGTCATCGAACGGTACGCGATGCTCGTAGTGAAATTTATTTAAAAAATTCCTTATGCATAACTTTTCCGGCCGGAGAGTGGATGATGCACGTTGGCCGCTGGAAGCGAGAGATGCGCCGGTGAAAGTCTCACCGTAGGCTCTCTTCTCTTCCCTTCGCGCGATCAGCACGAGTTCTAGAAGTGAGCGCCCGTTCGAATACAAAAGTGAGGGATAGTATAACGTAGTGGTATAAGGAACGGCGCCGGGACGCCAGTTACCGACGTATGAATTATAATTTATAACTCCTGCTGTGTATGTATACGCGCGCTCCAACGGAGGAGCAATCGGGTAAATCATGCAACGAGCTCGTGGCACGTGTTCTTGGTTACATATTAGATTATACACGCGCCTCGCTCGACGAGGCGCTTCTGAGAGCTCAAAGATCTCGCTGGTAACGTCTGCGTTCGAGGGCAGCAACGTCGCTGCGGATGGAAGAGGTTCTTCGCTTCTTTCGTTGTCTATCAGCGTAAATTCTACGTGCAATACACATCTGCCAAAAGAGCATACTCGTGGTTATCCAACTTCCTCGTTCTCTCGGGTCTCGAAGCGGGTTATTTTTTTTTTTTTTATGTTACCGACTTGAACAGGGAAGCCGACGGACCTTCGAACTATTAATTACGAAATTGCGTGTAATGAATATTAATTGGCCATTACGCGTTTGTCGCGAAGATAATTTCGCGCATCTGGACAATGTGTATGCGAGTACACCCGTCCACCACGGGCATTCATATTTCACGTCTTGGGACGCCGTCGTCGCAAATTGTTTACGAGAGTTTCCCGAGTGAATTACCCGTTTGAACGTATCCGGAGATATTCGCACGATTTATCGTCGAAATAAATGCAACTCCGGCTCGGGGTAACCGCGTTTACGAGTGGTACCGCGATAGAAACACCGATGCAGGGGCAGAAGGGATGGAAAGGGTGACACGGTGTATACGGTATTTACTGCGGCAAGGCGAAGGGACGGGGAAAAACTACTTAAGGTTTGCGGTAACATGCTTCGTCGTTAAGCTGTTACCAAAGTAGAGGAGGAATGGAGACGACACGTGTGCGGGACTACATGTTTTAACCCGTCGTGAATCTTGAACAATTTTTCTCTGTAACATCACTTACGGCTTGAAAATCACACTTTTAAACCGGAAGTGACTTCACGCAGAAATATTAGAAAAAATTTGTTGTCACGTCACTTCCGGTTCGAAATTCTCAGGTTTCAACCGGTAGTGACGTTATACGGGAAAACATCACTTCCGATATGAAAATCTCATACAGGATTACGGAAATACTGAAAATACGTCACTTCAGCTCGAAAAATAAAATTTAAAAAACCGGAAGTGACGTATGTCCGGTATGACGTCACTTCCGATCGAAAAATGAGATTTCAAATCTGTATTATTTATACTATTTATTTAATATGAATATTTATACGAAGTTTATTATGGAATATTTTACGAAATTTCTCGGACCATCTCGACCGCGAAAAAATTCTACAATGCGGCAGCAAACTTTATTACATTTATATCCGCGAATCTCGCGAGGCGAGTTTCACGTTTACAATCTCTCGCATCGCGCGCGCGAGAGTCGCGTCCTCTCCGCGCATATTCTGACCCAACGTCCCCTTCCTCGATTTATAGCGGGGACCAACGGAACGCGTATTATACGTATATGCGCCTGAACCTCGCGGTACCGCAGCGTGGTCCTATGTGCGCGCTTCTTTTCTCTCTCGCTCATATAATATACGCGGAAAATCTCTCTCGCGGCTTGTGCTCTCCCCCCCCCCCCCCCCCCCCCCGCCCCCACCTCCCCGCCACAGCGTTGGGTGAGAGAGCCGGAGATATCGCGCGTAGAAACTCAGCGAGCCAAAGGGTCCGCGCGGCGCGTCGTTATCACGTGGCGTACCTCGTCGTCTTCGTCGTCGTCGGGGAGTCCGTTGCCTCCAGGTCCGGCCGGGACCACGAAGCTGCTGCGCGTAATCTAAGATCGTGTAGGCATTATATGCCTGCGTACGTATACGTACATAAATGTGTACACACCTACACATACAAGGGAGAATAAGAAAAAGAGGGGTGGGGGGGGGGAGTACAGGACCTCGAGTGTCCCTTCGGCGTACGAGCTAGAGGGAACGACGCTCCGTGACCCCGGCGTCTTCGGGGCGACGGTAAAGCACCGCTTTCCGTCCGCTGCGAGCGAGCGGCAGAGGCCGTGCATTCGAGTGTGCGCACCGAGGCGACCACCCAACTGAGGATCTTATTCCTATGTGCCCGAACAAGTCGTTCCCCAACGAAGCGGCCCTGTCATACGCGAGTCGAATTATTCAAGCTAATCTCAATAATTACGATAGGAACAAGTCTCTCACCCCGTGACCCCGATGCTCGAGCCCGGAATATCGCATCGCCCGTGTCAAAAGGTGTCCCCTGAATTATTCGTCGCGATGTTCGCGACAATTATTCACGTATTTACGGAAGGGGGTAGGAAAGGCCCGAAGAGACGCAGCCTCCCGTTCGCGAGGATGGATCGTCGTGGGTCCGGAGACGCTCTCGGAGGAGAGCCGAGGCAGCTATCAGTCCTCGGACTCTGGACGGCTGCTCTTCACTCCGGATAAATCCTCGGCTGCACTGCTGCGCCACTGTGCGGATAGCACTAATACAAATGCGTGCGTGGCAAGAGGGATTCGCGGCAAGTCGCCTCGAGACGAGCGTTTTGTCGCCGGTGATTGGCGTTTGAAAGGACAACGCGCGTACAATGCAATTACCTTGGCCGCGGCCGAGAGTTCGATCGTCGGGGATTCAAAGATCTCGCGGTGGAACGGTGAGCGGACGTTCTTGCGCCCAATGAAAAAAAAAAAAAAAAAATTATATATATGTATATAAACGGGCGCGCGCTGCATACGTTTCCTTTCTTTATTTATTACTCTCTTATTCATTCTGCGACGAGTCGACGAATGCCGCATGATCTTTTTCCTCGGTCCTTCACACGCACCGACGGACTTCGACGGTTAACGAACCTCGCGCCACAGCTCAATGGTAAGACGATGACGATCGTTACCGATACAGTGGTACGTGCCGGGGTATCGAATAGTCATAATAAGATCGTGACTCGATCTTGAGATGACCGACCGTTCGCGGTCTGGAGTTCGTGCAGCGGTGAGAGGAACGGCCAAGAGACACGGCGGGGTGTCGGGGAAAAACTAGCATTGCCCTTAGCTGCACGCGGACCATCGACGTTGCAGTGGAGTGTGTAGTAGGTAGCGTATCTTGTCTCTTAAATCTAGTCATTTTTCGTCTCACTTTTTTTTAGACTTCTGGCGGAGATTTCCGACGCAACAATGATGCCTCGGTGACGATGAGAGCGCGGGGCAAAACGGGACACCGGGGCGACGGTGTGAGACCTTTTTTATGCAACTTTTGTCCTATGCTCCAGTTTCACGAAAATACGGAGACATTTGGTTCTCGTGATTTTCCGTCGAGAGTTGAAAATATTGTGACGACCGAGTTAATAAGTGAAGCGCGTATTTGGTTTTGGGACGGATATTATTTATTACACGCCCAGAAAAATTATTTATCTGAGCGGCGCGCCGCAAACAAATTTTTATTTGGTTTTAATGAATATTTATTTGATATAAATAAATATTTATTTGGACCAAACAAATTATTTTTCTGGGTGCAATCACGGCTAAATATCTCGAGCACGAACTGTCAAACGACTGTTCTCTCCTCAAGTCCGATAAAGACTCTCGTCATCTCGTCAATCGACAATCTCTACGTTTGTCATTTGTCATACAGAGTTATTCGGGTCATCTATGCAATATCGTGTGGCTCAGTCAAACATCATCTCCATATTCGTTGCAATATCTTGCAGCGTTTATTAGCAACGATAAACTATAGACAAGCCTTCGACAATTGGTGTGACTAATAAAATTAATTGGTCGTGGCGCACCTCGACGGCGCATTTGATTGAGCATCGGAGACTTTTTATCCGTCCCTAACGGAAAACAAAGATCCTCCGCAGCAGCGCTTATTCCACCGGAGAAACATCGGGCAGAATTTATCCCTATCGTCGCGCGACATAAATAACGAGATCCCGAGAGCGGCGCTGTCTTTTATCGCTCCGTTTGAGAGAAAAGCCGCTGTCTCGGGTGTCTCATCTATCCCCGAATTACCCTAAGCAGAATGATCGAGTAATGAGCCACTCGATTGATATACTCTGCACAAACCAATAAGCGTAAGAACACCCGCCGCAAGAAGAAAGATCTTTTACCACTGTCCGCCGCGGTTCGTACAGTACGGAAAGGTGCGCGACAGAAGCGCATAAAAATGCAACGCGTTTGTTGCGTTCTGGGTTCCGTGATTTGCAGAGCTCGCGAGGCGGCGTCGGGTTACGCGCGTCGGCGGCGGTACATCAATCGGGCGAAGCGCAGAAGAAGAAGAAGTCTCATGGAAGTCGGCAGGAGTCCGGACAAACGGGAGAAAGAGAGTGAGCCGCTCGGTGGGCATCGGATGAGAGAAACTGGAATCGCTGTAAGCGATTTCTTGCGCCCGCTATGCGACGCGCGGTGCCCTCTCGGCACCGGGCGCGTTCGAGTCCACCGTTCAGAGCGTCCAAGTAGGTACAGACGCGCCCGGTGCGGACGCGGAATCGCGACCCGATCGTCTCGGGGGGGCTCGCCTCCTTCTCCCTCGCGGGTTGCGATTGTCGGCGGGACGCCGCCCCGAGCTCCGCGACGGCCGCGGATGAGAGGCGAGGATCTCGCGCTGACTGCGATCTCGCGAAAGGTGTCCGAGACACAGAGCGGCACCGGGCAACATCAACGCGGCTCGCGTCGACTCTCGCGCGGAGATTTACGGGTTTCACCGTAACGAACGCACGGGACGGAGAAAGACGGACCGAGGGAGATGAGACTCATCAGCATTCGTAATGGCCACAGCTCGTGTTATATGGCACTGGCTAGAGAGAGGCGACGACGCAGCCTCGGACCTTTGTCTATCGACCTCTCGCGCGAATGAATACACATATAATTCGAGATTACACGTACAGCGGAGATAGATTACGCGCGCGCGGCCTCCGCCTCTATTCGCCAGCCCGTAGGATCTCTGTTAGAAGCCGCCGACAGATTTCTCGATTGATTTTGCTCGTTTTATTTTATTGCTACCGACCGTAGGTTACTCATTCTCGCGCTCATTCGCCACGGTTGCTTCTCGCTGGTCTGATGGCCAATTTTGATTTTTTTGTTTCTCTTTTTTCAAATTTTGTTTATATGTTCAGATTTTGTTGTTTGATTCTCGGGGTATAGACGTGAGCGACCGAAATGGATCGAATTTGCCGCCAAGTTCGGATGAAGGACAGAGATTTTGTTTAATTTTGTGTCTGGCGCCTCTGATTTATGTAACGAAGTGTGTGAAGAGAATCTTGAAGCGAACCGTTGACTCGTGGAAGTAGACATTTTTAAAGCGTTACCGTTAAACCCAACGCCGCCGAAAGGAATAGAGATAAGCCGAGCAGCGTCCCGACGCTCTCGCCCCGTCTACGGCCGAGACTATCCACGAGAGTCGAGTGATTAATGGATATAGCACCACGCGCTTCGAGAGATCGCGCGTGATAAATTAAATGTTGCATCGCCCGACCGGCGGCACACTACACTATAAACTATATTACAACTAACCGCGCTTTGGCCAGCTTATGTACCGCTACCTGTTTCGAAAAAGTTTAAGGAGCATTATGTACGACAGGATATCACGGTATAAACCGTCCGGCCCGGTCCTGGTCTGCGGGATACAACTCTAACGAAGTCCTGTAATAAGTGCCAGGTCAGGCAACCAGTACTGAAAAAGCCATGCCCAATCGGGCATAACTCCAGTCACGCGCTCTCTTTATCGCGTGACTCCAAAAAAATTAAATCCTTTATTTCTTCACCGTATTTTTAATTATTATTTTTCATTTTTTAATTAAAATTTATTTTATCTATTCCATGACTCGTGAACCACGAGAACGAGCGCAGAAGCGAAGCGTCCCATCCGCGAATCTCGCGAGGGAGCAGAGTTTACACAAGAGACGATCAAGAAGGGTCGAAAGTACGAGCGTTGCCAGAGAGTTTCATAAATCTGTGACGTCCGCGCTTTAGCGCGACTCTCGTCGTCTCTAATCACCGCGCTGTACGCGGCTCGCTCGAAAGACCTGTAGCTAACAGTTGTAACGTACGTAGCGCATTCACGAGCCCGGGGACCGGCGTGCTGGACGCTCCCAGTCTCCGATGTTGCACCAACGAGGAGCTCGAACTATTTGAAAAAATAATAAAACAACTTTAGAAGCGCTGTTCCCTCGTATAGTTACACCTTTTGCCTTCCAGCGAGCTCGGATTACGCAACATCACGCGTGATCATCGTCCCGGGGACTATATCGCGTGTGCACCGAGCGCGGGATGGCCAAGTGCAGCAACAACAGCAGCGCCGGCTAATGCAACAGCCGGAGCTTCGGGAGCCTCGTAAACGACCGAGGTGTAGCCGTTCGCTGGTGCGCGAGTACCGTCGGGTTAGTTATGATCCATAGTAGTAATACCAGCTGGCACAGATGCGAGAGAAGCGAAGACGGATTGACAGAGGGGTGGGGGGGGGGGGGGGGGGGGCATGAAAGAACGAGATGAGATAATGCCGGGGAAAAAGACTGCGACGAAGACGAAGGAAGAAGAAGGAAGAAGGCGTTGCAGAGACTGACCTTTGAAGTTTTCTTCGACCAGCGATACTCTACACTCTTTGACTTTCTCGGTCTCACTCTCCCCGACTAGAGATCGTAGATCGCATGCGAGCAAAACGTGTGTTTATCGACTCGCCTAACAGTCGACACCTGCGAAGATCATTGCGCGGCGTCCTCGACGAAACATCCACTCGATGCCTCGACTACCGCGGTTAAATTTTTAATGAATGGCGGAGGAATAACGATATGAAATAGAAGAGTAAGCTGAGTCGATACATTTTTTTTTTTTTTTTACATTTCGATGCGTGCTGTAACCCCTTAATTGGTGTGTCGATAACGATGAGTAAGGGCGACCGATAAGTCGCTGGTATGTCGATTTACGAGATACCTGCGGGTTTCACAGCTCGTTCGCGTCTCGCGATATAGCAACAGCAGCAGCATACGCGCATTGATTTTGCTCGAGAGCGCGTTATCTTCCTCGCTCGGCTTTAGCGATCCCATTGCTGCAAAGCCACCACAGCTCTACTTGCCGCAGTGGTTGCGCAAATCGAATGCTCCGGCTGCCGTTGCCGCTGAGGGATACAGAAACGGGAACGAGCAGGCGTTGCGTACTGGTAGCCGGAGCGCGAGCCATAAAACGATCGGGTACGGAGGGATGGGCCGGAAGATAATGGAGCTAATAAAGATTAGTCAGCAACCGCATGCACACCAGTGGAGTCTTATCGGCCGGGGACTTTAAAGCTGTGCGCGAGCGGAGAAGGGGATTCGTGTATCGATTCATCCGCTCACATG
Organism: Exephanes ischioxanthus; assembly: GCA_958510785.1. NCBI lineage: Eukaryota > Metazoa > Arthropoda > Insecta > Hymenoptera > Ichneumonidae > Exephanes > Exephanes ischioxanthus. The sequence continues at coordinate 17,670,260 of OY294022.1, read as the reverse complement.
AGATCTTTCCCATCGAGACGATCAATCACGACGAATTTTCAATGCATATATTAAATCGATTTTTTTTTTTTTTCTATCACCGGCTCGACAAAACGAACGAGAGCTGTTGCCCGTTTCAAACGACAAGCGTACGACGTTGTCGCAGCAGTTCGGCTCGTGGTTACGCAAATCGAGAACAGGGAGTGTGAGCACGTAACGTATATCGAGGCACAGAAGAGGCGTAGGCAGTTGTCCCGGTTGGGACGATAAAACGGACATCGCCACGAATAGCGTTCGGCGATAATAGGAGCAATAACGATTGCCAGGGGATATCTCGTACGGATCGGAGCTCGGTTACGAGTACCTAACACCGACGCGACAACTAGGCCAAAAGAAGAGGAAGAAAGAGGAGATCACAGCGAGTATTAACCTCGGGAGAAAAGAATTCAGTCCAACGGCCTCTTGTCCGGAATCAAAGGTGTGTCCGGAGACTTTCCATTCCCAGCATCACCCTGTCAAAATCTCATAGCAGCACGAGAGAGAGAGTACACACGAGGTCGGGATCTCTGAACGCAAACGGTCGCGGAGGTACAGAAAGAGTCATTACTGCTCGTTGGTCGTTGCTCAAAAAGCGTCTCCTCGCAGCGGATCGTCAACACGTCGGAGGTCAATGGGGAGCGATGCTGCTGGAGCTTGGGCGCGTGGACGTGCGTGATTCGTTCGGGGCGTTGAGCGAAGCCTCGCGGCCAGGCTGACCGGACGAAGGAGGGAAAGGAACATCGGACCGAAGTGCTAAAGAGCCAGTCGAAAGTCTCTGCTGTTGCTGTTGAACCCGCTGGTTCCGATGTTGCTGGAAGCGCTGGAGAAGGGATCCGGAGTGCGCGCGAGCGGAACGGTGGCGACAGGTAGACACGTCCAGCGCAAACGGCGGGCACACAAGTTGGTTCCTTCCCACTGGCTCGCTTGGCCTAGTGTACCTGTGGGAAGATGGGTCCAACGCCTCTACCTGCATCCACGCTGTATCTCGTGTAACTAGCATCGGATGCATTATGCATGTGGAACACGCCTCGGTGGCTAGGAGGTGTCGGGGCGACATGGCGAACCGTCTCGGAAACGCACCTCGTCCGAGGTGCAACCACGGAGCAGTAGCGGAGCATTCGCCAAGATCGTTGGCCCATTCGCCAGAAAACAGACGACGAGGACGACTGTTGCGCGCCTTGTTGTTCTGGCTTTTGACATTGCGAACGGAAGATCTGACCGATACACCGTTGTAAACCATTGTAATGGTAAAAAAGTAAAAATGGTACGCCAAGTACTTAAAACGTTTAGAAAATATGTTTATGGAAAAACCTCTTAAAAATTAAAAAATCTTCCAAAACAGATGTTTATCCGAACAATAAAAAAAAATATATGTGTATCAAAATGTAAAAAAAAAAAAAATCGAAAAAAATCAAATCAAACCAGCCAAGTAGTATTACAAAAATCTAAAAAAAAAAAAAAAATACAAGATGTAAAAAATCTTGAAAAAAAAAAAAAATTGGCGTGCCAGTTTTTTTTTTTCCAATCACTGTCGTACATAGTTCATTCAAAAATTATTTTTAAAAACTGGCACGCCAAGTTTTTTTTTTTTTTCAAGATTTTTTACATCTTGTATTTTTTTTTTTTTTTTAGATTTTTGTAATACTACTTGGCTGGTTTGATTTGATTTTTTTCGATTTTTTTTTTTTTTACATTTTGATACACATATATTTTTTTTTATTGTTCGGATAAACATCTGTTTTGGAAGATTTTTTAATTTTTAAGAGGTTTTTCCATAAACATATTTTCTAAACGTTTTAAGTACTTGGCGTACCATTTTTACTTTTTTGAAAAAAGTATTTTGTGGTTGATTTCACCTATTTTTCCTGTAAATGCAATTTTCTTCTTAGTCTTAATCTTGAGGAGGAAAGTAGAATTAACAAATTCGTTTGTACTATCTTTTATTTGATTTTTTTTTACACGAGATCAATAATGATTAGCAATTTATGATACGTATTTACAGCTCACGCTTAAATTGTAAAATAGTAAGGGAACTTTAAAGCTTCAAACTAGAAAATTAAAAGTACTCAACAAGGCCCAGTTTTCTTTTAAAAAAAACACTGTTTTCACTGCAATTTCTATTATTATCCCTGTAGGGGAGAGCGGGGCAAAATGGAGCAACGGGGCAAAACGGGGTTTTTGGGCAAAACTAAATTTTCCCATCATTTTTGGATCGAACAAGTCACAAAACTGGGCAGAAAAGCCTGATGTATCCGATAGGGCGAATTCCGGCATCCAAAAATTATTAGAAAATGACGTTTTGCCCCGTTGCCCCATTTTGCCCCGCTCTACCCTACCTACCAATCTTGTCTATAAAGATGATACAGGGCTGCAGTTTAACAGCTAATGAGAATACAGCAGCAGTTAATTTCTGACTTTCGCCATACCATTTGTCAGTCAGAATGCTCACATCTAAATTTATGAAACGAGCAGTACAACCTGCAAAAAAAGAAAAACAATATTTAACATTCTTCTATGCGCATCAATAGAATAGACATGACAGATATAACAAACCTTCGGCATCTGGTTTAACTGAGAGTCTTCGAACAGATCTTTCCTCTGAATAGGCAATACAACTGATTCTTTGAGTTCTTGAATAAACGATTCGAGTCCCGCTATGTTGTCCCATGATACGTTGATATCACTAGGATTGACGAGATGGCTGGCTATCATCATCTCGTAGTCTGACAATTGATCCGTGTCAATGGGCGCTCCTAGGGCACTGTCTTCGGCTACTTTTCCTCCTCGTCGAAACTCGACGGTCTCCTCCTCGTCCAAATCCTTCTCGACGGTCTCCTCGTCGAAGTCGTCCTCGACGGTCTCCTCCTCGTTGAAATCCTTCTCGACGGTCTTCTCGTCGAAGTCGTCCTCGACGGTCTCCTCCTCGTCGAAATGGTCCTCGACGGTCTCGTCCTCGTCGAAGTCCTCCTCGACGGTCTCCTCCTCGTTGAAGTCGTCCTCGATGGTCTCCTCTTCGTCGAAACTCGACGGTCTGCGCCTCGTCGAAATAGTCCTCGACAGTCTCCTCCTTGTCGAAACTCGACGGTCTACTCCTCGTTGAAATGGTCCTCGACGGTTTCCTCCTCGTCGAAATTGTCCACGACGGTCTCCTTCTCGTCGAAATTGTCCTCGGCAGTCTCCTCGTCGTTGAAACTCGACGGTGTCCTCCTCGTCGAAATCCTTCTCGACGGTCGCCTCGTCGAAGTCGTCCTCGGCGGTCCTGAAAAAAGAATAATATTGTCAATACTTATTGTTAAAATAAACAGGCTATATTTTATCTTTTGTAAAAGGGTTGATCCCGTTGATAAATAAATAAATAAATAAATAAATATTATTATCCTGAAATAAATATTAGATTTGAGGTTAGGGGAAAATAAATAAATAAATAACAAAAAATGGAAAAATTGGGGTTAAGCCCAACCAAAAAAATAACAAAAAATATGAGAATAATTTAAAGAATATGAGAAATATACACTCACCAGTCTTCTATATACAGTCACCAGCATGTGACACTTGAGAAAACTTGATCTCCTCACACCCGTATTTCAGGTTCACCACATAATATCTCGGCAACCGCTGGACGATTATGATCGGGATTAGGCCCATTGGAAAGCTTGGGTCCGAATTATATAATAAAAGTGTCCTTAAAAATTCGATCCGATGCTTCGTTGCCGATGTGCTTTATCTCCTCACACCCGTATTCACGTTCACGCACAATCGAAAAATTTTGGATCGATTCCTGATTGCGATCATCGTACACAAGAATCCACCGAACGAATGTGTTCGGAATTAAGCAAACTGGAAAGCTTGGATAGCCATTCTATAGTAAAATTTTAATCTCATTTCGATCCGATGATTTATTTCTGAGATTTGATAGAGCAAAAAAATACTTCCGGCATTTTGGAGTATATCTACTTGGTAGCGTCCTTCGCACACTTAAAAAATTTATTTTAAGTACTTGGCGTCGAGACGCTACCGCGTCTCTTGATATGGAAGTTGCGGGGACGACGGGGAGGAAGCCCTCCAATTGGTTATGCCATCCAATGTATCATGCGTGCAACTAATGTAATGTGTTTACGAAACGCCAGGCGAGGCCCGAACTGGTAGAACTGTCGTGAAGTTTCAGAACCGAGACGGGTTTTGATGGGGATTGCACAAAAAATATTTTCAGGGTCTTATTTTGAAGGAAAAGTGACGACTATCTCTGGGGCTAAAGAGGCAAGTCGATAGGTCGTAAAACTTTTGAGATAAAAATTTGAATGCATGATTACAAAATGTCGCGAGTGACTCCGACCTCTTCTAGTTGCCGCCCGTACAAGATACACTCGGCTCAAGCGCCGTCGACGCGGAATTTGTATGGCTGCAAAAGTTTTTCGGCTCCAAACGCAATGCAAGTTATAGGAACGAGAAGAGTGCACACGATGCATGGCAATGTTTTCTTGGGAAGCGTACGGGACAGCGGAGCAAGGTGCTTTTCCAGCACTGCTAGTGCCTGCGTATAACGCCGAGGACAGGTAACAACGCACGGGCCAGCCATTGTCCAGAGTTTTGTTCGTGGTTGCTTATTGTACAAACGCTTTGAGAATGACGACAACCGCTACGACGACGCGTAACAAATGCCTGGCTCGCATACATTAGCCGCATTAATACCTGCTTGGATTTATTAATGCCCATATTATATTCATGCGTGTGGTATAAGTTACGCGGAGAGGAAGGGAACGACGATTCATCGCTTTGCGAGAGTAAGCAATGCCCGGCTTGCGAACTCTGTAATATTCTCTAGATGATATATTCAGCGTCGAGGGCTCGCGTATACGTGCCCGCCACCTCTATTGTTCGTATAATACACGGAGGCGCTTTCTCACTCTTCCTCTCGTAATCTCACTCGCTGGACCGCGCGGTCATTTTTACCGTCATATTAACTCTCGTACGTTGTTCGTTTCGAGTTATTCACTTTATGCGAAAGTTGTACGGCAAAATCGTGTTTTGTCAACTGTTCGGATATATTTATTTATTTATTTATTCAATAATGTGTTGGGCCCAATTACAAGGACGGTAGGAAACTCATCGCCCAATGAACAATGTAAGGGAGATTCTTCACTTATAAATTTCGGAAATCTGTTACTAGTAGATAAACAAATAGATTCTCCTCGCACCCTTTCAACAACATTCCTCATTAAATATTGGCGATGACAGTTTCGAATTTCCTTCGTATGGCTATAAGTCGCAGAGTGCATCGTTATCGTAAACGTTTCAGGCATATCACCCGTTCCTCGTCATTCGCGGGGGCGCGAGGCGCCCTAGCTGTAAAAGCGGCCGGTTCAGTATTATACCCGCGTGATACTCTAGACTCCGCTCTAGCCAGACTAGAAACGGCGCCGACGGCGACGGCAAAATTTCCCATCACGTGGAAGGTACTAACTGTACGATGCGTACGACTATCATACGTCATAACTTTATAGTGGAACTACATTGTCTTCTCCACCGGACAATGTAGTCTCTAGGGCGGAGATTCTAGAAAGTCGGCGAGTTTAGAAGTGCAACATATTGCATATTAAATCGCACTTGCAGCTGTTCGTGCAGCAGTTCGCTGTAAGAACTCGACCCACGACTCGCGAAAAAACGAAGCCGAGGGTTCGTCCCTATGCCCGACGAACCCGAGCATTCGATCTCGGATCCTCTCCGGCTAATCGGAGTTTATTTTTGACCCGAGACTCCCACGATTGGAAGGGGCACAATAATAGCACCCGACCAACACAGCTCGCGTTCATGTGTGTCCGTTCGTATTTATGGATCTCGACTGCGCTGCGAGGTAACGGCGCACCGCGAATTATCAGAGAATGGCCCGTGAAATTGACTCGGGACTACTCTTCGTGTGGGTCCTCACGAACTTCAAATGACTTTTCGATACCGAAAGTGCCGATCAGTTTATCATGACTAAGGTAAAGGTATCTTTTGACTCACGTGCATGCGGCAATCTTTACGGATGGGAAGAGCTTCACTTACCTAAAAAAGAAAAAAAAATTAAATTAATAATCCCTCGAGTGGCCAAATCAGATTACAAAATAGATATTTTCCATACATAGAAGATGAGTGACTACATCGATGGGCAAATACATCGATGGGTAGATACATCGATGTGCGAATACCTCGATGGTCAAATACATCGATGGGTGAATACATCGATGGGTGAATACATCGATGGGTGAATACATCGATGGGTGAATACATCGATGGGTGAATACATCAATGGGCGAATACATCGATGGGTGAATACATCGATGAGCGAATATATAGATGTTCGAAATGGTCCTATAAAAGTGCGGAGCAGTTCGTCGATTTCTCGCAAGATTCCCACGCTCGTTCGTCAGAGCGTCTTCCCTCTCGGTATGGTAGCGAACGCAAATACAAATACCATCGGATTGGATAGACCGTACGTAGAGAGATCGTGTATACATAAGCGAGGCATTCGGCACGACGGAAGCGAGCTGGCTACCAGTCCTGCACGCCGAGGGCTCGGAAAGCACGTCGATGGGTGTACCTTAAGCCCATACACTCGTTAACCGTCCGGAGACACCGGCCGGTGTGGAAGTCTTCGCCACGCAAACCCTCGTTCCCGCGGAGCCCGAAGCTCGACGATGGAACGATACGAGGAGCCGATACGAGAGCATGCACCACTCGATACCATATCGAGGTCCCTCCGGGACTTAGATGCACACCCCGACGAGACTGCCAGCCACTACTGTTATTCGTGACTTGGCCGGCCGGCGTGCACGTGCGCCGAGTCGATTGGCCACCCGTCGGGCTCACTCGAACGTGCTTCACATTCGTTCACTCGGACTAACGTCACCGCGACTCGTTCTTTGTGACTCGATACATTTTTTACTAGAAAAAAAAAAATACACACACACAAGAAGAATAAACAAACGAAAACTCGATAATCCTGTTAAATCATAGAATCCCGGTGGTTATAAATTTTACATGAGGTTTTTTTTTAACTAAAATTGTTTTGAACCGACGTTTCGTTCAACATAATATTTTTTACCGTGTGTTTCCTCGACGTCTGTCTCTCGCAGACAGAAGAAAAAAGCTCCTTCGCTACGAACAGACACCGTTACAAATATCGAGTGCAGTAGTCCACTTATCTCGTCGGCCTTTATTACAGTCGTCTATTGAAAGGGTTGGCATGTCAAAGGCGCACGCGAAGGGAAAGGAGTCGCCCCGTCGGGACAGCGGCGATTCTCTCCCTCTGCCCTCGCGAGAAAAGAGTTCCGTTCACTTTCAGTCAAAAGGCATAATATCGTTGACGTGTACGACGGGATGGGCGTAGAAAATTATTCATCGTCGACGGGTGTGCGAAGAGAACAAAAAAAAAAGGAGGGTTCGGAAAGAGAAAGTGCGCGGGCGGAGCTCGAAGCGGTATAGAAGCGAAAAAAAAGTTTAGGAAAAGATGCGGACGATTCTGTCCGTGCGATCTTGGTCGGTCTGCGAAGTCCTCGCGAGGACATCAACGACGAGCTCCCGTCCGTTTCTCGCGCACTCTCACACACACACACACACATACGCACAAATATAAATGCACGTAATTGCTGTTATCTACAAAATTACTTAAAAACTTGACCGCCAGAGACTCGCGGCGAATGCACAGTGTACGCGGCGTTTTCCAGCTCTATTACGCGATACGTACGCACCCTCTTGCAAGGCAAAGGCAGAGAGCTTTAGGTACTACCCGGAGAGATATAACGACGACGGGAACGACGATAGAGAGAGAGAGAGAGAGGGAGAGCGAGAGGGAGAGAGAAAGTAGCTAATAGCGCGCAAGTAGGAAGGCAAGATAGAAAAGAGGCCTCCGCGACGCTGTTATAGCACGTACCGCAGAACCTTACGTACGTACCGGTGACTGCTACCATTAGACGTGAAATATTAAACATCAGCCGTGTAATTACCATGGTGGGAGTAGTGAGAGGGGCTGCGCCGCCGCGATTAGATCTAAACTGGCCGCTAATGCTGTTAATTGCGATGGATTGTGTAATTGTTGCGCGCAGTAAGGGTCTTACCTCGGTGCGGTAAGTTTTACAGTGTGCACAGCCGAGGATATACGCACGTCGCGCGGGGCGACGGTGTGCGCCCGCACACGCCCGACGTCCCTCGCATACGTGAGCGCGTTTTCAGGCGCGAGTATCCCGATGTTGACTCCGTGTACTCTAGACTGCGAGCCGCTCTTGCGGACGCTTGTGCGTGTCTGGGTTCGTTCGGGGCCGTCTAGCGAGAGTCGATAAACCGGCGAGAACGACGAAGAAACAGAGGGAAGTGTGCTGCTCCTGGAGGCGAGCCACCCGTTCGCTCTCGCTCGCGATATACCGGAGGGAATGGTGAACGCACTACGGGCTCTTGTACGTATAACTCGTACACACGGGTGAACCGAGTACTCGACGCACGGAGCCGCGTACGCGCAAAGGACGACGCCGACAGCGGCGGGCTTAGCAGAGTGGATGGGCTCGGTCATTTGCGCGCTGAGCTAGGAACGGCGGAGTTGACGAATTTTTTAAAGTATTGGGCGAATTGAAATAACATTTCTATTTTTCTTTTGCTCTACGAAAGGTTTCATTACAAAAAATTGGCATAAAATACCTGAAATTCGCTATCCCAAGTTTTGAGGGTTCAACGCTCTATACTAGAAGCGATGGTCCTTCTGCGCCAGTAGTGGCGGTCCGTACGTGATCCGGCAGTCAGAATGAACGCGCTTGCGCCCTCGTTTTCTGAATCGAGTAATCGATGTCTGCACGACGGGAGTGCGTCGACTACAACAGGTAGGTTCGACGTTGGGACTTTTTCGAGGTAGACGATAGATAAAAAGTACGAGAAGGAAGTCAGCCACGGCGAGAGCCCCGCGCTGCGCCAGCAGCAGGTATAGCCAAGTCGAAGTTACTTGAGGAGGATCGTATTAGCGAATTCCGGGGCAATTTGTAACGCCATCTTGGGTTCCGCTCGCGCCCCGGTAACGACGACGAAGTGCCTCGGGTTGCCCGGTGCTCTCGGGGGCTCGAGGACGACCGCGAAGAAACGCGGCGGCGGGTGCGGGAAGGAAGGAACGAGGCCCGAAGCGGCGGCAACAACAGCAACGGAGTCGATGCTGCTACTGCGTGCTGCTGATGCTGCGGCTGCTGTGCAACGCGCGAGCCCGAGCCCGGGGAAATGAATGATCCCATTACGCCATAAATCAATCACGGCAAAAAGCGCCAAAGCCCTCTCGGCACGGATGACGCGTACGGCACACCGGAGAACGCTGGCGAACGGACGGAAGGCGAACGTGACTCGTCTCGTTGCCGGAGATCTCCGGGCACAGGGCACCGAAGCTCCGTCCTTGTTCATAAAAATTGACGGCGGAGGAATCGGAAGAGGAAAAAGCCGGTTTGCATAGAAATCGACGGGATGATGTGGAAACGGATAAAAATTAAGGGTGACTAAAATTCTTTCGAAACAAGCTCGACGCTGGAAAAAATGTTGTTTAAAAATGAATTAACTGTATCGGAAGCTTCTTTTACATAAACTGTCTCTGAAATTTCACGCACACATGTGCGTTGCAATTTTCTAGTAACATTTTTTCGTTTCAATGAAAATTTTTGTAAATTTCAATCATAAGATTTGTAATTTTAATACCTAGTATTTTTATTTTACGAAAAAGTACATTAAAGCAATTAATTTTCAATTGTTGTAAGCGATGTATGCAAATTTCAAGTTCCAATACATTAAATTTACAATTTATTTTTACACACTCGACCGTTGAACTTCTATATTTTTTTAGTTCAACTTTTTTTTTTATATCGAACATCCCGACTGTCGAAAGTAATTTATTTTCATACCGATGCAATTCCATCGTTGACGATTCGTGTTTCCTCGGGGTCGAAGGACTTTAGTTGCTGTGAATGCAGCGAACCCACCAGCGATAGGTATTCGACATGAAAATCTTACTCGAGACAGCTGGACGATTGGCTCGGCTCGCAAGAAGACAATAACCATTGGCCATATCGCCCTAAACCGGCCTACGGTCTCATTCGAGTGCCAACGGCACAAGAAGTCTCGACCGAAGCATACGTATGTACCACCCCCGCCGAATGCACAAAAAATGTCTTGCTCGACGATTCTCGCCCGGGTTATAAGTTTCTTCGGTCTTGCAGAGTGGCGGCGTGTTTAGGTGCTGTTGGAACGCGGCCCGACGTGTATCCTTTAACACGCGAGAAAAAGCGAGCAACCGACAATTTGTGAGACGAGACGCAAAGGTGCCAGGTATTCCCGGGGTATACGCTGGACAGCATCACCGTAGAGCCTGCGTCACAGGATCCTCCGGGCGCGACAGACACACGGGAAAGAGAAAACACAAGGCATGCGTGCAAAGAGCTCACCGACGTTCCAGCCCGCGGCCTTCGTTAAAGACCTTACAATGCCTAAGCTAATTCGAATAAAACTGAAAATTCCGATGTCGCGTGAAGAAGAAATACTCCCTGGGGGAGTTCGCGTAAGTAGAATCGTGGAGCGTTCGGTGGGAGGAGAATTAATACAGCAGAGCTGAGGACGCATGTTGATATTTCAAGAAAGTCTCGTCACGAACCACCTTTTTTTTTAAACAGGACTCTATATTACAGTACCAAGAAACAAGCGGTAATCTTTACCCTTTTCTCTTCTTCGATTAAAATAAAGCGTAAGTGACGTTGATGTTCCACAAAACGAAAGAAGGTGGTGCAGGGAGAATGCCGCAAGTATTGAGTCGCTCCGTTATCGCCAAAGCTTCGGGATGCAGCGGTGTGCTAATGATGTAAAGGGACGATCGCGACGAGAGCGGCTGAATATAAACCCGATAAGGGCAAAATGTCTTGGGGAGGTTGGGTCAAGTAGCACCGAGACTATTCGCGGAATGCTCGATGTTTCAGCGGAGGTCTCAAGGTATTTAAGCGCGAGATGCGAAATCGCTGAAAGATACAGCGGGAGAGAGGCGGAGAAAGAAAGCGAGGGAAAGGACGGTATGCGCGCAAAGAGGCGTGTACAAGCGCGCCCGCTCGTAGCCTTCGTTAGGGGTTAATGCCTAGCTAATTCGACGAAACTGGAAAAATTCTTGTGTCACGTAAAGGAGAAATATTGCCCGTCGGAGGGAGGGCGAGAGCGAAGGCGACGGCCGAAGCGAGGAGGAGGGACAAAGAAAACAGAAAGATAGGTTCGGACTGTGGGAATCGCGTTCCACACAAACTCTTGTTAACGGTGTGTATAACGCGGAGCCATTTAAAATTAGTCAGGGCGGTACAATTAGCGGCGAACGACGTGGCGAACGATTTTCCATAAAACCAACAAAAAAATGAAAGAAAAAAAAACGCTGGAAACGCCGTTAGGTGCACTTTCATCTCGCTGCTCCGTTTCGTCTTTTATAGTTATGAGTGTTACATTCCTTAGCGGGGAGGATCTTAAACTGAAGCACCAAACTTTGAGGGCCGCTTACCGCCGCGAAGACAGAAATATATAGAGATACTCTAGCAGGTCGTTATTACTTGGGCGCTTCGCGCCCTCGCTATGGACTATGAAATTTAGAAACCGGAAATTTTGATCTCCGAAGGTTTACCAGAAGTACGTGACTTCCGGTTTGAAAATCTAAATTTTCGTCCGGAAATGACGTCGAACCGCAAATGACGTATTTCCGGTACAACACTTTAAAAATAAATTGTAAATTTAATGTACCGGAGCTTGAAATTTGCTTACATTACTTACATTAATTGAAGGTTAATGTACGTTTTTGTTAAAATCAAAATTACCAGATGTTAAAATTACAAATTTTTCGCCTCAAATTTCCACAAAATTTGCATTAAAAACACAAATTTTACTGTAAAAATCGCAATGCACGTGTCTCTGAAATTTCAAAAACAGTTTACGTAAATAAGTTTCCAATACCGTTCATTCATGTTCGACCAACATTTTTTTACATTGAATGTCGCCGGTCGAAAAATGAGATTTTGGGCCGGAAGTGATGTATTTCCAGTCGATTTGCGGTCTTGATTTAACCTGCTACATACGATTATTACGTATACGAGGAATTTTTAAAACATTTCCCGAGAGCTTCATTACCCTCCCGCGATTCCAATCCGCGAAAATAAAGAGTGTTCGGTATTCGGCGACTCTCGGGGATGGGCAACCCGTTTTCCACTGCATTCCCCCGATACGAAAAACACGATAAATCCTGTGTTCCACGTAGGCGTGGACCTCCCTTTCTCGCACGGTTGGCGATCCGCTCCGCGGTACACATACAACGAGAGAGCATCTTATATAGGTACAGCGCGGGAGATCGGGACGAAGAAGAGGCACAAGAAGAAGAAGGAGCAGAAGAAGAAGCTTGCTAAATTACGACGACGAGTTCGGTTCTCTGCTCCTCTGCGTGCTCTCTGTTCTCCTCACATGTGTGAGCATGTGTGTGCGTTCGTGTGTACCAGGTAAAGTGCAGGTTGCCCGTGAGCTGCCCAGCCCTCCTTCGTCCTTGGCAAAAGGAGCCAAGCTGCTGCCCGCTGCGATAGGCAGCAGTGTATAGCGCATGTACGAGCTCGACCCATCCACCCGATCGAGAGTCGCAGCGGAGTAAGTTCGAGAGCTCCGAGCATCGCATCGAAGCCTTTTAAAAACGTTTAACCGTACGTATACCGGGCTCATCGTATCGCTCTCTCGGTCTCGAATGCGAATATCCGTTTGGTCGGGTATTATAATCCCCCCCACCGTCGAATCATCCGCTCGCTCACCGAGAGCGAATCGTCTTAAAGAAATGTACAATTACGATGAAAAATTTTTATATTCCCGATCCTTTGGCAATTACCGATTTGCCTGCCGGAGCATATGATTATGAACTCTTCTTTCGTCTTTTTTTTCCCGTCCTTTCACCTCAATAACTTCAAACGATCTGCGCGGTCTCCGTTATCATTATGCATCTCGTACACGGCTACTTAGCTTAACATCGCCGGATGAATGTTAAATCTTTGTGTACCGTACTTGACATTTCGATTTTTTCCTTGTTTTATTAAGTTCGCTTGGATGACCTCCCACCGTAATTCGAGGCCATAGAAAGGAAACGTTGAAATTTTTAATGACTCAAAGATTTTTCAGGTTAATCTGAGGAGTCAAAAAGCAAAGTGGCCCGCCGATGGCCCGACGGCGAACGAACTCTTGCGGTGCGGCATCGCGACCCCGCATTTTTGGAAGTCCGGCTGTGCATACACCTCTTCCTCTCTATTTTAGTTTATTTTCTTTATTTATTTATTTTTTCTTTCTCTTCGCTTTCGCTCTTTCTGGCCGCACGTGTGAGCGGCTGAACGGCACCCCGATGTTCCGTGGCACCACCCGCTTGTAAGCCTTCGTTATCTTCGGATCGTCTGAGCGTTAATGAATCCGCAGCGGTCCGCGGCACGAGGGGGCCCCCTAACCCGCAGCACGAGAGTACTTATCGACCGTTCCAACTTCTTGGGCAACGCGCCCCCGCGACGGGGGCTTGCTCGACATTCCGTACAAATGTTTTTCACGATCAGATTACATACTCCTTGTATAACCTCATACCGTGCTCACCGGTTTATCCGAATTTCTTAACCCTTTTCGTCCTTTAGTTATTTAACTCTTGCGGCATAGGCATATCTTTATTTTGGCACAATTGCATTTTATAATAGTAGTGCAATAATCTTATTGGCCAAAATGTTTATACATGGTAAAGCGAGTATTTATACATTTTTCGTTTGTGTTTTCCTTCGCCCAATGGGCCATCGACCGGTATCTTTCAGCTCGTATACTCGGGTTGTTTGCTTGTTTGCCATTATTTGAGAGGAAGAGTGTGTGCCCGATGTGGTCCATGTCTATTTTAGGACGATTAATTGCGATTAAATGTGTTGTGGAATATGTAAAGGATTTCTATTACAGTGTGCGTTGGAAATTTGGCATTGGGTCTTGCATTTGGAAATCGGCTATTGCATAGGCTTGTTATAATTTCTAGGTGTTTGTGCGGTGTTGGTTGATACGTTCCTGTATCGGGATTGGTCTGGAGGCTTCGTATCGTAAGAGATTTGAACAATTGTGAAGGGGATTTAATTTTATATTTTTCCTTTTACTTTTAATGAACTGTATGTTTATAAAAAAAAATAAATAGCAAGAAAAAATTGTGGACGTTTGTTGGAACAGTTGTTTATCAAATGTACGAACCTTTTTTATAGTGTGCGATGATGATAATGAAAGCGTCTGCAGTGGCGATAACTTGGGATGAATGGCCAAAGTTTAAAGCGCGTTTAAGATAAGGGCTCTGAATTTTTGACATTACTCGCAACGGTATCAGCGAACTTTACGCGCTCCGGGAAATTTTCTCGGGTCTTAATGTATTAATGCTACGAACTTTGCGGGCCGAAGCAACTGCTACTTTACTCGACTGTCAGACTGTACAAGTCGACCGAAGTTTGTTTCAGATAATTATTCTACGCTAACTTCCAGCCTCGAGGGCCGCATGAATAAAACCACGATTCGAGACTTTGAATCCCGCACTTCGCGACGCCGATAATTATCGACAGTGAAAACAATTAAAGTGGATCTCGGAAACCAAACGGAATTATAAATGTTGTGTCTGTACTGATTTTTTGTTACTTTCAATTTAGACACGTTTTAATTTGAAGATTGAAGAGATTATCTCGTAGATACTTATTTTGTAACTTCGTAGAAAGTTGCGAGAAAATTTCATTGCGGCCATTTTCTTTTTTTTTTCAATTTAAATTTACAATGTCTCTAAGTATAGTTTGGAGGTAAAGGTTAGGTCTCCCGTAATTTAGCGAATGACCTCGTGAACGCGCGATGTTCAGCCGAGAATATCGTGGGATGTTCACGGCACGCTATATAGCATACGGTATATAACGGTTAAATTTTTCACGTCATGAAACTGGGCCTTCTTCTCATCGGCGAACAGGGTCGTCGGTTTACGCCCACGGCCGATAGATCTCCATTGTCTCGAGCGTGCGGGCGCGCAATTTTTTTTATATATTTTTTTTACAATTTTTTTTTAATACGATCTCGGGAGAGAGCTCGGTCGCGTTCGTCTTCCCATACTCCCCATATACCAGGTATGAAAGCCAACAAAGCGCGGATGATCCCTAACAACTTTGCGTGACTGAAAAATGTGAAACGTCGTTTCTTTCGGAGCCGGCATAATCCGCAGTAGCCAAGAAACGGTCAAAGGACTCGTGCGACTGAACAAAAAAAAACCATAAAAAAATGCTTATACACCCTCGACAAAATTCCACTTATCATGATTTGTGTATTATAGATGCTAATGGACATAATTAATAAGAACTGTTGAGGCGTCCTGAGCTCTCTGCTTTGCTCGACTACCAGACCCCGGTGGATTGCATGCGATACACTCGAAATCACCCATTTTTTTTTTATTTCTTCTTTTATTCAGAGTTCAGCTCTAATCCAGCTCGTTCTTCGCTCGACTATCGTGGTGGGACGCTTGGCTTAATCGCTTTCCGGGAAAGGACCGCAGAAACGTCTGACGCGGAACATCTAACAAAAGGAGGGGGCGCTGGGTGGGCCGCTGTGGAAGTGGTTTAGTCCGAAAAGTTGCGATAGTCGTTCAAGAACCGGCAATGAAATTGTCTAGTCCTCGTGTGGTCTAGCATAAAATCTCAACCGCAACCTTCGGTCTGACGAAGATCAGGCAAAATGACCGTGAATCACGCTTATACTCGTTGAACTTGTCAGGGCACTTTCGACATACAGAGGTTTTAAAATTAAGGCTCTGAAACAAGCGTTCACACGTGCAATTTAACTATTTTTTTTTTGGTGTGTAATTTTCCAAAAATGTTCACGGAGAAAAAGACAACCGAGGCTGCCAATCCTTTTAGCCAGTGTTGAACATTTCGGGAACTTGAATACTGTATTCTTTAAAAAAAACAACAACAATAAAAATAGGAATCATTGGGCGAAATCTACGCGAAGCAAGCGGGCGTCGGGGCCACGGGGATGTACAGTGAACAGATTTAATTGAGTCGTTCCTCATAATTGGAGAAGTCGTGAGAGTCACGTTCGACCGTACCGTGAGCTCAGGCCGTTACGGGATCCGAGCCCCGAGATGCCGATATCGCTGTCGTCGCCTTTTGCCCGCCTCTCTTTCCCTCCCCCGTTGCATACGTCCCATCGATATACTACACACCAGCGTAGGCATAACGAGCTGGTGCGAACGTTAACGTGTGTTCGGCTATTAGCTTAATATACCGCGACGATAGGCGATACAAATGTAACAGTACCGGAGAGTCGTTGTCGTTTCGGAATCGTGCCCCCCTATTTCCCCGCGATGTTGCACCGGCTCTCTGAACCCTCTTTTCATACTAACTACACAGTACACTTTCGACATGTAATGACTCTATTTACGTTCCCGTTGTACAATACTCAATCGTTATCGATCCTATCATTTTTCTTTAATAAGCCCCGGACGGTGCTTACAATGTCTCGGTTCAACCGAACGCCGCGACGCTGGGAGTGCAATTAAATTGCAAGATTTAAAAGCCCCTTCCATCCTCGATAGTGGATGATACACGGAAACCGACAAACATGTTGCCGCAGATTGAGAGAGGCTTTATTTTTTTAATTTTACTTTTATTTTTTATTTGTTAAATTTCTTTGACGATTTGATAGCAAGGCTTTCACCTGGCGCGGCCCGAGTCAGTTGTTGCCAGGGCTCTCGATTATCATCTGAAGTTTATTTATCGATGGTCGTTGATTAGTTTTAAGAGAACTAATAAACTTCCAGTCACTCAAAGTATAATTTTACTTGTTCGAGTAACTCTGTTAACAATGAGACAATCACAGGGTGGGTAGTTGGAGGACCCAAAGAGTTTGCAAAAATTAGCAGAATAGTGCAGAGGAATTGATAGGCAAAATATAAGTATATTAATTCGACTTACGTGTAAACTTTATTCTTTTGATACTCATACAGTTCACTTTACAATTTTGACGAAACTCGACTATACAAAAGACAGGATAATTATAATTTGAATAGTTTTGACAATATTTTCGACAAATAGTGAGACTCCTCGAGGGCTGATTTCTTGTCGAAAGCTCATCTTATTAGCTAGACGTGCGTGGTAATGCGAGAATCGCGGGAATTCGAGTTTTCTTGCGAGAAGAATTCCTGCTTGATACCGTCTCAGGACCGTGTCAAATGGTAACGTTGTCCTCTGTTTGGCCAATTTTGTGAGAACCCCAGCGAACGCAATTCCTGCGTTCGCTGGGGTTCTCGCAAAATCGCAAGTGAATTCAACGATTTGCGGGTAAAACCAAAGCACTCGGGGAGCCAAGATGAACATCGAGAGAAGAGAGTTCTTTTATTTTCCTGTCACAAGGTATTCAGAGTTGACTGCATTTTGTGTCATGGAACCGTGAGACGATCCTAAAAAAAGGTGTCTCAACGATTTTGGGCATCAAACTTTGGGGGTGCAAGTGGAAGGGTTTCGGGATGTTGGGAGACGAAATGCCGCTAAAGCGGCGAACCGCGACCAGGATGGATAGATCGGAGCTCGCCGGAACGTCTCGGCGGTACATAAACAGCCATCCATTCGACTCGATGTTTTCTTCGCAGCGTTTGCATAGACGATACTCTCGATAAACAATGGACCGAAGCACGGAGAGCCCGGAGATCTAGCGTTGACGAAATATCGACGTCGAGGTCCCCGAGCGAACGGGCGAGCGCCGGTATTGCGAGGCTCTCGCGAGATCGGTACTCGGCGGTAGGCGCGAACGCGAGAACGAGAAACGCGAACGCGGCCGTCGTGTTCTCTTAGTTAAATCGCGCCCCCGATGGAACGTGGGAACGTTTTTGAATCCGTCGATGGGCAACCCAATATTTCTTTTTTTTTCTGCACTCCTCTCAGCACGAGTGTGACGCAACTGCCCAGCGCCGACGAATCGATGGGAAAGTCAAGACTGCATTCCCAAGCTTAAATCTGCGCGACTCGATATATAAATTAAGTTCACATTATAACTTGAAAGTTTTCGATAATCAAGTGGAGAATGTCGCCAATCGGTCCCGAACAAGCTTCGACGTTCGAAAAGTGTCCGAACGGATCGCCAAATCCGAAAAGAGCCGAGTAAAATATGCAATTGAAGGATTTTCTTTCTTTTTATTTAAGAGAAGATTTCCATCAGTGATTTCAGACTTTGATGACCCGAATGATACTTAAAGTCGTGGAATTAATTCGACTATCAAACCATATAGCTTGTCTCATCGATCCGACCGATGGCGCGGACTCGAGCGATTCCGACTTGGTTGGATTATTACAGCGACAATTAATTGACCGGATGATCGGGCGCCGTTAGGGAATTCCTCGTGTGAACGAAGAGCCCGTTGAATGGACGTTTAACGACTCGTTTCGGTTGACTTTCGCGCGTACGCACTGCTCGCGGGAAAGTGCTAATATATCGCGAGGATGCGTCAGCTGGTCGAGCGTCGCTCGGGTACGAGTCATCGGTGCAGGATGCGCGGTATTTCGGCCCAATTAAAAGTAAAGATTGCTCTGCTCGTCTGCCCGCGTTATGGAAAAGAGAATAAGATTTTAAAAGAGCGTGTGCGGATAATGAAACGGGATTGGCTGAACGCACGAGAATAATCGTAATTCCACTCGCCTTTGGTTTAATTTTTTTTTTTTTTTTTTCTAACGCATACAAGTATAGAAACTCTCGCTGCGTTACGTACGTGAGAGAAAAAAAAATGTAAAAAAAAGAAATAAGAAGAAGACACGAGACGAGGCGTCGAAGACGTGACCGCCAGTAGAGAAAGAGTAGAAGTTACCCATAGGCCAGACACTATACATGTACTTCAGAGCGCGGCGTACGAGAGCAAGATCGCGCGCAAAGCCGATCGTCAAGGACGCACCTGTCGCCTCCGCACCTCCTCGACGCTCTCGTGCTGGTTCTCCCGCGGCGATTACGTCCCTCGGGCTCTCGAATGCTTACCGCCGCGGTTCGTTCTCTCTAACCGTCTGACAAAGGTAATTCAAACTCTCTAGCCTGCGATCATCGAGCGGAATACAGATTAGTTTTCTCGCAACGAAACCGCGACGGCAGTTTTACCCGAGGAAAGGATAAATCGAAGCGAAACTGTGCCAACTGACGAAACACTTGAAATCCCCTTGTTGAACAGTGTTAACGCGGGTGTTACACCTGTTTTTAAATTGGCACTTGAACCCTTCAAGGTCCTCGCAAGTGCTTTGGAAAAAAAATGCATTGAGAGCCGAATGTATGCTTCAAAGATTTAATGAAAGACGGAAGGAAATTTCTTCTTCCTTTTTTGGCGCGAAAACTTTTAACTCTTCGTCGCCAGATCTCACTGTAAAATGTTGTGTCCATTGCGACTCTTCGATGTTCCGTATATGGATCACTTTTGCTGACTTAACAAAAAAAAAAGTCTACCCGTTGGTTATTTATAATGGAGTATTCCTTCGGGTGTACAAGTTTCTCCGGTGGAAACATTGCACGATACGATAAACCAATTGGACTTACAGATAAATTTCTCTGAACTCTGTTTTCCTGCTCGTCGCCGTGCTCCTCCGCGCGAATGACTTCGCCCCTGCGGACGCAGGCGTGTCGAGCTCAGTCTCGAGGGATCCGGCGTGCGGTATAGGGAAAAGTCGTGAGGAGGCAAAAAAGGAACGAAAAGGAGATAAGAGCCGAACAGGCCGGTGATTCTGCACCGGTCGCGCGGCCGTAAATATACGTGGGGGGCTAATGCGGCGCAACTTTACGTTCCGGGTTACAAGATGACCCCCCACTGGGAACGCGCGAGCTGCCCCGCGACTCCCGTTTCGCGGTCGTTGTCGTTTTGCGTCGTGTGCTGCTGCTGCTGCTGCTGCTGCAGAGTTGCAACGAGTGCAATGCGGCGCGTGTACGCGCGGCTCACGACATCGCGCCCACCGATGCACATGCACCGCTGCGGAAAGCAACTATACCCCAGCCCCGAGACGTTCCTTCTTTCACCGATGTGGCTCGGACCCTCTTGTGCTCGCACACGCGCGACTGTATAACCAATTAGGAATTTAAATTCACGGTAATCCCGATTTGGTCGTTAAGCGCGGGCCGACACTCGCCCTCGGGGGATGAGAGCTTATCCTATTAGTTAGGCCTACGTGGGAATGCGGGGATCGCGAGAGTTCGAGTTTTTCTTGCGAGAAGAATTCCCGCTTGATACCTTGTGAGGACAGCACGGTAACGCTGTCCTCTGTTTGGCCAATTTTGCGAGACCCCCAGCGAACGAAATTCCTGTGTCAACTAATCTGGCTAAATTTGCACACAATCACCAGATGCTGCAACTTTGTAGTTTATATATGGCAACGCTGAGCAGTCGGTACCAAAGTTGCACGATGCAGAAAAGACTTCGATGCCTCGACAATCCGTATGGATGAATACTTCTACTAAATAATTGGTAGGTGTCACCAATGGTCTTTGAACGATAGGATCCTTCTTTTATGTATTCCAATTTCACGGACTAATGTGGCAATCCACACCTCCAACAATGCAAAAAGAAGACGACTGGAGCTTCACACTTTAGAGGAATAACATTCATGGACCGCAACATATACATAAAGTACCTCGGAAAAATGTGCAAAAATATGGAGGCCAATACTGGAATAGGCATCCAATATTCATAAACTGTAACGAAACGGCGCTTAAGACAACCAAAACCGCTGAAACCACTGCCATCCGGAACCTAACAACCCGCGCCATTCGTTCCTACACGAAACAACTAGCATCACTCCCATATCAACAAGAACACAAGAACTCAGTAAGTGATTCGCGTTCAATCATCAAGCAAACATCCAACCGCTATGCTCACAACCCGCACAAAACATTACCTGAAGACATCAATTTCCAACATGCACTACATATCAACACCTCAACAGAATGACGAATGAAGAAGTATAAGATTGTATGCGCCATATCAACGCAGAGATTGCAGTCACATCCGAGGCCGAACATAAGAAAGCCAGGGGCTGAAGAGCTTCGGTCGCTGGCCCGACGAAAATATGTAGATACATGAATGTGTAAATGTATAAATGTTTAATATCTGTAAAGCTCGTTAACTCGTCGTATGTATTGTTAATAAACACACGCTCGCTACTACTGTGGCAATGGATAGAAGAATAGATCAGAAAGCGAGAGCTTTCGCACTTTCGCTGGAGAATCGAATTACCGAGAGATCCCACTGCACTGTACAGTCTCGAATCGACAATGTGCTCTGGAAACGTTTCCATCGTGTATCACCCGATCGATCGGGTATACCGAGCAAAGTTGTCGCGAGCTTCCTCGCGTGTAAGCTGACACCAGGGAAGACTGGGATCTACGTAGCTGCGAAGGGTCTCTTTCTCGGTGCATGCATGCATCTTCCGATGCGGACGCAGATGCATCCCGAGCAGAAACCCGCGGAGAAGCTCTGGCATGAACAGTCTGTTCGGAGCATACCCCGGCCGGCAGCCAAGCTCAAGCTGTTCTCGAAAGATATTTCTCCGAGTCTGCTGACACAACGAGAGGAGTCGAGGACACCCTTCGCCTGGCCGGAACGGCTCGTTAACAGCCACGAGCTCTGGACGTGTCATACTCTGGCACTGGTACGCTTCTCCCGCTGGTCCAGCGCGATGTCGTATCCCGGCCGCTCTCAACCCACCGGGCTAACTCGACTTCATAAAGTCTTGCGACAGCGGCGAGAGCTCTACGAATATATTGGCGGTAACTGGGAAATGTATATAGCCTCGATTCACGGGAGATATTCTCGTGACCGCAGGGTGCGCGGATCGTAAGAGAATCCTCTCGTTATGATAATTTCTTTAATTTCAACGTTTAAGCTCAGTTAATTAACTACAACTCCATTTACTGCGGGGAACACCATTGCCGACCATGCCGACATCGATATATTTATCTCGAATTTCGAGACTTTCGATTCCGATTTGCCGTGCTTCTTTCTGGGAAAGGAAGAATTCGTACCAGAGACAAAGTTCCGAGACCGGCAACTGTGCCAGGCAGACTTTCGAGCGTACGGAGTGTCGGCTCTGTTAAGGTGCTCGAGGTTCGAAGTGCGCCCACGCCCGCCTCGTTTGATCACCAGCTCGTGCCAACGCCGCGTTTGTCGATCGCGTCGAGCACTGATGGAATACTGTACGCCACTGCCCTATATATATCTATACCTTTTCCTTTTCCTCTCGCTCGTTAGTCGCAAGGCTTGTCACCTGCGACCGTCCTTATGGTCGCGCTCGAGGGTCTTTCCCGCTCTGGCTTGCGAGTAAGTACATGTATATCTCGACGGTACGCTGTCCTATGGTCCGGGACCACGGAATTGCAACGGCCCGAGACCAAACTCGCTCTTTCGATTATCGATTTTTCACGCAAATAGCCTCCTTAGTCACTCTTTTCCCAGTATAGCGGAAAATCGTAATTATCAAATCGGCATTCAATGAAAATTCTTATGGAAAGTTATCTATCGATAGAATTAAAGATTTTTGCACATAGCGTTAAAAACAAAAATTGTTAAGTTAGCAAAAGCTTATCGTACAGAAAACAAATCGAAGATAAATTTGTGTTGTTTTTACGAAGAGATTGGTGTTCCTGTTTGGTGATGTGCAGTTCAAAACTTCTACAAAATGATGTTTTTTTTACTGTTTATCCAGTGTACAAAGAACAGCATCGACCGTGAAATGGCCAGCGCCTGCAGCATACCCTACACGTATACCTCGACGATACGCTGTCCTATGGATCGGGACCAAGGAATTGCAACGGCTCGAGAGCAAACGCGACCATCGATTATCGATTTTTCACGTAAATAGGCTCGTTAGTTATCCTTTTCCCAGTATAGCGTAAACGCGTAATTGTCATATTGGTATTCAATGAAAACTCCTATGGGAAGTTATCTATGAATAAAATTGAAGATTCTTGCCTATAGCGTAAAAAAAAAATCGTAAATTTGGCAAAAACTTATAGTCCAAAAAAACTCGGAAAAAAATGTGTGCAGTTTTTACGAAGAAATCGGTGTACATGTTTCGTTGTTTGCAGTTCAAACTTTCTACAAAATGATGTTTTGTTTACTGTCTATCCAGATGTACAAATCACAGCGTCGACCGTAAAATCTCCTGTGCCTGTAGCACATACGCTACCAGGTCTCGTATTATCGGGGACTTGAGACACTGACCGCCGCGTGCGGCTTGCAGCCAATTAGAACCAATAATCCAAGAGTAAAGTCAGACCCGGCAAGAGATCTCTCGAGAATGAGTTCGAGGATCGCGCAAATCCTGAACAACATGTGGAAGCCACATCGTACACCGCGCCTTTCTCGACCGACAACGCGGAGTCAGCCAGTCTTGCTCTTTACGCACTGGTTCTTCGACAACCAGGTACACCACCCGGGATTATTAATTTTTGTCTAATGACACGCATCGGCGCTCTTTCACCGGGGCTCACCACGGGGTCTCCGAGCTGGGAAACATTTACCCGTTTAATTAGACGAAGCTTCGAGTTCGCTCGCAGCTCCGACATCGAAGCTCGGAAAGTTCCGCTCTATACAATCCTAATGTCCTCTATTAGCGGGAGTACCAGAAAAATTACAACGAACCGAAGGAGGCAGCTGTAGTCGGGGCGCAAGGAAACCCCGATTACGGCGGGCATTTTTCACGATGCGAAAACTCGAAGAGAAAAGAAAAGTCAGCGAACCGAAGGACAGCGGCTGTTGAGACGTAAGATATATCCGGTCGTACGGATCCCGAGTATTTTTCGCGAGCGACAAGTTACGAAATTCCTCGCGAACCTTCGAACAAAACGAAAGCGAGATCGCGCGTTTCTCGCGTCGTTCCTTGCGGGGCTAATTGAAAAATCTTCTCCCAGAGTCACGGTGGCACGGAGGCTGCGCGATGGAATCTCTCTCCGCCGTATGTGACCTCGATGTGGTCCCTGGGCTCGAATACTTTAACCGTTATCGTTTGGATTTAATATTACAACAACATATCGATTTCGGGACTCGGAACCCCTCCTCTCGGTCGTCGTGTGGTCGGTAACGAAATCGTTGTTTCTCATAATTCTCATATCTTTACTTTTTTATCTCGATTGGTACGAGGGAGTGTCTCGTAGAGATTTTTTCTTCTCGCTGGCTCCGGAGGTCGGATATTCGCACGTGAGTATAGAAACGTAATTACACCGAGGTACGCTGTGTATATGTATATGTATACACGTGGCATACCGGTACGATTGAGGCCAGAGCGATTCGCGAACAGGGGCGCGGGTGGTGAACGGTAGACCGACTATACTTCACCAGCTTACTGTCTATTGTGTTGTTTGTTATGCACGTTTGTACACAGTAATGTAGAAATATATGTTATGGCTATTCCGCTATGTTATGGGAAGGCCATAAGCTATTCTTCGAAAAGAAAAGGTCGCCGTGCATGCCCCGCGCGCCGCTCGTGGAAACTCGTGCGTAACAGATACACGGAGACGAGAATTCGTGTGAGTCACTTTCACGTCAGTGTGGTCGTATATCTTTGGGACGCAGTTCCGAGTGTCGAGAACTTCGATGAATTATTTCGAATTTTTAAAACGAGTACTTTAACCGGATATAAATACTCAACTCTATGAGAAATGTCGTTGATCGATTTTGGCTTCCTCATAGAGGAAGCACTGCGCAGAGTTGTAATAAATGAGGAAGTCATGTGCAAATTGCGTTGCACTTTTCTTCGTAACATAAAAACATGTCTATATCTTATAAAACTGGGATTTTCAAAATTTCCCGCAAATTTATTGTAGCAAATCGCAAACTGAAATTTTCGGATTTTGTCGTTTTGAGTAATTTTTTGAATCTATTCTTCGCCGCTGATCACAACTCAATTTACTCTCATTTTAACAAACTCATTGTACTCTTAGCGTGATATTTGATTCAGAAACTTGTGTCAGGCGTAAAAAAATGTTCAAATCAATGTTTGCCAAAGTTTATACCAAACATTGTACAGTGTTAGTCCATTTCCGTATCAAATTTAAGCTCGATCCATTCATGTTTTCTCAAATTACACCGTTTTCAGTAATTTTTCAAAAAAAATCGAAATCCCACAAAATCTGACCGCTTGGATAGATTTTGACGAAATTCAATACCAAAGGTCTTTGGTATTTTGCTTCCTCGATGAGGAAACATAATTACTTAAGATTGTTTACTCTAACTTAAGATTGTTACTCCAACTTAATATTATTAATTCAGATTGTTTAATTATAATTACGTATAATTATTTATTCTCAGACCGCCGATAAACAAAGCTTAGGGACATACAATTTTGCATTCATGACACCGCAGCTCGAAGTTCGATCAAATGAAAATGAAGTCGAGAGTCCTTGCTGCTGTTGTTTTTTTCTATGATTTAAGGTCAAATAATCAAGTGAAATTTAGTGATAACCGTCTAAGCGCCGAGACAATGCGATGCTCACCGATAGTTAATTCATTGCAATAAATTTTGCCCCTAACGATAGTGCAGCACGAGGCACGGGGCATGTGTTATCATACGCAGGAGAATGATATCGCATAGATCTGTAAATGCTTCGTTAAGATCGAGGGAAGAAGCGCTATTAGCCGGTGAATCCGATAACGCAGTAATTAACGATTCATCGAGCGCGATCATTCAATGGGGTATCTCGTGGAAGATAAGATCTAGTAGAGAGATGAATGAACAATGGACCGAGGAGTCTCGGAGTCTACCTGACAAGTTCCAAAGGGGCCGCGCATTTTTTTTTTCTTTTTTCAATTTTTCTTTTCGTTCATTTCAACGTAATATTCCCCATTTTTTTTTCATCCTCAGAGTCGCAGTGAGCTCTTCCTTTGCCCAGAAGTTTTACAATTATCGATTAGAGACAAAAGTATTGCTGCAAGATCGAGAGATTGTAATCGATACTCGTTAAGAGAGCTGCGTGGCATTGAATCGATGTAAAATTACCGGCCGCCGCCTCTCGCAAGCTTTTTCCGTGTTCTTCGACGAGGGAACAACCGCGGCGTCGCAACTCTGATACCTATATGTGTTCACAATTATATATATATGATACTATATTGCGCAGTCGAGAAATCGCGACTCGAAGCCAACGCGTTAACGTTCGATGAAGCCAATTTATTAGGTGATGTTGTGATACGAACACGCACTAGTTCGCATATCGGTATATATCGGTACGGAGGCACGAACTACCCAAGTGCGACCGAGTGTAACCGATAGAATTTTTTACGGACCATTTAAGTAAGTAATAGCTCGCACAGCCGAGCAGTCTGATAGACAAAGACCGTTTGACAAGAGTAGGCGTGGCTCTCGATCGCTGGCGCCCCGATGTCTCGTCTTCGTCAATTTTTTCCAGTACACAATCACCGGCACTCTTTTCGATCGGTGAGCCCAAAATTGTCGGTGACTCGTGTTTCCCGCGGTCAAATTTTCGGATAAAAAACGATACGTTAAAGAAAAAATGTAATAACTTAGAACGATCATTCAATTATCCCGATACGTTGCGTTCAACGATCTTCTCTCTCTCGCGAGAAGCGCTACGAAGCCATGCATAACTATGCGATCGCTCGTGTTCGCTTTTGCTCGCTCGATCGCGTCGTGGGCAGAGCGTCGCGAGGGCCCCTCGAATTTACATTTATATAGCCTCACGCGGATGCAGCATCTTTTGTTTACTCGTTGACTAGTGGACAAAGCCTGGTGAGATGGATACCAGCGTATATAGTACGATACACGATAAAAGTCGGGCACGAGGAGTTCGAGGCGTCGAGAGATCGTACTTTCTATGAGTAAGGAGGGGGGGGGGGGGGGGGGGGGGGAAGAAAATATCTCTCTATAGACAAGATAAAGCGTTAAAGTGACGTCTTAGGCCCAGTGAGCCAAAATTGGCCGCGGATTTACCAAGAGCAAGGAATTTTGAGGAAACTATGTGCCCTTTAAATTCGAGAATTTAGTAGATTAATGTGAAATATAAAAACAAAAGAGTTTTGACTTTTACTCAAAATTGCGTTTGGCGTCGCCGCTACCCTACCTGAGAGTTCGCGGTCATCCCGACCACCTAACAGTTTTGAGCGGTTAACTTTCTCCGTTGACTAGTAGCGATTCCGATGCTTAAAAATGCTCATCTACCTTTCATCCCACAAGTCTCGCAAGCCCAGTGTCACTAAGTCTTCGTCGAGTACGGCCCGGCGTCTCACGCCGCTCGGAGTATCCCAAGGTCGGGACAAGAGTACGACGATAGGAGGATCAAGGCCTCATTACCCTCGCGAGCCAAGCTCATTACCGCGGTGACCGCAGCGCGAGCGAAATGCCTCGCGAAGTGGATGCATCCCGCAGACATTCATTGTACGCATACAATATAATAACGCTGCAATAGGCTCTCGTGTCCCATACTCGCGAGTCGTACGTGAGATATGCTCCGCGCTCTCCGTAGACCGCAACTGCGGGGGGACGTGTAAGTACAGCACACTCGCCGATAGAACAATGTCAAGCGAATTGAGGAGGCACGTCGTTCGGCAATTAGTCCACGGGATGCCCGATTGTTTTCGAGCGAGCCAACACAACAACGGCACACCAATCTGTTGCTTCGCCGAGTACGGACCGCTAATGGCTGATGGCTGGTGCACTCTCTCGGGCTGTGCGCTACGCCGGTGTTCAACTAGCGGAGAACGCCAGTGGGAGCGAAAATTGTACGTGCGTGCCTTGGAAACTCGAATACAAAGACGAAGAGGCAGGCGCAGCGAGAGAGGAGAGCCCGCACCTGTTCGCCCGTTTAACACCGTCTCTCCCTGTTTGCCACCGGCCAGTGCCGCATGGCACGAGTCTCTCGCTCTCTCCGTCTCGCTGGTCTCTAATTGCGTGAGCCCGGGCTCGCCGCCGACCCGTACAGTTCGCGGGAACCGTTTTCTACGGTCGTTCATACACCGAGAGCGGAAGAGGTCTGAACTCGGTGGTCGCGCTAAAGCCCGTGTACAACGACGATGACCGACGGCACAGCATCCGCGCACCAGCTCTTGGTCCTGTGCAATACAGTGAAGCGCGCCTGTACGGCATGTTGCACCTACGAGGACATCCGCGCCCAATGGGTCATCTTAATTTAACTAGGCACCGATAAGGGTTTCATCGGCAAATCGTTTCGGATTCTCGAATAGCACATTTCGGCTTTCAGTGAAATCTCTCTTATTCGGGAGCAAGCGCGACTTCGGTGGCTGAGCTTCGGTCTCTTCTTCAGAGATAAAATGCACGGTAATTCTTATGATGGATGAATTTTCATTTTTTTTTTTTTCCATGCAGAAATTATCTATGCGGGTTATCTTAATTTAACTAGGTACCGATAAGGATTTCATCGACAGATCGTTTCGGATTTTCGGATCGCACATTTCGGTATTCGGTGATATATCTCTTGTCTGGGAGCAAGCGCGGCTTCGCTGGCTGAGCTCGTTCTATTCCTCATAGCTGAAATACACGGCAACTCTCGTGATTGATGAGTTTTCATTTTTTTTTTTTTTTTTTTTTTTTTTTTTTGCATGCAGAAATAATCTGTACGCATCATCTTAATTTAACTAACCACCGATAAGAGTTTCATCGACGAATCGTATCGGATTTAGCGTATCGCACATTTCGGCATTCAGTGAAATCTCGCTTATTCGGGAGCGAGCGCGGCTTCGGTGGCTGAGCTCCTTCTCTTCCTCATAGCTGAAATACACGGCAACTCTCGTGATGGATGAGTTTTCATTTTCGTTTTTTTTTTTCCCCATGCAGAAATGATCTATGTCCACGGTTTGCCAGTATTTATCCTCTCGAGCAGAAGAGACTCGCGGTGCACGTTTATCGATAGAGCGTAGAGCGAACTGCCTACGCGCAGACGAGCTCTCCAAACGCATTATTCATAGGCACGTATACAAACACGCACAGGCCGTACGCATATGCAGGATAGCCGCGAAATGCGCGCGTAAATACCAACACTTAATTACTCGACTGCCAGAAGTGCCAGCTACCGGGGCGAGGCCGGAGCGAGGCGAGTGAGCGATAGTTATTCTTACGGTATACACACACTGCGTATACTGTATGGGGGCAAATACTCATTGCAGCTTTCCGCGTGCCACGCTGCAAACACCGACAGCGAGATGGACGCGCGAAGTTATAAGTTTCGTTCTGTGTACTCGCACGTTATTCCGAACGAACGAACGGACGGGCAAGAATGAAGAAACGTACGGAATACACGATTAAGAACTTGTGCCGGAGGAGTGAGTCCGAAAATGTTTTAGCGTGGATTCTCGGAAGGTTAACCCTTTATAAGTCACAAGGTACGAAACCCTATCGAAACGAAACTAACGGACGCAGAGTCAAGTTTAACGTCTCACGCAGGCATCATTTCTTAAAACAAAACGCATAACGTAGTACGCATAACTCCGGCTATGCTATTACACTTCGAAGAGAGTCCAAATGAATGTCAGAGTTCATAGCGCATAAAGCTATTCGGTGAAAACTGCGTCGTCACGACTCATTTTATAAAGTCTCAGTCTAGTTCAACTCTACGGATAGATATTCGAATTATACGTGTGTTATATGTGAAACTTACTGTATCGTCTCTCCGAATTTTAATATTGTGAACAAATAAATGTGAGTATTTTCATACTTATTTGACAATTGATAAACATTTAAGCGCGACAAATTAATTTTAATACCTGCGTCGAGTGTCGATAACACCAACCAGCCATAAATCCATAAATACTATAGTGTAAAAGGCGAGGTTTCGGTCCCCGGTGTAAAGGGCTGCCCTGCCTTGAGCCAAAAAGAGAAGCCAACAGTGCTGCGCTCTCCCTTACACTCTGACGAGTTGGGGCTGGACGTAACAGAGAGCCACGCTTTGCTACGGTAGCTGAAAGAGTGGGGACGAAGGTGTGACTTATAAAGGGTTAACAGTATCGAATAACTCCGGTGTACTTTTGTTTCCCAGCGAAGAAGCGAAGTTCGAGGGAATCGAGATCTCCTCAATCATTCATCCGTATCTACTACTACTGCCCGCATCCGATCCGACGCGTCGACGGTCTCGATCATTCGGATCACGTATCGACGACGCGAACGTCGCGAAGGTTCGCGATCATCCCAGCTCGCGGGTTCTCTTTTCGCCAGGTGTCAGGAGCTTCGCGCAGCCACGGACAAGCGTTCGATAAATTTCCAGTTGAGCGACACCGCAAAGTCGGCTCTCCTCTCTCCGGTCGCCGCTTAAATATGTATCGACGTCCTCTGTTCGCGGCACCGCGAGAGTCCGACGAACCGGCTCGCAACGCGGAACCCGCTCGTCCGGATCCTCGGGCCAGAAGGAATCGAGACGTACGTGTGCCGTGCGGCTCGCTTTTGACGCCCGACACCCCGGTTAATTGCCCGATCTAACGCGTGTCGCGCTCACCGAATGTCTCTCCTCCGCTCGCCCGACATCGTTTGCCACGCCGCAGCTGGAGCTTCTCATCCCTCGTCAATGTCAACTCTGTCACATACGATGACGTCCGCTCCACCGGGAGGCTACCGACGTCTGAATCTCACAGCGGGAATTCACGCGGAATACATGTATATATAGCTCCAACATCTCGAGTAACACCTGATGAATGAGGAATTAATAATTCGATCCCCAATTTAGATTCTACTATACATTACTCTAAAAACTGTACGTTAATCAATTTTAACGTTAAAGAGACACTCAGAATATTTCGAGTGAGATTGAATTTCTTTTGATAATGTTGTCCAGAATTTAAATATCTGAAACGATCTACCTGGTGGATTTTTTTTGCTGGAGAGAAACACTCAAATATTTTATTTTTATAAATTCGAACTTGAAACTGGGCGGATTATAAGAAATAGTGTATTATGCTACAAGGGAGGGAAGTGCGCCGATCTTCGTTGAGTGTGAAGTTCGCTGCTCGAGAGAAACGAGGGAAGAAATCACACAAGGTGAAAATCCGCTCCCTCCCGTGTTGCACACGATAGTTTTTTCACACTTCGTTAAAATAACCACATTTCCTGCGTCGCAAAATCGTCACATTCGACGATGACCATTACTCTCCGCTATTACTCCTGTTACTCCCCCGGGAGTAGCACGGTTTCCAGCAGGAGTAATGAGCCCTGTTATTCCCTAGGGAATAATGAAGCAATACTGCGCATGCGCCCAGGTTAATAATGATCATAGGTCAATAATAGACCATTTTCCGCCCGCCTTGCACACAAGGAATGTGCTTATTTTACGCGAGCTCGGGAACAATAGTAATTTACGAGACTAGTGCGATAAAACTTTTTCTCTCGAGTGTGACTTTGCAGCACGAGCCGAAGGCGAGTTCAGAATGAAAGCAACTCGTTCTCTCCGGCGCCTGCTGCAGAGCCAGCAGACAGCCTATGGACGCCTCATCGATCCCTTTGTTTATGACATGGACATGGAAGACCCTTTGTGGGTCTCACACGGAGGACCCACCAATCTCAAGTACTAAGAGGAGACGCCGCGCGTCGCCGAGCTAGCGAGGCATTCTACAAAGAGTCCCTAAAGCGTGCACATCTCGTCTCAATATTCCAACTTGCATCCAATAATATCTTTTGTCAACCAATATACGATTTTATATTATCCACCGTCTACGGTTTCTTACAAGAAAAAGTTTTTCGCACGAGGATCGCACCAAATTTTACTTCACAGGCGAGAAAACGGGGGTTTTGCGAAGCGTGCGTAAAACTGCAATTTTCGCACTGGGTGCAATAAATATCTTTCCGCAATTGAAATTCGCGCTCGTTCGTAGATGGATTTTGAGAGGCGCTTTTTCTGTTGTCGTATTGTTCGCAAAGAAAATTTGTATTACAATGTGCCTTTTATCTTCGAGAACACGCCGGAGACTGGTGCACACTGGTGCAAGGTTTTCCACCGGTAATATAATGTCAAGAGGCCGGTATTAATATAAATACAGGCTTTATTACCGGCCATTATGCGCGATTACCACGAGCGGGGAGGAAACCGTTGGGCCCGGGCACATCTCCGGAATACAAATTACGCATCGACAAACTTACAATCAATTTTCTGAAACCCCATCGCCGGGGCACTTACGAGCCCGTTCATTCCGTGTACTTATGCGCCTCTGCTCCAATGACTACACGCGCGTACGTGCGACGACTCGGGCCTCACTCGCGACGAGCATCTGCGTTTTACTCTACTCTACGACTGACCGTGACGAATACGAATCCTCACGAATGAAACTAAGTAGGTGAACGATTTTCTTTTTTTCTCAACCAGATGCGCAAAAAAGGTTCCTTGAGGATTATTTTTATTTATTTATTTTTTTTATCGTACGATACCTTGCACATGATAGAGGAAAGTTTATCGATTATAATAATTGCCGATAATCTTTCACTTTTCGGGATAATAACGGGGACGTGGTAGCTCGCGGGTTCGGCGCTTGAAACGCGTCTCTTCGGCATGCAAAATGCGTGCGGCAATCGATTCTTAAGCGTAACGAGAGTGTGACAACGACAGAGAGAGCGTACCGCGGACGATTAAAGCGTGTCGCACTGTCGTGTCCGATAAGCATAGGAGAGATTCACGCACACCGGACGAAATGAGCTTCAGCGTCGCGCGTCGCCGCGTCTCTCGCGCGCTCCCTTGGCAAACGCCGATAAATTAATATCGGCGACGTATCGCCGTGGTAAGCATAAAATTGCACGGTCATTAACCGCGTATCGACAGGGGCAATTAGCTCGCGGAAGATTATCTTATAACCACCTCTCGCGAGCCGTTTAACCTCGTTCTACGACCAGCGGCGTGCGAGAAACTACCCAACGCTCCGGTACGACCAAATAATATTTAAGAAAACTTTACTCAACCAGTGACGAAAAGTAATTAAGATTACGAAAACCTCACAGAAGACGAGTTAGTGCGTAAGTTGATTACAATTTTTAACGCTTTTGCGAAATGAAAACAACAAGGTGCACTTTGAAAAAAAAAATGCTTGCAATTTTTTTTATTTTATTTTTTTATTTTGTAGTGAGTAACGATTGGCATGATATTAATTTGAAGTTGCGACGTGCAAACGTACCAGGAAGAGGAAACGAAAGAAAATCGTGTCGAAAGTATATTACACACGACGGGGTATCAACCTTCGTGTATCGCCGCGAATCGTGCGCGTGGAGTCGTTCGGGCAGTCGCCGAATGCAAGAGTCAAGTTGAGCGCTAATACAACGACTCGCGAATAGCAGCGATAATGGAGAACGAATGCACGCACCTGGTCGAGGCGGCGAGGAGAACCGAAAGATTTTGTCGCTTAAACGAGTGGAAACGGTCTCGGCTCGTTCGTGTTAATTCAGAGCTTGAAAGAAAAAAAGGAAAAGGTAACAGGGGAAAAAAAAAGAGAAAAAAAATAAATAAAATGCCATTCGTCCGACGAATCCGTGGATTCTATCGCGTCGTAAAGAAACGAGAACGGGCGGAGGATCTCGGGCAGAGTTAAGACACGTGCTCGCAAGAGTTCCCGCGGGGAGAGAGAGCAAAGCCGTGTAAATCATTGCCGTGCTCGCGGCTCTTCGCGGGAAGAAGAAGAAGAAGAAACAAGGAAAAAAAGAAAGGGAGGAGAGGTGAACCGATGCTCTTGTAAAACGTGTTTTAACCACTCTTATCTGCGGTATCTCCGAGTTCCGATACAAACGAGGTTTCGGGTGAGTGCCAGCGCTCGTTCTCGGCCTCCCCAAATAATTCGCGTCCCATTGAGAGACGCTGAAACGCAAATTATTGCTCATTGCAACTCGAAACAATCAGATATCCTTCTGTATTCATTATGCACAAAAACGATTTAGCCTTCTTACACGCGGTGCGACGGTCCAACGCTACACATATGTAGACAACTGGAACGATAGAAAGATATGGATGAAGTTGACGCAGTGGTTAAGCGCTCTTAGTTACGAACCGACTAACCCGGGTTCGAATCACGGTGATGACAATATTTTGTTTGGATCATTTCACGATGTCGACCACTGCCCAACTATCTTAATTGAACACAATATTTTTTGCGTCGCATCATCGGCCACGATCAATGCTCCGAAGTCTCCGCCCGGTCATCAGAACGAGTGCCAATAAGTTTTTAGTTTTTGTATAGTTTTATCAAAGATCCTGGGCTAATCCCCTAAGGAGCTGAGTCGATACATGGAAGCGCCTACGAATGCAAAAGAGTACAGTGCGTAAAATAGCCGCACCATATATGCTTACAGAACGTGCGTAAAAGCAGTGTGAGAGTAGAATAAGTACAAATGAAGTCCTGTAAGCTGACTTAGCCTACAAAAGTAGAAACAGAAAGCAACAATCAATTAACAATTAATACTTGCGAATAGAAATTTATTTGTTTGTTTGTTTGTTTTTTCGGGAGACGTTAAAAAAAAAAAATCTCTCACGCGAACCTAACGCACGGTTCCGTTTTGTCCTATCCGGCGAATCAGCGGGCTACATTTCCATGAAGAATCTCAAGTCTTGGATCAATCTAATTTGGAGGCGTCTCGAATATACCGCGGACAAGAGAGTGCCGCACGGTACGTTACGGACTCTTCCTGGGCAGGTGGTGAATCACGAACTCCTCGAGAGAATTGCGAGAGGGCACCTTCGTCAGCCAGGATCTCGCTTCTTCGAGATGCAGCGAAACGGTATGCGCCCACGCCCAGAGTATGCAACATCCCCCTCGCGCTCCCCGCGAGATCCATCGGATCTTCGTGATTCGAGCGGATTTATGGGTCTCCCGGATGTACGTACATCGGCGGAGAAACGCGAATAAGCTCGACGGATAAATTGCAATAAATTCACAGTCGAATTGGTACTTTCTTAAATAAAATCTGACAAGTGCGCCGTGAGCTATCACGGTCGGTGATCGGACGGGGACGAAATCATCTTGGAAAACTAGAAAGCGTGTCGAGAACTCCCGAGTGTCGTCTCCACGCGTGGTCAAGAGTCGACTGTCGTGTCCACTCGAACACTCGGGTTTGCGGTACTCGCGCTCGGTTAAAGCTCGACGATACTCTCCTCCACGCATGTGTGCGGCTAAGACCGGGAGCTACTTGATACACCAAGGTCCACCTTGCAACGCTGCAGGACTGCAGCAATGAATAATATTCGCCGGAGGTGTCGAGATTTTTTTTTTAGGTGTAGATAAAGATCACTGGTCGACGTGTGTCGAAAGGAAAATTTGTACGCTGCTGTTCATGAATGCATGGTTTTTCTGATTTTCTAATATTCTTGGATATCTTGCTCTATGTCTTAACGGGGTCGAAGACATCCAACAAGACATCCAACAAGACGCAAGGAAATCCATGCATTCATGAACAGCAGTGTACGTTATACAGCGACAAAAATGATAAAATAAATAAAAATGGTCACTAAAATTTGCCAAATGCGTCACGTGACCCCGATCCCCGGTGTAGGTATGGATATGAGCAGTATTGATGGAGGATTGTAATTTTTCCTTTTTTTTTCGAGAAACCGTTCTTTAAAGACGTTCTCGATCGAAGTTCCAGCGGAGCTGAAGATGTGCGCCGTACACGGCCGTGTTCGTACTATATCCGTGCCTCAAGGTCGGTGACGTGTGGGAGGCCGTTGCTGGCCTCACCCCCTAGCCCGGAAACGCGCGCATGTATTTACTGTACCGATGTAAATGTACTGTATTAAAATGCACGTATCCTCGAGTAGCATTATGTACATAAAGCGGCCGAGTTTATTTATAACATGCGGCTTAACATGTGAGTTGGCCGCCGTACGAAATCTTCCTTCCGAAGAGGTGGGAGAGGCTCGTTAGCGGGGAAAGTCCGTACTTGTGTTATGGGCCCGTCAAGCGAAAGAGAATAAAAAATAATCGAAAGAAAGAAAGAGAGCCGAAGCCCCGAAAGCCGCGCGATCGAAAATCTCAAGGCCGGTCAATCGCGGGAGGGTTTGTTCGCCGCCTTTTTATCAGCCGTTTTTTTTAAACGTGTTTGCTAGAATATTGAATTTTAAAAAAATTGTGTTTTCCGCAATTATACACAGTGAAAAAGATTTGAACATTTATTAAACCATTTTTTTCCACAAACGTCCACAATAATTTTGTTAAATTTACAAAAAATATTCGTAAAATTGACAGACATATTTGTAAAATGGACAAGATTTTTTTCTGAAATTAACAACAAAAGAATTATGGACGTTTGTGGCCAAGAAACGTTGGTACCTATTTTACTGTGTATAGAAATTTCCCTCGAACAATCGTAACATTTTCTGGATAATGTAACTTGTAAGCCTACCTCGATTTTTCCAAAATTAAATATGAGCAAATGCTCCAAGAGAGAAAAAAAAAAAGTAATGTATTCCTGAAATCAAGACATTCCGTGTGAGAGAACAAATTATTTTTGCCCAAAACCAAGAAGAAAAAAAGGAAAATCAAGAATTCTCCCTCGCCCGAGGATCATTATCTCAATCCCGTCTGCCTACGCAGGAAGTCTGTACCGTTAATATCGGAGTAAACATTTTTTTTCGCCCGAGAGGTCGGTGACACGTGGGCGGTCCCTTCGGCGAATTTGATTGCATCCCCGGACCGCGTGCGGTGACTCGTACCGCCTCGATTATTCTAATTGGATTATTAATAAATCAATGAGCGACGTGTTTGCGAATGTTTCCGCAGCCGGTGTGCGTCGCACACGCATAAACGGCGAATTACGTTTTACGATTGAGCACCGAGCTCGTGTAACTGTGTACCTTCAAACGAATGTATATTTATGTTATGCGATACGATCCCGGCGAGTCGGTCCCCGCGGGAGGACGCGCGGAGGCTGATCGCATGAAAATATACGAAGAGGAGGATCTCGTTACCCGGTACGGTATATCCAGCGCGAAAGAACGCTGCTTCTGCTGAGTGCATCCTGGCGCTGGTATCTTGCCCGCATAACTGACGTGACCGGTCAAGAAACGAGCCCCCTTTCCCCACCCCGAACGATTCTCTTTATTGCACTCGCGTTGCGCGCTCGCGTGCGTCGCGCATCGCCGTTACTGCAAAGAACTGCGCTCTCGCTGCAATGCAAATTGATTATTCCCCTGACCGCTCGAACACCCGCCAGTCAAAATCCTAACTGGCCGGGCTCGCCGTGTGTCGGAACAAACGAGATACTGGAACGATTCTATAAAAAAAAAAAAAAGAACAAAGTTGATAAAATAAGGGGGAGAAAGAAGCGGCACGAGATCCAAGCGATCGTATTATATACAATATATGATTGACACATGTTGACTAATTTATCATCGAACACGTCGTCTTTGGCTCGACGATATATATTTTTTTTCAGATATCAATGGAAACCTAGACCCGGTCAGTCGAGTTTTGTGTATCTTTCTCTCGCTATTTCTGTTTCCCTCCTTTTTCTCTCTACGCGCCCGAGCCAAGTACGCGAAGTGAAGGCAATACAGCCGATACGCGCGCGATCGCTCGCGTGTGTACGGTCGTGTACGTATCGATTGCGCCAGTCAGCGATCAGCAGTAGTCGTACGAGTGGACAATAATTGTGCGGTTATATCATAAGTCCAGTATGGTGTACACCTATGCGGAGATCGAGCCGAAGCGGTGCATTATCCCTTTCAATTCCATCACAGTCAGCGTCTCATGACCCCCGGGGGAATAGTATTAGCAGGGGAAGAAGTAAAAAAAAATTGCAAAAAAATATATATATGTATAAAAAAAAAAAAATAAGTAACGAAGGCGGGCTCGCGCGGTGCTGTCCGTCGAGTGCGTGGCCGCGCGCGGAAAGGCTTCGCGGCCGGCTGTCGATCAGAGCCAGCACACGATCGACCGGCAGCAGCAGCCGCAGAATCGACGCCACTCGACGAACCGTACAACATACCCGAGCCACGCTCTTTCGTTTCACTCGATCCTTCATACGTATACCTCTTTCGCTCTCGCGTTCTCTACCGCTGCATACACATCTTGAAGCGGCACATCGGCTACCGTCCGTATACCGCGGACGACTTTACGAGGCAATAAAATTAATGAAAACCCGCACTACTGTTTGTGCTCGGGCTCTCTCGCGAGGCTCCCGAGGAACGTCCATCTCCACCGGGAGAGAGAGCCCGAATAAAGCGGAATCGAGCGATGCTCGAGCGCGAGCCACGGGGTTTCCCTCTAGTTGGTAAATAAATTGGGAAGGAGAGAAGAGAGAAAAAAAATATATTCGCGGCTCGATGTAAAAGGCGGAGAGCGTCGAGGACGATGGACGCGACTGGTCTTTAACCTTTTGAGGCCTCCCGTTGACATTTATATAAGTATTATGATTTTTGAAAGAATTATCGGTTGATGAATTTGGAAGAAATCTTTGATACGAGTGCAGAAAAATTGGTCTATACTGAGAAAAAAAATTGTTGGATCAACCAAAAGTCGCAGTTCAATGCTATTATTTGTCTAGGGTAAAAGTGGTGAATATGGCCCACCTCGATTAACACGTAAATCAATGATATATGGACCGGGCCATATTCCCCACTTTTACCCTAGTACAAATAAAGTGTTGTTTTATTGAACAATCAATTCTTCAATCGATTCAAAATTCGTCGATCGAACCAACAATTTTTTTGTATCGAGCAAATAACACCTTCGAACGTGTGTCCGCGCACCTTACTTAATCCAACCATTTCTTTTCCTCAGTGTACTAACTGGAAAACACAGATTCCGCTTCGCATGGTTTAAAAAAGAAAAAAGAACACAACAGTACGGGTTGCAAAATTTCTTCAATCATCAAAAGCTCCCGAAGCTCAGAAGCTTCATCGACGTTTCATGTCACAATAAAAAAAAAAAGGAAGAAATATCACATCGGCTAATTATCGCTTCTGCTAATTGACGTTCTCGCTTCCACAGCGATCGCTAGGTATCCCGTACGCACGTTTTTCCCCTACATTTTACTCGGCTTCTATCGGTGTAAATGCGACGACGGCAAAAAGTGATTTACGCGAAGCGACACCGGCTCGCCTCGCGTACATCCACTAAGCTCCCGTGGCAAATACATATATCGCACACATGCATATCGCGTCCCGCTCAGTTTCTTTTCAACGTGATACCATCGTGCGTTATATACCCTGTCTGGTACACTGATTCATCGAGCCAGTGGGCATAATATCTCGCGCTCGGGCGAGAACGCGCTCAACACGCTATCGGTGAACACAGCTCGCGACGCTCGGACCGGAATCGAAGGACCTTTCCCCGCATTCGTTAAAAATTCACATAGTATAATTGCGACGTGGAGGAGAATCGGTACAAGAAACTCAGCGATCTCCGCGCGATCGGCCATTTCGCGGTGATACAAGTTTGCTTCCCGGCCGGCTACGCCATAGACCGTGTTCGCGTCCGTGTTATATTTTTCTACGCTCATACATTTATCGGGACAACCGGTGTACGAGCGCAACTCACAATGTAGGGAATCATAATTAAACCAATCAGCGGCGCTATCAATCACATCGATCGGCCTCTCGTCGTCGGCGGCGTCGTCGTCTCGGTCGGCGTCACGTCGCGTACCTATAAATATCAAATTATTGCACGTTTCCCGTCATGGGAGCAAGTGATTCTGCGCGGATACAGACGAATCTCGTTGTAAGTTTCTGTGTGTGTGATGTACATATACGATGGGCGAAAGGGACCTCTGATCGTGCAATTCGAGTGTGTCAGACCGAACCCGAACGTTCGTCGTCCAAGTGAGTGACACCGAGGATTTGGTTATGTGCACCGAACTGAGCAACGTGGCCTGGTTCCCTCGTTCCGTCGCACATCGACCCGATGGATCTATGTTAGTCCACCGAAAACCAGCCAGCGGGTGCGAGTGACCGATGAGAAGGGGAGGGGGGGAATATTTTATTGCGGTTTATCTGCCAACGACGATGCTGAAACGGTAACCGTGTACGGTTTCGATAGGAATTTATAATGCATGCGCGTTAACGTCGATACCCGCGGATACTCCGACAAATTTCCGCGAGAATTCGTCGGAGTACGCTCGGATCCGGTCCAGCCTATGGCCGGTGTGGTCTTTATTGGTAAACTCGACGGGCGCTAGACAGTAGCTGATTGTGAAAACTCATTCATATGCCGATCGATGCCTGTTTTACGGGTAAAACTAGCATCAATCGGACCAATGCAGCGCCGGCATGCGGTTCTATCCCGATCGGGTGTCCGATTGACACGAATGCACTCTGCATGTAAATCGGCAGTACTGTAAAATACTCATAGGATCGGATAAAAAAACGCGGGTCATAAAAGTGTTCTTGTTTTTCCGCCGGAAGAGTCGGAAGTCCGACGCTTGTGACAAATTTCCGTGGATGTATGCCGGAGTTCGCCTGGAACCGGTCCAGCATATGGCCGGTGTGGCCTTTATTGGAAAACTGGACGGGCGCTAGACAGAAGTTGATCAGGAAAACTCATTTATGTCCCTATCGATGCCAGTTTTACTCGTAAAACTGGCATCGATCGGACCAATACGGCACCAGCATGCCGTTGTATTCCGATCGGTTGTCTGATTGACACGAATGCACTCTGCATCTAAATCGGCAGAAACGTAAAATACTCAGAGGATCGGATAATAAAACGCGGGTCATAAAATTGTTCTTGTTTTTTCGCCGGAAGAGTCGGAATTCCGACACTTGCGACAAATTTCCGCGGAAGTTTGTCGGAGTACACCTAAATCCGATCCAGCCTATGGCTGCGATAGCCTTTATTGGAAAACTGGACGGGCGCTAGACAGAAGCTGATCAGGAAAACTCATTTGTGTCCCTATCGATGCCGGTTTTACTCGTAAAAACTGTCATCAATCTGAACTATGCAGCGCCAGCATGCGGTTCTATCCCGATCGTTTGTCTGATTGACGCAAATGCACTCTGCATGTAAATCGGCAGAACCGTAAAGTACTCAGAGGGTCATAAAACTCTTCTTGTTTTTTTTTTTTTTCGCCGGAAGAGTCGGAAGTACTCGTCCACAATTCCCTTGACGAGTATTTAATACATATAACTCGTTACGAGGTGTGTGCACGGCGCGATCTTTCGTCGAGAAAGCTACGGGGAGAAGATCGCATCGTCCGGTAAACACTGTTTCGCAATAAAGTAATAGCGGTAATAATAGTCGGTGGCGAATAGCCGCGGGATCGATCGACCCACGCGCCCTAGCACGAGATACACCTACTCCTATTTTAGTCGCATCATCCGGTAGAGAGACCAATGTTCCTCGACGAGTTATCGGTTATCGCTAGACGCGCCTGCATTCGCGTACATATTTCGATAGTCTTCGCGGGCGCGACAAGCAGCCTCGGGGCAATTAACGATTCCGGGATCCCGTCCGCAATAGCCCGTTGAGAATTCGCCTTATCTCGTGACGACCGCTCGTAAATGCTTGTATACTCGCCTTTCCAGCGACTTCTTCAGTTACTTTTTTTTTTCTTCGTTTAATTTTCTTTTTTCTCACCTACCTGAAGATTCGCTGCGAGCGTCGCGCCGGAAATATCGGGAACGACTGTGGAAATAATGAGAGTCAGCTAATGGACCCGCGGCCACACACACATGCACACCCGCGATCGAGTGAAGTTTCGCCCTCGCCTCCACCTCCGCGGAAGAGCCTGGCCGGTAAACGTCTCTCGTCTTGTTCTCGGGATTTAAGCGTTCCGGCATCCGAGCTCGGAGATATGGGTAGGGCCCACGAGGAACTGTCCGCGATTCGACTTGCGGGGCCGCTCCCTCTCGCGTGTGCTCATCTTCTTTCACCCGGGCTCGCGATCGCCATCTCCTCCGCGCCATAATCCTGGAACTCACACCTCGCACGCGCGTCACGCACCGGCCACTTTGACACTTGGCAATCGGATGAGGAAAAAAAAAGCATTCATTTACCCACGCGCGCACCCATCCATCCAACCATAAAGTCCGTTCGTCGGAATTATTGTAGCGTTCGATGCAAATTTTTGTCGTTTACGAACATGCAAGATTTTAAGGAATTGAGGCCCTCCAAACAAAAAGAAAAACAAAAGAAGCTTTTCCGCTGTTGCTTTCTTCAATTTTCAGAGGTGAAAACCAAATACCAGTGGAGTGGATAAGACGGTCGATATTTCAAGTCCAAATCCGAACTTTCGGCAGCGAGTTGTTGCTTACAGTTCGTAGATAAACAATGAGCGGGTTTAAGGCTCGTTGTAAAAATACACAATTACGGTATTCGCAATTTGTATTCTTACGGCTAACAGTGTATTTGCGATAGAAGAATTTTTCATACGTCTCGGTTGTTTCCGCGAGAAAATCGAGGCGCGTGAGGTTGAAGCCGGGGATCACTCATCCATCGTGGGAAGCGAACCCGAAACGAATCACTATCTTCATTATTCTTACTCGGATGTCTCATTACTCGAACTTCCGTGATGTCAATTACGTTTAACATTGCAAGCAATCGGGCGCGTGTGTGTGTGTGTGTGTGCGCGCGCGTGTGTGTGTGTGTGTGTGCGTGTGTGTGTGTGAGTGTGTGTGTGAGTGTGAGAGCGAGAGCCCTAAGCTCTCGCCTCTTTTCGTTCCCACAGCATGACTCGTTCACTCTCGTATAACAATCATTATAATTATCGATAGATGCATAACGGCGGCCTTTGGAACGCGTCCCACCTCTCCTATCTTCGCAGCCAGAAACAGCGAAGCAGAGAGAGAGTGAGAGAGGCTCCGTTCGAGACTGTTAGACATAGTTCTGTGTCGAGCCTGAGTGTTCGTGCTGGTGTACTTATAGACCAGACTCAAAGTATTTGTGGCACGTACATGATACCTCGGAGCAATAATCGTGCAATTACGAAATAGTTGAAAAATGAAAGTTAAAAAAATTATAACGCGACATTAGAGAGACAAGGTGGGCGCGGTGAGTTTGTAAAAGGTAGTCAACGACATTGTAGCCCCGGCGACGATTATCCGGTTTGAAACATTGTAGAAACTTAAACGCCCGAGCTGAGATTCATGCGATTGTACACGCGGGACACTCGATAATCGATAAACCAGTGCGATGAGAATGGATTAAAAGATTCTTTCGATACCAGTAGGGAAGAGCGGGGCAAAACGGGACGGTGGGGCAAAATGGGGCAGCGGGGCAAAACACCATATTCCAATCGTTTTCGGATGGGACAATGGAGCAAAACGGGACGGACAATCCGGATGTATCAACAGGGCAAAATGGGACATGCAAAAATGATTGGAAACTTGCGTTTTGCTCACTGTCCCGTTTTGCCCCGCTGTCCCATTTTGCCCCGCTCTACCCTATGTATCTCGCGCAGTGACACATTTTTCAAATTTTTGCTGATACTTGCCTCGGAGCAATAATCGTGCATTTACGAAATATTTAAGAGAAATAAATAAATAAAAATTATAGAGCGACATTAGAAAGACAAGCTTTGGTGACGGGGGTTGCGAAAGGAATTCAACGACATTGTAGCCCCGGCGACGATTATCCGGTTTGAAACATTGTACAAAATTGAACACTCGAGCTGGGATTTAGACGGTTGTACACGCGGGACACTCGCTGATCGATAAACCAGTGCGATGAGAATGCATTAAAAGATTATTTCGACAGTAGAACATATCTCGCGCGATCGATCGTTTTTTTCAGTCTTGCTGATACTTACCTCGGAGCAATAATCGTGCATTTACGAAATATTTGAGAGAAATAGATAAATAAAAATTATCGCGACATTAGAAAGGAAATCTTTGGGGAGGGGGTTGCAAAAGGAATTCAACGACATTGTAACCCCGACGACGATTATCCGGTTTGAAACATTATAGAAATTTAAACGACCGAACTGAAATTTATATACCTGTGCACGCGGGAATCTCGATGATCGATAAACCAGTGCGATGAGAATACATTAAAAGATTCTTTCGACAGTAGTATATATAATACTAGTCATTACGCGAGATATATCTCGCGTAATTACTCGTTTTACACATTTTTGCTGATATTTACTTCGGAGTAATAATCGTGCAATTACGAAAAGTTGAAAGAAATAAATAAAAATAATAACGCGAAATGTCGCGTTATTATTTTTATTTATGCAAGCCAAGACAAGCTTTGGGAGGGCGGGAATACGAAAGGAAGTAAAAGACATTGAAGCCCGGGCGACTATAATCCGGTTTGAAACATTGTAAAAACTCAAACGCCCGATATGAGATTATACACCTGGTGATTTATACACCTGTGCACGTGGAAAACTCGATTGATCATTAAACCATAGCGGTTATGAGAATAGATTAAAAGATTCTGTCGACACTAGTATATCACGCGCAATCATTCGTTTAATTTTTTTTTTTTTTTTTTTGCTGTTACGTGTCCGCCGAACGGTCGTAATTCGAGGGGATTTCTTGAGCCCGATTTGAAACCCCGACGATCCATCCAATCCGACGATTTGATTGTGACTATCAAATTTTAATGATCTTTCACAAGTCTCATGAGAATCGGGGTCGATTAGATAAAATTTGACGATTCCCTTCCATCGAACGATTA
Source organism: Exephanes ischioxanthus (assembly GCA_958510785.1). Taxonomy (NCBI): domain Eukaryota; kingdom Metazoa; phylum Arthropoda; class Insecta; order Hymenoptera; family Ichneumonidae; genus Exephanes; species Exephanes ischioxanthus. Next base: position 17,625,667 of record OY294022.1, on the reverse strand, counting down.
ATTATAAATAAACTGATGATAATAAAGCCGGGTTAGGCGCGCGCACAGCTTACGCGGCGCGCCACATCAAACACGTGACGAATGTTAATTAACGCCAAGGGGATTTAATTAAATTTTCTTACGACCACGACGCAATCACGTACGGCGGCCAAACGTGCAAGCCGACTTGGTGAGCGAGTGATAAAAATAAAAAATGAAAAAAAAAGATACGATAGATGGATATACATCGTCGACGCGAAGAGTGGGAGGGTGAGAGGAAGGAGTGATAGACCATGCCTGGTTGTGTACTCCTTATCGGGGTGTCATACTCGTACGTAGCTCTTGGCACGTCTCGAAACGCAGTTGCGATCGATCCCGATGGCGATCGGCGAACGCTGTCGGCCAGACATCGCGATCCGTCATTGCAATAAGGCTGTATCGGCGGTTTACGCGAGCCTCGATCGTTGCATGTACGTGAGCATTTTTCTCCGCGATGATCGTACGACAGAAAATTTCGTGTCGCAGGTATTTAAGCATCGAGGTATGAATTTTATACACCGCTCGTATATTACGGGAAATTTAATGGAATTAATTAACTTTTCACCCGGTACCGTGGAGCGCGAAGTGCCGAGAGTGGCGAGTTTGTCGCCGCGAGTGGCGACTGAAAACGGATCCTCGAGCGTACGTGGCGGGACAAAATCCTATATTGCGGTAATATTGAAAAAAAAAAAAAAAAATTATGTATTTAAAAAATCTGATAAACGACGTCGCCTCGTTGGGGATTTTTAGCTGTCGCGGCGACGGCGACTGTGGGAAAATGCGACGGGAGGATCGCATGTGTCCGATACTATTCCTGGCGGCTCGAGGAAACGAGAAAAAAAATGCACTATTGATCCGAGTAAATAACAGAATTATCCTTTCCGCCGGGTTACATTTTTTTAATTATCTTCTTTTTTATTTTTGTTCTTTCACCAGTGCTCGTCTCCCGCATTGAAAGTATCGAAAACGAGTCGCGCGCCTCGGTTTGCCGAGTTAATATTACCGGGGCGTAAGGTCGTTGAACAAATTCAAACGATCTCGCGGCTTAGATAAGAGATCGGCGAAGTGAGATCGTCTTCGGTTTATTATAATTAACTTGAGGCGGGATATATCTGGAACAGCTACGTGTGTACCGTGTATAATCAAATCGATGCCGATTTGCTTAATCCCAACTGATTAAATCAGGATGGAAAAAAAAGAAGATAAATACTCGAAATTACCGATATCCAATAATATGTGAGATTTGCTACTCGCGAGCAGCTTTTAGCAAAGTTCGAGATATTACAAGGACTTGCGCAAATCGAGCCGTCTTTGAGTGGAATCGGGCGCTGCAGACTAATCGCATCAGCGAACGAATCGACATATTCGCTCCACAATTTTCCACGCTCCAGTGTCTGTAACCTTTATTAATTCAGCTATATTTAGAAAACTAATATAACGTTGATACGGCAAGAAATTAATAACAATAAACATACGGAAAATCAGTCTCATTCACACGATTGTGAGCGCAGTATGATTTCGCACAGTTTTCATTAGGCTGAGAAAAAAAAGAATCGTTTATGAGTATACGAAATCAGCGGTTATAATTAACAGCGGCTAATCAACTGAATATGCTGTTCGCCATCCGTAACCGCTAATTCAGTTGATTCAAGTGATTTTCTTTCCCAGTATATCTTTCTCCGTGTAACTCGTAAACATTTTATGGACGTCAGCTTATTTTCAGTCAGCTTCTGTAATCGCCCAAATCTGGTTGAATTTGTATCCGTCTAAAGTCGTTAAGCCTTTCGAATAAATCACCATTAATACGGATTCTCTCGTGCAATTTCGTGAAACGGATTTTCCAATTTTCGCAGTTCGTTCGACCGGTCCGAATCGGAAAATTCCCTCGATCAGCAGACTTAGCGTAAGGCTACGGGCTGACGGAAGTGAGATTGTTCGTAGTTTCTCACTCAGAACCGTTGCCGGGGGAAGAAACTCGTGGTGGAAGAGGGGGAGGGGGGGAGGAGCGCGCCGCGAGACGAGGCTAGGTGATGCCGGGCCCACCTGCAATTATCCGGTCTAATGAGCAAACAGTCTGCGCCGCTGCCCTATCCGCTATTCTTCCGTTGCCGCTCGCTTCTTTCAATCTTCGTCTCCGTTCATAGCAGTCTCCCGACAGGCCATGGGCTCTCTCGCCGTCACGGTTATTCGTGGATAAGCGAAGACCTCAACGTCTCGCGGGCATCCGCGAATGTTCCGCAGACCCTTGGACCCTCGGCGGCCCGCAGCGGCAGGAACGGTTAATGAAGATTATTAAATTAGTACCTCTCAGCGTACTGGATCACCGTTTATTTATTTTTTTCATTTTTTTTATTTCTTTGCTCCTTCGCGAAAGCTGACGAACGCTACAGAGGCGGCGGTAAAGAGCTCGAGACAGGGACCGACGGAGATTGACCGAACAGAAGAGTAGTAACGAGCTCCGGGGAGAAAGGATATGAAGGAAGGTCCGGAACGCGACTGCGAAGTTCCCGTGGAATTATCGTCGGAGCGCATGGGAAGAGAATGAGCTGGCCGATATCGAGTTATCGGACGCAGAGAGTATCGTGATGATGGGCGATGGTGTAATTATACGCTCGAGTAAAAGGCTAAGAATAAAAAAGTAACTCCGATAGACCCATGCAATCAAAATTCTACCGTATCTGCGATTCGTGTCCATTCGGAAAGTGTAGGAAGTCGTCGCGGGTCGGTTTTAAACGTTTTCCCCGGTGAAGTTTCCTTATTTTCGCAGGACCCGTTTTATCCCCTCTCACGAGAATCCCAACGATCGGTAATTATTATTTTTTCTTCCCAAGGCATGTGAGCAAAATAAGAGAACCGCTGGCGAGAATCCATCGAAACGAGGATGCAGCCGATGTGTTACCGTCTCGTCGGCGAGTACCGTCACCGCTAATGAACCTCGGTTCAGCGACAAATCCTGCCCGTCCATTTTTTTTTTTAACGTCGCCACATTACGCACAGACGCACCTACCCACCGATTCCATTCGGTGCATCGTTAAATAAAATTTGTGCTTAAGGTCGAGAGCCTATGATTTTTCTTTTCTTTTTTTGTTTCACTCGTCGAAGTGTGAGAATTCTCTCGCGCTAATCCGGGCAATCCACGATCGAAGAGGTATATGATCGTGCAGAGTCGGCCAATCAACTCCATCCCTGTGGCGTCGAGGTTTCTTCGGCTTCCTCTCAACCCGGCATCTCCCCCTCCCGACAGAGTCCTATCGACCGATCGTATTCCCGTTTACCCGGGATTATTAAATTACCAGCAAGCCCCCGGCTGTATTCCTACCGGTAGGTTCGCCGGGAGATCGAATAGTTTCCAGCGAAGATTTGTCATAGCGATGAGAGAAGTGAACGAGGCTCACGACCGCTGGAGCGCACTCCCGAGTACGATATCCTCCCGTTGCGTGCGACTCGCGATCGTGTTCGTTAACGGCGAGGTCGCGCCACGATGATCTTTAGAAACGGTAGTTCCAGCAGCGGGGCCTACGCCGCTGCCGTGAGGAATAAGAGTGTCGATGCCGGGAGGGAGGCGAGGAGGCAAAGCGATGAAATAAGGAGAGAGGCGGGCATAAATGAGAGAGGAAGGGAAAAAAGGTGATCATTTACGAGCACCCGCCGGAGGAAAAGGCGGAACGCTCGGTGGATAGTTCAAGTCTGCGTTACTGTAAAGCATCGGCGGTTGAAACGGGGAATTCCATGACACACGCGGTGTTGAAGAGGAATGAACGACAGAGTGCCAACTATTTAGGTGCTTCATCCAGACCCAAACTGTCGTTCGACGACCGTTTCGGTCTCTTACTCTTACTCTTCCTGTAAGGAGTTGAAGATTCTTTAACACGATGCTCTAAGGTAGTCCTTGGTGCGGTTTCAGAAATACGAATGATAAACCGCGATGAGACCGCCTTGGATGGGGCGACAGGATGAAACAGCTGAAAGCATCGACACTGCGGCCAAGCTTTGATAGTCGGAACCGCGCGTTGGACGGGTCGAATGTATTGTACGGGCGAGGTATGAGAAGGGAGTTTCCGGGCCGAGAGGAAGATTGTGACGAATGGAAGAGCGGCGTCGAATGAAAGCAACGAAGAGAGGCGCGGTGGAGAACGAGGCAAGACGGTCAACAGTCCAAGAGAAAGGAAGAAGAAAAAGAAGAGGGAGGAATCGGACAAACGAGGAAGGTGGAAGGTGTCGTGTCTGGAGGCTATCGTGAAGCGTTCAGCTCCGGTAAAATAATCCCGGTGTTTACCAAAGCGCGACCGGGCACTCGTTCAGTCGTTGGCTCCACATTGAAAAACAGCGGAGTAGATAGGCACACATGTGGAGGACGAGTTGCGTAAGAGACGGCAACGTCCCGGAGAGCTGTGCAAATAAAAGTTTACTCCGATAGCGAAGAGTTACCGAATGGCCTCGTGGCGTCGGGTGAGTTTGTGACTCCTGAAGAGCGACGATCGGTGACACGCGTAGCATCCCGGGGACTAAATTCGTTGCGAAATAAACGGATGAATTCCGACATTATCAATAATTGCGGGTGATCCGACCGATCGTCGTTTCTCCATACAGAGTTATATTTCAACCGATGCGATTTCCATGGCGTACGGCTTTTGATCGAGAAATTCGAACGTTTCCGTCCGAGAAATCTTGAAATTAGTGCTGGCGTTTTTCAGGGTCGCAGTCCCTACTGTTTTGCCGACGTCTTACGAGACTACGGTAAAAAGTTTAACGCTCCTCTTCGTACTTCGACGCTGCCGGAACATGCGGGCGCTTCCGCTACTCCGTGGTACTTCGCGTGTGGATATAAAGAAGAAGGATTAAGGAGAAGAGAATAAAGGAAGCCGGTGATCAGGCATAAGGCGTCGGGTGCACTCTCCGTGTTGCAACGAGCAGGATGTTACTCTCTCGTCCCGCAACACCCCGCCGAGGGATACAGTCTCGGCAGGCCGTGTGCGCCACGCCTCGCCCGCCATTCACCTTCAACTTGGTCTCAACTTGATTCTCCCGGCTCGCGAGCCTCCCAGGCACACGGCGAGACATCGCGGGCGAGTCGTCTATGGATTCTCCCCGTTCACACGGAGCCATTCGCAGCAGACTGAACGAGACCCGACGTTTTTTTTTTTTTTTTCTTCTCTTAACTCGCAATGCCAGCCGGTTAAACACCGGTGGCCGCGCCGCGGCGGCGAATCGTCCCGCCGCCCGGACCGGACGACTTTTCGTGGAATACCGGAATTCTAAACCAGTTTCGACAAAATTGTATCGTCGACTGCCCGGGACGGAGAAGTATGAAGAGGGACAATTACGCGGCGAGAGTTGGGAAGTTTTCGGTCCGATACGACGCGGGACTTCGCCACTCCGAGGGAACTAGAAGAACCGGACTCTTTCCGATTTCTCTCTGCGTGAGGCGGACATCCTGACGGCGGGGCATGAACCTGCATCTAAAATCTTACGATGCTGCAGCATGGAACAGTGTTGAAAGCCGTGAAGTTATGGCACCATGATGGACATGTTTACAGTTGCTATTATTTTATAATATTATTGACTATTAGCGCACTTTGCGTTTTCGTCTCTGCCACTATCGCTCTCTCGTCTCCGCTCCACTTCACCTGCCATGAGGGGGGTGGTGTGGTGCGCGAGCCATGTAGGTTAACCCTTCAAGTATCGAGGACGTTTTGCCGAGAGCGAACGACCATGCCTTCTTTTAAGCACAAAAACGATCCGGATATTTGTAATAAATTTTCTTGTGCGTTATTAAAAAAAAAAACGATACTTCAAGATACGTGTGTGAATATTTACAAATTTTTTTGAACTCATCAACTTGTTATTCTAATCGTTTCGAAGATTGCGTCTTGGCAAATTCTAGGTCCTCGTTAAAGGCGCCAGGCGCATGCGCAGTGCTAAAGATGCGCAAAGATATGCGCGGTGTTCTAGGGTCAACGTACGTTGCCGTAAATTTACGTGCGATGGGAGTATCGCCGCATCGAGAGTTAATTGGCTATACCGTCCGATACTTGTAACGATAAGATTTCCCGTCGCGGCTGCGAGAGGTCGCCGAAAACGGGTTTTTCGTACCACAAAGTAATTTCACTGCATTCGCGTTTCCTGCCGACTCACGAACGCGGAGAGACGTCGCGATTCCCCCGGCAAATCTACGAGCTGTTACTATTCGAATGTTCGGCGATCGATGCGAAACCCTCGGGCGAACGCCTGGAGGGAAGGGGCATGGATTTTCCCATCACCAGGACGACGATGACGGTGACAAGGACGATGGGCGTCAGTTCGAAGCTGTCTTTGATTCTCGGCATGCCGAGCGTTACACTCTTTATTCCTCTCTCCCTCGGGTCGGCGTCGATAACGAGCGTCGGTAATTACGGCAATTACCGATCCTAGAGTTATGGACTGTCTGAATAAATACAAGCAGGCGCCATTAACGAAGAGCGCCCAGAGACTCGCTTCTTCGATCTTTACGTGTCTGAATTAAATGCCGAACGAGCTGTTGGCTACTGACGCGTGTCTCTGTCTTCGCGTTGCACTGCAGTGATGCACAAGCAGATACGGATTGCATACCCGCGATCGGAAACAATAGCCCGCTTGCAGTTTTTTTCCGCCTCAACGTTCGTTGCTACCGATACGCGGAGCGATAGAACTTAAGAACGTTCGATGTCTCATTGGCGAGGAAAAAAAACATCACGTCGGCTGACTCGATGATACAATAAGGCTAGAGATACAGAAGGCATATTCTTTTTCCGTATCGCGCGCATTGTAACCCTCGAACGAAGAATCTGTAACATCCAAGCTTCGTACTACGTCGTTGGGAAGACGAACTAAAAAGCTTCTCGAAATGCTAACTAAGAAGCTTCTCGAAATGCTAACTAAGAAGCTTCTCGAAATTCTAACTCAGAAGCTTCTCGAAATTCTAACTCAGAAGCTTCTCGAAATGCTAACTAAGAAGCTTCTTGAAAGACTAACTAAAAAGCTTCTCGAAAGACTAACTAAATAGTTTTGCGAAAGATTAACTAATTAGCTTCGCGAAATACTAACTAAAAAGCTTCGCGAAAAACTAACTAAAAAGTTTCGCGAAATACCAACTAAAAACCTTCTCGAAAGACTAACTAAAAAGCTTCTCGAGCCACTGGTTGGGAACTGTTTTAGCATTAACTTCACCCAACTGTGTACACAAGCTTTTCTATCTAAAGCAGGGCCTCATTCCATATCTTATGTTCTATGTCTTTGCGAGTGCAAACGAAGCTCTCAAATTTGTTCCCGCTGTCGGCATCGCGCTCGCACCGACGATTATGGAAAAAAATTCCGCTAAACGCAAATCCGACGGATATCGGTATGCAAAAATCCCCGTGGTTCCCTTTCCCTCGTGACAATAATCGAGAAAACGACCTCCCCGCCGTCCGATAATAACAATGACGAAAAAGTTGCAGCAAGCAGTTGAAAAGGAACGTGTAGCGAGCGCGGTTGTTGCACACCGACGGAGAGCGTTTCGCGATGTGGGGACTCTAGGCATACCTCTTAACCAGGCGTTGCACGGTACCGGCGCGGGTATTCTAGCTGAGGCCGAAGTCCGGCGCGACGACGGCGGCGGGCACGAAACGTGCCCGTTCGTATTTCCACGGCGGAAACGCCCGGTTGAAACGAGGTGAAGGCTACCAGATGTAGATTGGAACGCCCGCGGGTCTCCCGCCGCGAACGGTGACTTCGGTGGCAATGGTAGAACGACGAATGGAATCCAACAGGGGGCAACGACGTCCGCGTGTATCAGAGAGGGTCCCTCCCCCTCCCCCCTCATTTCGCGCCCCGTTAACTCGCGAAAGAAGCTATAACGCCGAACCTCATAACGGAGCTCAACAGCGGCGGCGGTAGCGCTTCTAGTTGACTATAAGTAAGTTGCATAACGCTGTGGGTGGGCACGTGGAGCGTTGCACGCGCCTCGGCGACAACGACGAGGAACGACCGCGCGGGCGCAAGGTCTCTCACGCCGGTGTGGCGGTCGAAACTCTATGCATGCATATTGCCGGATAGCAGATACACGGCCGGTGCCGTTCGCGGCACCCGATTGCGTTGACCTTGAATAATGTCAGTCGCGAGATACAAGCTGCGATCCCGATAGCGCCGCAGCCGATTCGTTCCAGTCAAATTTCATCGTACGCCGGTGCATGCGAGTAAAAATAATGTGACTCATCGTTTGATCGCCAAATTATCGTTTGCGCTCGGCGGCTCGAGCTATTCTTGGTCGATAGGACACGATTACGAGATCTCCGCGATCGGAGCCCGCGAACCGCACTTACCTGCTAATTATCGTGTCTTTCCGACCGTTTGGGCGGGGGCCGTTATCTCGCGGAGAATCGGCAAAAAAAAATGATTACAATGTAACTGAGCGATCCTCCACGAAAATGAAATATGCGCAAGAATTTTTCGGTAAATATGGATTTTGTATATTGCAGATATATTTTTTGATAAATGCAACTATGTACTTTTTTCCATGTGGAGCGGATGGTTTCCAATAGACTGAAACGTTCGAGCTACAACTTGGCGAGAAATCCATTATTATTTTTTCACCGTGCCACGAGTCTTCGAATCGATAAGCAACTATCCGGCGTAACTTGATAGACATCAAAATAAAAATAGAGAATAAAAAGAAAATTGCGTAGTTCCCGTATCGACTTATGGTGAGGGACGAAGCCGGGAGCGTTTTCAGGGCACGGAGATATACAGTAGTCGAGTCGGAAACTCGGAGACGGGACACCCGGTACGTGGGCTAACCACGCGATGTATCGTGCGACATACGAGAAGGGCGTGCCGCTCTGTCGTTCAACTGCGCAGTTTGTTGCACGCGCTATAATCGTGTGTACAGAGCAACGAGGCATTACACGTCGTGTTGTTGTAGTAGTAATGGGTAGCATTATAGTAGCATACAGTATACGTATAACACGTACGCAAATATGCTTGTTCCCCTCCTTTAAGATTTTGTTCGCCGTATGTGTACAGCTTACTCGGGAAATATTTTATCTTATCATGGAGCAATCCTCCCTAGGTATTTTGCTTCTTTCGAAACCAACGAGTCGCTCTGTTCTTTATTTTTTACGCTCAATCCAATATGTTATCAGTCGCTGGATATACATATGTTAACCCTTTAAGTTAACCCCTTAGGTTAACCCTTCAGGTTAACCCTTTACGTGGCCTCGTTACGTTAATCCTTTATGTTAATCCTTTATGTTAATCCTTTATGTTAATCCTTTATGTTAATCCTTACGTTAATCCTTACGTTAATCCTTTATGTTAATCCTTTATGTTAATCCTTTATGTTAATCCTTTATGTTAATCCTTTATGTTAATCCTTTATGTTAATCCTCTATGTTAGTCCTTTACGTTAATCCTTGAGGTTAACCCTTTGCGTTAATCCTTTAAGTTAATCCTTTGCGTTAATCCTTTGCGTCATTCCTTTGCGTTAATCCTTTGCGTTAATCCTTTAGGTTAATCCTTCTCATTAACCCTTTTCGTTAATCCTTTAAGTTAACTCTTGACGTATCAAAAACCGGGACCACTACCTGCATTGACCTACTGAAACTCCCCGAAATTACCTCTTACATTTGAGATCAATAACTCAAGGTGTCCCGACATAAGAGACATAGAGACTCCTTGAAGGATGACGAACACCGCTGTGCGCATATCTTTGAAAACTCTAGAATCGAAAAAGTCACGACGAAAAAAAAATCCTTCCATCCATAATTGAACGGATATGTTAAAAGTTGCACGAAGAAAGAAAAATTTCTCGCTAAATCAAACGATGCCGATGCATAAAATTCCGATCTATCCTCAGCTCAGAGAATCCAAGAAAGGTGGATAAAAGATCGGCGAATCTCGTCCGTCGGAGTTCGACCGCAGAGAGGAGTACAAGAGAGAAGAGCGCCGGAGGAACGTGGAGCGTGTCGGCTGCGGTGGCGGCAGGGGTCCCCCTACTTCCGGCGAACCATATCCGGCAGAACGCCTACCTATACATCGCTCTCGGACCGCCGACGCCACCGTCGGACCGTGCACTCTTCTCCTCACCGGCTATACGATATCTCAACTGTTCCACCAAAAATCCACCGTATTTCTCGAGACATCGGAATCGCGCGATGTTTCACAATTATTTTGGAAAAAAAATATATATAAAAAAAAAACAATAAAACAAAATCCCATTTTCGATGCCGATCGTAGAATTCGCGTATTCAGGTCTCAGAGCGACGCTCCGTGAAAACGTGGGCGGACTCATTTATGCGAGCTCGCGAACTCTCACTGACTGTACGCGCGCGAGCGCGCGCTCATGCTCCACGGTACTCCAACTGGATATATATATATATACATATATACAGTAAAATACGTTATCGTTATACGTGTGCGACGTCGTCGGCGTCGGAGGTACAACGAGGAGATCCGCCAGTCAAGGTTCGCCACGATTGGCACGTCCTTGACGAGAGAGCGCGACGAGCCACGCCGGGATGTAACGGACCTTTGACTCCGCGCGGCTTTTTGTTCTCCTTATTTTATTTGTTGAAACGAAAAACTTGTTCAACTTTTCGTAGTTAATAACGCGACGAATTGTGAATCACGAGCTTGGCTACATTTAATTGGAAATTCAATGTCTTTTCTTTCCCAAGGCATTGGTGATGTGTTTTTTTTTATTGATTGTAGGTAAAATAACTTCGCAACGAGAGACGAGAAAAAAATACTCAGATATGGCTTGAGACGTTGGGCAATGAAATGGTGAAGAGAACTCGGCAGCATCGATGCACTTGCGCATTTGGCATTTACTAGGATGCCAATCACCAGTGGGGCACCAATGAATGCGCTTGAAGTCCAGCAAAAAAAAAAGGAGACGATGACCGGCTGCCCCGGACATCTGTCGCGGTGCTGATGCGAATTCGCGAGACTGTTGCATTAGTTTCCTCGTGTATCAAAGACAGGGGCAATCGATGCATACGATCGGGCAGTTTCTAACGGTGTTTCTATGTATACTGCGAAGTATCGGAGAAAGGTGGAGGGATTGATAAAAAGAGAAATGAAAAAAAAGCTTGGTCGGAGGGAACGAGGGAGGATAAATGTCAGCCTGTCGCATATTACGGTGTAGAGATAGGCTAACCGGTGAAGCAGCGAGTCGACAGGTGCGACGATCGGGAAGATTCGATCCTCCTCCACCTCGGACGCTTCAACTTCTTCGATTTATCGCGAGCTTTCTCGCGTACACGGGACGCGAGCTCAAACATCGTTCATCGTCATTTAGCTTACGTGTCTACACATCCATATATGGGAGGAGACCGGGGCTAATCGAGGCACTCGGCTTGTAGCAGAGGTATATAAATCTTCGAGGTGACATTTTTATTTTTGAAAAATATTTTTTCTAAACTGTCTCTCGATGCCAATGAAGAAACTGATTTCTCGTACCGGAGATGATAAAACCATTAACTGCATTCCTTATCAACCATTTAGATGGATCATTTACAGCAGGTAAAAAAATATGAAAATTTTAATTTACAACAATTATATTTTTAATAATTCAATGAAAATCGAATAAAATACGTTGCTTCTCCGCTCTATAAATCCTTGAAATAATAAAAATTGGAATGCCAAGCCAGAAAATGCCTCAAGTAACCCCGGTCACCCCGGCGCGATACGCGCGGAGTCTCGATTGCGCAACACTTTTGTTACGCGTCGCTTCGCTAATAGTTATATTCCGAACGTGATGATCATCGACGTTGCACTTTGACTCTCATCAACCCATTACCCGGCGATGCTCGAGCATCGCTATCGCTGCTGTATCTCGTGATATACCCTCATTATCATTGATTGGAGTGCTTGTACAGTTGGAATAAATCATATCTAATATACGTTTTGTCCGCGATAGACCGCGTGTAGATAAAAAGACTGTAGATTAAAATAATTCCTATACGTCGCGGGACGCGCAACGAAGAAACCACCGAAGTCAGCCTTGAAAAAAAGCTTCTCAAAATAATCGGAAAAGCGCTCCGGTTGAGATTTGCGACCGAAGTCGGTCGAGACTCGATGACACGCAAAGACAGCAATGACGAAGAGGCACCGAGTGTCGAGTCGTCAACTACATTCACAGATGAGAGGAACGCACACACACGAGCAAAGATTACCGAAGACAGAACCGAGTCGTTTTATATATATACGTATTCATATTGGAGCTAGCAGTGGACGAGGTCAACGTCCCGCTCCCTCGCGAACGCTCCTGGTAATTCTTTCTCGTTCTATCTTTTAACCCTTTCTCGCTCTGGTCACATGTGCGAGCACTTCTCGACGTAGAGTCTCCTGTTACGCCAGACGAACTCGCAAACCCTCTACAGTTGTGTTATTGCGTACGTGTGCAATAGATATGTGCCTGGAGAGGTATGTTGTGTGTGTGAGACGCGCGTAAGAGCGCGGATATGCGACATAAAGTACAAAAAAAGCAACGGGGACGATAAGAATGTGAAATCCGTCTCTTGGTTGAAGTCTTCGTCAGGACCGTTTGTCCTTGACGTTTGCTTGAGTGCATGGATACAATACTCAAAGGAGAGCGGAAACGCGCGAGTGTGCGCCTCGATCGATCTCGAGGAACTGTTCAGCCCGATGCTGGTAGGGAGAAAACGGGGTAGCTGAGGAATAAAGGCCGTTCGGATGAGTTCGGTGCTGCAACACCGGAAAAATTATTTATTTGTCGACTTCACCGCAAATAAATATTCATTTGAATGAAATAAATATTTATTAAATTCTAATGAGAGAAGGATCTCGGAGAAAATACCAAGTCATATGGTAAAATTTGACCAGCCGACATGGTACGATATGTGAAATTTTCACAGCGGTCATAGCGATTTTTACCCAACCCATACGGTAATTTTTTCCGGAAGGCGGTTTGACAAAATTGTGTGTATGTGGCTGAGAATTTTGTGGATAAAACCAAGAATTTCATGGATTAAAACTAAGGATTCCGTCAATAAAAACTGAGCATTTTGCAGAACTATTTTTTTTATGTATGTATACATAAAACAAATTTGATCGACATAATATGCCGGTATTACCTCCAAACCTAAAAGAAATGGTCCGCTATCGCGACGCCACCGATCATTACATTTTTTAGTAAGAGAAACTTATATTTTAGCAAAATTTACGGAATATTCGGGTAATATATGTGATCAAGAAAATTACCATATCTTCTAGCAGAGTGTGTCAAAGTCCCATACGAATTGTTGCCAAGATGTCGCTGTAGTTCCAATATAACTGAAAGTTCTGTTAGTATTTACCAGATTTATGGTACTTTCTATCAGATCGTTCTCTCAGTGCAGTATATTCAGGTACCTATTTTGCCCTTTCCACGTGTTTCCATTAATACACCCAAAAATGTTACGATAAACCATTTTATCCCGAGTCTGCATTTCAACAGTATCTCAAATTTTCCCACCGCAAACCTATTTCGCCCCGGTCTCCTCAACTACCTTGCTTAAAAATGATACGCGTAACAGCAGAGTGCAGAGACAGTTTCGACTTTTCAGCTGTAAATATAGGATTGTCGTGTCGCGTGTGTTGTGTGCAATCGCTGTGATATATGTACACACAGGCGCGGTCGCGATTATTCGCACGCGCCGTAAGCGAGATAAAGACGCTTCCGTCGGTGCGTCCGGGTTATATTTACCGTACATGCACTGCGGCAATGTTAATGGTCGTGAGTCTCGTTCCGAGGCGCGAGAATTTTCCACCTGTTCAAATCGCATTTATTATTCTTGATCATTCTCAAACAACTTCCCCGTCGTTGCAATCAAGATTTACATGAATGCGCGCTCGCGCTATCGGATCAACGTTGATGCCGAGGATCGTTGACGTGACCGATACGATTATTGATAAGCCATACGCGACGAGCATTCTGCGCGGCGGTGAATATCAGGAAGACGGTTCATGAAGAAACGACGGCGCGGAAATAACTGCGCAAAGACCCCCGCCCGAGTCGATTTGTAGATCTCCGTACACAATCGCGAGCTCATACCGATCGAAGCGTCAGCGAATCTGCGCCCTCGCGGTCTTTGTTAACGCAAACAATTCGAACGTCTACGCAGCGCTATCGGATGTCGCTGGTACCCGAAAACAACTGCACCGGCGATGTTTACACGGACGATGGTGAATGTGTCTTTGTGACTTAAAGAAGACAGGAGCGATATGCGCGCTCGCAATCTTGCCGCAACATGTACGGCTCTACTGTGCATAAAGCTGCAGGTGCCGATAAAGTTTTCCATTCGCTCTCAATTAACGCCGCTCGCACTGAATTACTGTACAACTGACATTTTCGCCATCCGAGGCCACCGGGCTGTTTTAACCATTTTTACCTTCATTTGCTTTTTTTTTTTTTTTTTTTTGGAGACGTCATAGAAAAACTAAATTTGTTGTCATCTACGGCCACCAGGCCATTTTGACAATTTTAACCCCGATCTACCTTTTTTTTGACGTAGTCATAGAAAAACTCGTAAATGTTATATCACTGGGCCATTCGCCCCATACGAAGACTTTCTTGCACGCGCAGAAAAAGGTCAATGAAATTCTTACGACAATAACTTTCTACTATTTTCCCGAATGACTGTCAGATTCGCGGCCAGTCGGGTTTACTCGACTGGACAAGACCATTGGATTCAGCCGGAAGCCGATCGAGCGAGTCATAGAACAGCGTTCACGGTGGTCGTCGTTCGCTCCTTGGACGTGCCAACGAGAAGCGAGAGCGTTTCTCGTTCCGAGCTCGTAAAATAGTCTCCCGGGCAGACGATGCTCTCGCTGACGCCAATTCGTTCGAAGGGAGGAGGAGGCTGTTCCTTCGACGTTAAATCGACTTCGAACGACCGATGGAAAGTTGAACGGGCACAGTAAGTCGAGTAAAATGGCCAATAAAATAGCCGTATCGAGAGAGCGGTCGGTCTAGCTTCGCTATCGAAAAATCGTTCATCGAGGAAAGTGTGGACCACCAATGGAAGCTATCTGGACACGGTATACGATAAGTACCGTTTACTTTATTTCGCTTCGGTACAGCGCTCGCGGGGGATCCGCCGATATTTCGTCGATGTGTTTATCAGGTGCGGCCAACGATTACTTTTAATTACGCTCCCGACAGCAATGACGGCAAGTTCTCAATAACGGGCGTGTGCGTATCGGTAAAACGGTGCGCTGGAGGGCGAAGCTGCTCGGGAGCGAAAAAGAGGTAACACGTCGATGGCTATAGAGCCATGAAGTGGGCGGACCTGCGGGGAGTTTAACGAATGACCCGTGACCCGTGAACGAAGTCTCGCCGTCTCACTCGAGGTACTCGGCTGGTTTCGGACCCACGAAATCGTGACGAACTGGTAGTCTGGCCAGGTGGCAGACCGAACCGCCCACAACATCGGTATACACGGGGCCTTCCCTATTCCCGAACGAGTATACGTCCCGGAGCCTCGGGAGCAGATTGATAGACTCGTTCGGTCATTCGCTCGAATCCACCTGGATTAATCGACGCGTACCTTGTAAGAGGCTCTTCGAACGGACCCGGCGAATTCGGTGCATTCGATTTAGAATCTCGCTTCGAGCGCGTTCGTCTCGTACAACGAATCTGTGTAGGGTTAGTCGGGGTGATATGGTCATGGCGTTTTTAAACAACGAAAATTGGAGGTTTAACATTTTTGTTGTAACTAACTCTGGAAACTTAAAGCAAGGTAATTTACTCAGAACCTTCGATATTTTCGATGAGTGATTTAATTGTAATTCTGTAAATAAATATTTGCGATCGGCCTTATCACCCGTACACTACGGGTGACATGACCACAGTAATAATGGTAGTCAATTAGCATTTTTGTACAGAATCTTAAAATTTTTGTATGCAATCGCATTGGTATGCACATATACTAAAAACTGTGCAAGCGGCGGCGCCATTCGTTTGTTACGTTAAAAGTCATTACGGGTGGCCATCTCAGCCTCATTTTACCCTACGCGTCTGACCGAGCGAAATCGGTACTGATTCGGGATTGGTGAACTGTGCGAAATTCGCTGAGCCGGGAGCCTTCGGCCCCGCGGCATTTACAACGCGATCGCGCCGATGATCCTTCCGCGGCCTCTTCCACGCTGTGTCCTATCTCCGATGCTTCTCGGCGAATCTCGGGCTACCTCCCCGTAGGCGCCCGCGCGCACGGGACGAAACTCGATAATTACACCGGTATAATTACTCACCGAGGCCGGACAGCCGATTTGTCTCCCGACCGCCTTATGGGATACAAATGGTGTTATTAGCGTTATAATTGCGCGGCGAAGCTCTCGCCCATCGTACGGTCATACGTGAGGCGTTGTCGCGAGTACCGATTTCGCGATAGGCGCCCCGCCCAGAGGACTCTTGCGAACCTACTTGTAGGGGGTAAGAAAAATGAGGATTTTCGGTGACAGTGAAAAGATACCGTGGATCGGCTTTCGCGCAAGGTTGGTCTAGCTCCTTAAACGGAATTCTTTGTCGGCGAATGAGCTTCTATTGCGATATCCAAAAGAGGCGTACAGACGCGAGTCTCTGGGTGGGGGATCTTGCTGAAATATCTATCATAGAAAGGAAAGAGACACTATTAATTATCGGTACGTCAACCGAGAATATGCTACGTCGACCGTAAGAAACCGGCTTTCTTTCTGCTTGTGTCAATTAAATCTTTGAGCAACGGCTAATGATTTCGTGACGTGGATATATTTTAGTATGGCACTCTATGAGCTCTCTACCTCGTCCTCTCGTTTCTCGTGCTTCTTGCACTTCTCTCGTTGGTTTCTTTCGAGTCCGCTGAGCCGCGTCGTCGCGGCACACCACCGCGAATCTCCCGAAGTTTTTTTTTACGTCGCGAGAGTAAGAGACCCGAGCGGAGGGATAGGCGGTACTTAAAGATTTTCGCAAGTTTTCCTTTTTATTCCCCCGCGACTCCCTCGGCGCGCAGCACGGTGGCTCGACTATACGGTCCCGTCCCCATTTGTCCGTTTTGGGTGCCGACTGCACACCCGGGAGAAGAGAGTGATGCGCACGGAAGAAATCTTTCCGGTTTTGGCGGTATAACCGGTTTCCACGGTACAACATACACACGGTTTTTTGCCACCTACCGTATCAATCCTTCTCTCTTTAGCTCTCCGAAACAGCGACGACGACGAAACTACTTTTCTTATTTTCTTCGTTTTTTTTTTCTTCCTGTTTTTATTCACTTGCCCCGCAATACCGCCGCACGACGAGTGACGAACTAATTCCCCGCAATCTTCTATCTACGAGTTTCTTTAATTCGCGAAGCTGATGCAATCTTCGAAAATCATCGACGTAACAGAAATTGGGTTGCGGTGTAAAGAAATATACATTTTTTTATCGAGACCTGCTACGGTTTTTTTTTCCACCTACCGTATCAATCTTTCTCTAATTGTGTCTCTGAAATAGCGACGCGATGATGACGAAACTACTTTTTTTTTTTTTTTTTTTTTCACTTGCCCCGCGATAGCGCCGTACGACGAATTAATTCCTTCCAATCTTCTATCATCGAGTTTCTTTAATTCGCGACGTTGATGCTGTCTTAGAAAATCATTGAATTTTCCAAACTGGGTTTCCGGTTAAACAAAAAAAAAAAGAAAAATAAATCGAGTTCTGTTACGGTTTTTTGCCGCCTACAGCACGGAGAAAAATAGTTCTGTTTCTCTAACAAAATGTAGATCGTTAATAATTTATTGTTGTGGCAGCAAAAATATTTGGATGCTACAGCTAAATATTTTGTTGTCCCTATGTTAAGCAGGTATATGAGTTATGGTAACAAAATTTTTGCTGTCCCAACAACTTTGATTTCTCCGTGCGTATCAATCTTTCTCACTCTGCCTCTCCGAAGCAGCGACGCGACGACGAAACTACTTTTCTTGATGTTTTTTTTTTTATTCACTTGCTCCGCGATACCGCCGTACGACGAGTGACGAACTAATTCCTCGCAATCGTCTATCATAGAGTGTCTTTAATTCGCGACGCTGATGCAATCTTTGAAAATCATTGAAATGATCCAATGGGCTACCGGTGTTTAAAAAAAAATCTGGTACTGCTATGGTCGATTAAGCGTCCAGGCATATTGGTGCACAGAAAAGTAATAATAATCGGCCCGATAATAAGCACCCGACCGACAACCGATTTCCGTATCGTAAAATTAGAGACTCGCGTCGCCAGCTTCGCTGCTGAGCTCTAAGCGAGAAGAGGCAATTTTCGTTGTATACACATATTAGCTGTATTCCTTTGATTTCCCGTTACGGGTCTCTTGCCCCGTGCGACTCCCTCGTTCGGTTATTGTTTCTCCATTAGATGCACACTTCGGCGCGCATAACTAATGGTTCCCGCTAGTAACGGTAATAATCGCATACGTCGAGCTGTTTTCCCACTTTATTTCACGAACGTAATAATAACAGTCTGCACGAGATGCACGCCGTCGGTGAGCCGCGCAACCCGCCGAGGAGAAACTCACAGAAACGCGCGGTTTGCCGCAACGAAAAAAAAAAAAAAAAAAAAAAAAAGATAATAAAAAAACTATATATATCGATAATGACCGCCGCGATGCGGCCGATGGTGGGAAAAGACGATGAGGAGGCGAGCGTTACAAATCTATTAAATGCACCGTGGCCTGGATAATTATTAGGTGGTCTGAGTGTACTTCTCTCCGTGCACACTAACTTGGGCCGCTATTACGTGCGAGAAATATTATATTACAATACACCAAAGGCCCACCGATACTCGGTACAGACGAGATTGGGCCGAGAGCAGCGGGCAGAGAGCTGCCGAATTTATCGATCAGGGAATGGAGCATTAACGTCACCCTCATTTGACGGATCGAACGATTTCGGGGAAATCGAGACTGGAGGAGAGGACGCGATTATGCGTTACGCTTCTTTATACGTGAAATCGATCCAACGGCAACTTCCTGCTGCACAAAAATTGACGATATCAGCCCGAGCGGTTAAAGCCTTTTTTGTCCATTTGATTTAATTATTGTTTGTAATTGACTCTTAACGGGAGTACTCGGAGATCGATTGAAGCATCGAGGAACGTTACAAAAACGTGAATTTATGCTTCCTCGGTCGTTGGGGAAAAACATTTGTGCGTGCTCGAGGTATTACATTGACTGCGGCTTAATCTGGAGCAGTAAGTCTCCTTTGTTTCATTATTTCTGTTAAAAAAAGATTTCCAGCCGCTGAGACTTTATGGAGTTTTATTTTATTTTTTAATATTCTACCAATGTCCGGTAATGCGCCAACTTTGGAGAAATTCGAGAGATTTCGCTGAAACTTTCTACAACCATGAAGTATCTTCTCAAGGATGTTTCGTGTTATATGTGGTGAGAATCGACGGAGGGGTACGGTGTTTTTTTTATTGGTGATCGCACAGGATACTTGCTAACTATAATTGGGCCTTACGAATAATACATTACGGAAACATCAATAGAAACAAGAGAAACGATGAAAAATGAATGTTGAATTTGCGTGCCAATTTCAAAACTTTCTCATCGCATACGATTACGCGAAGAGAGAAAGTATAGTAATTCAGAAAAAGTCGACCGTCGGATTATTGTCTCGATACACGATTCGCAACGTTATCGTCACAAAAGTTACCTCTACGACCAAGCCAAAATTGAATATAGAATTACCAATCTGTGTAACGTTAAAAAAAATTACAATTAAATTTGAAAATTCAGCTTTCTCTCTTTTACTTCCTCATGGAAGAGGTTTTGTTTTGGTAAAAATGAAAACGTGTTCAGAATGTTCCAAAATATCAAAAAATCACGTTTAGAACAAGTGTCCGAATAAATGGGTGTTTGTGTGTATGTATGTATGCATGAATCAGACGCGAAAAATTAAAACCGCTGTAACTCGAGAATGCCTCGACCGATCGAGCTGTACGTCTAGTTACTAGTCAATGTATCTTCAGAATTTCATTAACAAATTTGCAGTTTTTTTTAACGCGATTTTTAATTTCTTCAAAAATGTTCAAAGTTTATCGGGATTTTTTATATATTGCAAAAATTTGGGATTTTGCGTATTTTTAAACAGCGTTATCGTTGCTTCCCGATGGAATAGCAGAAAAATCGAGTTGCCTATCATGTTCTACGGCACGAAATATACAAGATGATGAATATGACCGGGTTAAAAAATCTAGATAAAACGATGTTATATGGATTTCTTGAGTAAAAATCGAAAGTTTCAAAACAAAACAAAATTCGGAGCGCATAATTCCATGCACTTCGTCACGCCGAGCACAGATCCGACATCAGTTTTGACCAAACGTCAAGCGCGACGTTGACGTTGAAAAAAGAAAAAAAATTGATATTTCCATATCGCCTCCTCACAATATCCCTTTATTCGCAAAGCTTCCTCTATGATGAAGCCAAAAATACAGAAAATGCTTTCTGATAGAACTAGCTCCGCCGATTAAGGTATGTTACGAGGAAGCGATATGAAAATTTCAATTTTCAACTTTTTATCGTTCTATTCAGTCTCGTACCGACACTCCAGCGAACTTAACTCCGCGATTGTCGTTCGTTTCTCGTACATACAATACTGCGAATAAACGATTCCTAACGAAGGCCCGAGTCACGTGGGTCACTTCGAGGGTCGCGTCGGACGATTCGCGTCTCAATCCGAGGATGACGAACGAAAAGTTACAAAGAGTTGCAACCCAACGATTCATCGCGGAATCGGATGTTGTGTATCGACCGTCAAAAGTGCGTATTTAAATGCTAAGTTATTATCCCAAAAATATTTCGTTTTTTAGGTGCATGAGTGGCTGGCGTTACATTGTGAATAATAGAACAGGGGGAAGCCGCGTACGACGAAAGACGAAGGAGACACGGCGGTTTGAGCTCCGACGGTCGACGTGGGGCGGCTTCGTCGGGGATTTTACGAGTAAGTGGGCCGCGCTGACACGATATTTATTGCCGATATTCGTTGGTAATATAGGCACTTATCCGGCCTGAAACGTCAACCGGTACACACGGCTCAGGACCAGAGAGTATTATAGAGTACATGTATATTCGCGTCGGGGGACACGTACAAGTTGTTGTGTATGACGCACCCCGGGGCACGGTTGTATCGGAAACGAGCTCCGAGCGCCGGCTGTGGGCATCGTAAAACGGACGGGGGAGCACTCCGAAGCACGAGAGCCAAGACCGACCGAGACTTTGCGTCCGGAATTCGAATGGCTCCACGGTGACGAAGACGAGACCGCGAACCTCTCGCAAAACTTTACGCACGGTTATAAAGATCGCAATTATTCGTCATTGAATCGGAGTCCCGCGAGGTTAGGCGCTTGCAGAGACCGAGCACGCTTCCTCCCCATCGAAACGAACGCCGATAACGGAGCGGGAAATATCTTCTTAACGCGTCGTATTACACGCAACGTTGCTTTGGGACGACTATGCTTTTTTATGCATTTGAAGCTCGTGCTTTAAACGCCGTTAACTCGGGACAAAAGGAACTGCACGACATTTAAAAAAAAAATTAGACTCGTACACAGTTGCGAATGGTATACGAGTCGAATAAATTTCAAATAAACTCTGCACCTTTTGGCTTCTTTGCGAAGAGATCTTTTTTCAGCAGTGGAGAGGAACGAATCATTGAAAATGAGGAAGAATGTGCAATTTTTTGTTGAACAGTTTTTCTTTCTCTTGGATCTGGTGAATCGGAAAGTTTGAAAAAAATCAAAATTCCAGAAAGTGTGAACGCTTAGACAGATTTCGGCCAAATTCAATACCAAACGTCTTTGATCATAACATTATATTTGTATGCAGTTTCAGGGCGATGACTCAAAAATTACGCAAGCTAGCGCTACCACGAGCTTTTTTCAAAAATATCAAAATCGCGTAAAATCTCAAAACGGACCTCAATCTTCATGAAAATTGCATGCACCGAGGGAAGAGACGTGTCCTCTCTACTAGTGTGCCAAATTTCAACTCGCTATGTCAAACCGTCTCCGAATTATAGCCGTTCTAAACGATGCGAAAAAAAAATTAAAACAAAAAAAAAATCCAAAAACATGCATCAATCTTGCATTATGACGCGCGGTGGCGTACATTGTTCGAGAAGTCGTGAAGTGCGAAAGCGAAACCTCACCGGAGCCTCGAGCGAATATCGGAGGACATAATGCGTACGCTTGTCTTCTCAACGAGAATGAATATAGGGTCGTTCGGCTTGTATTGTTAGGGTGTTCCGTTCGATCGTTCGAGAGGCGATTTAAAAATTTGGCACCTCTTTAAGCGCCGTAGAAATTTATGTTCCTACACTAAACTCGATATGCGGTGCCGCGGTGGTTCGGATGCAGGCGCGGCCGCGCTCCTCCGGGTTTCGAACGCGACGTTAACGATTCGTAAATTAAAAGCCACGCCATTTTGTTTTCGGCAGGGTACCCCATGTGGGCAGAAGAAGTTGTCCGGATGCCTCGAGACCCTCGTCGCCCGATTCCTCTTTGTCGTACGGCAAGTCGGCGCGTCGGGGACGTCTACGCTCCGTCTGCCGTCCGCAAAGTATCCTACGAGATATTGCGCGCCCGCGAAGTGTCCCGTTCGATCGTCGGTTATTACGCGGACCGTCGTAAATCAGAATGATCGGCACCACGCCCATCGAGCATTGCCCGAAAGACGCTCCGACTCACGGTACGGAAAGAAAAAAAAAATGAAAATTAATGTAACCGAAAACGAGTATGAAAAATTCGATGATGATGCCAGCACGAGCCACGACGAAAAATGTGCGCATGCGAGAGTCGAGCTTCGGGGAAGCGGTTTTTACCTCGCTGCCTCTCGGCATCTTGGTCGTGCAGATACACGGAGAAAAAAAATTTGTTAGTACAACAAGATTTTTGTTACCGTAACAAATTTAGTTTTTCTAGTATCGGGATAACAAAATCAGCTTGTAACCACAGCAACATTTTTCGCTTGGAGCGATTTGTCTACCGCAAGAAAACAGCCTTTGTTACTGTAACAAAAAAAAAATTGTCATGTGACTGAGTGGGGTCCGTATATGTGCCGACAACTACGACGAGCTCGAGATGCTCGACGCGCTAAATAAAAACAAAGAGACGCGAGGAAACAGTTCCTTTGTATTCGAGTAAAAAATAAGAAATAGAGTGGAATTGCGAATTCTTGAAATTTGCTGTATATGGATGTATAAACTGCGAAAGGTAAAACCTTTCGGAGTTTAATACATCCAAATACAGCAAATTTCAAGAATTCGCAATTGCAAATACGGACGTTATTTTCAATATAATAAAATGATAAAATCCAAACGCGGTGAGTTACTCTTAAAATTACTGTATGTACGTATCTATAACTATCCTGTTACCAGTCATTACTCAGCCGTCAAACGACAGCAGGCGTCGTTTGTTCTCATAGCAAACTAAATCGTCGCAGTAACAAGAAAGTTTTCTCGTGACAGCAAAACTAATTGCTTCTACTGAGGAATTTTTTTGCTGCGTTTACTTATCGTTTTGCTGCGCGAACGAGGTCATTGTCAGCAAAGCACATTTTGTTAGAGCAGCTAAACCGTTTTTCTCCGTGATATCTGGATGACTTGGCGGAAGACCAAGTATTACTTCCCAGGTCCACGAGTATTGTGAGAAATCAGCTTGCAAGCGTATGATCGGATCTTAATATGAAAAATATGAAATAAAATTGAAAAGGGGAAAATAAAAAATAGAAGGGGTTTCTCAGCGGGCGTCGGGGAATCCTTCTATGAATATTTCGATTGAAATTAGTGACGCGTGGGCGTCGGCAGCAGCGGGGGCAACACGAATGGCTGGGGTGGGAAATGAATTTTTAATTGAATGCGCGTTCGAAGCGTGGCCCACGGGGGATAATCGTGGATGCCCACTGGCTCGACTCGTATATACCGTATAACAGTTATGTATATGTTGCACCGGGTTGCCATACGTTTGAAAGAAAATTAATGTCGTCCGCGTGCACGAGAGCGCGAGCGATGAGGCATTAAATTCATGCGGATGCTAAATATGCTGAATCGCCTTGCTGCAGGTGGTCGGGACCGGGCGAAGAACACGCGGCGCTGACCGATTTCGGCTGGACGTTCGTTATTACAGCGCTTTCTTCGAATTATCGTCCGTTCGCGAAAAGAGCAAATAATGATAATAATAATAATGAGAGAATTATTCGTAATTCAAAGTCTACATATTGTGACATTCGACGAAACGCATTGCGCGATGAACATGAATCGCATAGTATTTCATATCCACGAATTCTCCTGATCGAAGTGAAGTTGAACGAAAACACGTTTGAGAGTTAATTTGTCGAGATGAAGAGATACATTTTACATTTCAGAACTGTGCTTTTAATTTTTGAATACTTAATTTTTATATCCCATTAATATAATATGTTTACAATATAAAAATATAAAAATAAAGATAAGAAATAAAGTATTAAACATTTTTTAATGGTTTGATACTTAATATAAATTTATTTTATTTTAATTGAAAAATGGTTTGCTTTGTTGAGTTTTCGTAAGTCGCGAACGAATCGATAAAAGCCATTTATAGCTTCACCGAAATTCTGTGAAAATGGATCGCGCTCTTCAGGTTTCGGGAGCTATAAAAATTCAGGTGTATCCATCTGGTCGCGTGGAATTGATCGTACGCTCGATATTCATGGAAGTTGATAAAAGGATTATCTCCACGCTCGCCGAACAATTTTGCAGGAAAGTCTCCCCGCGATATTCTCCCGACTTATTATAGCATGAATATACGACAGAAATTCTTTACGCTACGCCGGTAATCATATGGCCACACCCCGGACGGCTTTGAAGTCCCAAAAGGATTATTAATGTTCCTCGGTCTCGGTGACTCTTGACCCGTGCGTCGGCGACGAGGGAATCTCACGCAGCGAGGCGCGCTCCGCGACCGAATAATCGGTATCTATCCGAGATAATATGCAACGATCGGAGGAT
The DNA here is from genome assembly GCA_958510785.1 of Exephanes ischioxanthus. NCBI lineage: Eukaryota > Metazoa > Arthropoda > Insecta > Hymenoptera > Ichneumonidae > Exephanes > Exephanes ischioxanthus. The sequence goes on along the minus strand of OY294022.1, from coordinate 17,600,653 downwards.
GAGGGGGGGATTACTTCACGTGCTTGGTATATCGGTATTAAATATTCCACTGGCAACGTGGGTTTCCTTAATTAGCCGCGAGGATGCGGGTTTGTTCTCCGCGTTATTAATTTTACCGATTTATATATATATATATATTTTTTTTTTTTTTATTATTAAGTGGGACATCTCAACCGGTAACGACTAATTTGTGTAACGCGCTACCGCATAAATTCTCAGTCGGGTTTCGATCGGTGGGTGCCAGAAGCCGGGTCTCGAACTCTCAGCCGGCATATCTCTTCCAGTTTGAGATATGCGCCGATTGAGAGTCGGATTGTTCGAGTCTGGATCGAGAATGGACCGCGAAGAGTTTACGGCCAATTTATACCAGCGAGTATTTTGTTACCTCTCCCGACTTTCCGATATGGATACACTAGCAGGTTCCCGTGGCACGAAGTACGCTCGGAGGCACCAACAGTAGGAGCAGCGTTGAGTATTTGCACATTTTTATAATCCTTTAATGTGCGATTGCAACGGCTTGTGCTATCTGCGTCTCTGCAGCTGTGTATTTCCGTGCGTACACATCTAATATACAATATAATATATAGTACGCGAGGGGGGCTCGCCGACGGTACGCGCATGCGCGCGGGCATCATGGCCTCGCGCGATGCAGATGAAAAATGCAAGGCGTCGTTGCAACGAAGCTGAGTTTCTATTATCGTATCTCCGCTGCAATAATACACCGGCAAATAAAGATAATTCCCGAGTGGCAATATCGCGGCACAGCGGCATCCGAGAGAGACACGCCCATATCGGAGTGCAGGTGCATTCACGATGCACCGATGTGCCTCGACGACGATCGAGAATTTATAGTGCATTATTGTGCAAGAAAAGATTTTTTTTCAATTAAAGAATTGTAAAAATTTTACCGTTCGTGATTCAATCTTAAGATTTATGTAACTTGTACGAAATAAAATGCTAATTGGTGGAAACTATTTGCAATAATTGGCACGGTTGTTCGCTAACGTTTTAAAATAGTTGGTAATAAATATTCGATGGAAGAATTGAATATCATTTTTATAGCCCAGAGATGAAAATTATAGAGTATGATTAAGGAGGTTGAAATGCTTTACACTAGTCAAATGAATACTACATTTTTAGTTTTTATACAAACTTTTAGGCATCTATTGGTTATAATGGATCATCGAGATATCCGATAGTATTTTTCCGTTTAAAAATGGCAACGTTTTATGAACGAATTTCGTCGATGGATAAACAAAAGGCTGCAATTTTGAAACGGAAAATACTATCGAATATCTGGATGGTGAATTCGAAGAGCATCTTTCAAGAAAGGGAATGAAGCCGTAATACATAAAAATTGAGCAAAGATTACGAATTATTCTTTGAAAAAACTGACCGAATGTGTACCTTTTCGAAAATTAGAACAATCCAGTAAATATTTTCGTAAATCCATTGCAGTTGATGTTTTTCTAGGTTAAGGACATCTGATGCAATATAAATAACCATCCACTATAATCAATAGACGCGAAAAAGTTTGTATAAACGACTTTAAAAATGTCGCACTCAGTTGACTAGCGCGAATCGCTCCAACAACCTCCGTAATTCTCTGAAGCACAGCAGTGTAATCGCAAAGGAACGGTATTGTTTAAATGGACGAATGAAATAGCGAAGAGTGTTCGATATTTCATTCGTCCGTTTACGACTTTCTTGGAATTTTTTTCAAATTTATATTTCAACCTTTCTTAGAAGGTAATAAAACACTCGGAAAACATATCTCATGAGTTTACCATACAAGATGCTACATTGCTGTTCTAGGGATGCGATATGTTGTTTTTCCACTTCGAAGAGGTGTTCCATAGATGGAACAACAGCCTTCGGAGGGTCAGCACGCGAAGAAAGATATAAAAGCGTGTGTATCAATAGCGAGGATGACTCACCATGAAAACCATGAACCTTGATTGCAGGTTGGCGCTCCCGTTGTAAGTCAGCGTTTCCAGCCACCGGCTCGCGTCAGTAGGATATCCTTCCTCTCGCTGTTCCTTCTGTTTTCCTTTCCAGTCGTTTTTCAGCTCCGATCACACACTCACAAACACACACGGACACGAGACGGATCGCAAAGTTCAATTTTTTTTTTACGCTAATTACTTGAAAACACTTCTATCGATCGCGAGCCCGAAATCGATTTCCGATCGATGGGTAATATTTCTAATTTATCATCTACGTATAGTTAAGTTTATGTTAATATCGATTCGACTCGATAGATTTCTACTTTACATGTATTTACTGGCTGTCTACTGGCTTCTGATTGGCATACTGGCATAAATACTGGCCCGTTCGGCTGTTGTGGCACCTGTAACAAAAGACGCCAAATGCAAAATACATTTATTTATTTATTGACAATTACAAGTTGTTAGGAAACGCTAAGAACTAAAAGAACATGTAGGAAATATATAGACAGTCATACTCAGAAAAATAATTTATTTGACGGACGCCCCGCAAATAAATATTCATTTGATTTAAGTAAATATTTACGGGGCTGAAGGACTTCGGCCGATGGCCTATTGGCAATAGCAATAGCATTATGAAATGTAAATAATCTTTGAAATGTACCAGCATCCATACCGTGTAATATATTGTCAATAAATTCATTTACTACTACCAAATATTTATTTGCGGGTCACCCGTCAAATGAGTTACGTTTCGGGGTGCAGTGTGCGTAAATGCTAGATATGGTAGATCCGCACGTAGATAGTATTAATAACGAAGCTCGATCGATTCGAAGATTGAGCAATTGTTTTTCTCTTTTTTATACGTTGACATTACCGTATACTGCGGAAAAAATAATCCCTATCGTTACGATTATCAGGACCATAAACGCAACTTAAATTTTTGTTTTCATTCACACGAAGCTATAAGCATCGCTTTATTATCGCGAACGCACTTACCCTCGAGTTCGCGGCAATATGTGATCGCACGAGAATTAATAATGTCCCTCTGTGGCATAGGGCAATTTAACGCGGATCGCCAAGTACCGTATCGTTTAATACGGAATACTGGCATTATAAATAAAAATTCATAACGGGACGTTGTACACGCATTGCGTCTCGGTTTATTAATTTATTACGCGCTTTATCGGTGTGTATATGTTAAAGAGTGCGTGGTCGTACGGAATACACGTGACGTACCTCTCGATATCGATGAATGCCGTGGCTTTTAATGTAGCACGACGGTGCGCGGCTTGCATTATTGCCCGACGAGGAAACCTGGCGTCGCACAGCTGGACGACGCACGCGAAATGATCTGCCGTTCTTTGTGCTCAGCGGCGAGAGTGAGAGAGCGGGAATTAAATGTATAAACGCGCGGAAGAGACGACAGCCGAGAGGCTGCGTCCTGCAGCCGGAGGGACACAACGCTGCACTGCAATCCGCAGCGACCGGGTCCAGCGCCGCCGTCGCCGCCGCCTCGACATCTGGAGCCTCTGAATTGTAGCTACCGTTTCTACGAGATACATACAGACGTGTTAAAGAATGGCTAATGACGCGACGCGAGGCTAAAGCCTCGTGCACGCCGGATGGAAATAGGTAATGACGGCGAAGCCGGCACAGCGAGCGCATTCTCGTTCGCGCAGATGAGGAACAGCAGCGGACAAGTGCATCGGTAACACTGCACGGGCAAGGTGGAACACCGCGCTGCGGCTGCACTCCTATGCATTCTGAGCAACGACTCTTTGAACGTTCTGTGTGCAGAAACGATTCGACGGAACTAATCGAGATATGAAATCGTAACGGTCACACGCAAGCACACACATGCGCGCGCACACTGTTTCGTTTATGGATAAAAATGGCGCAAAGCGTTCCTCCACTTGGGCACGGAGGCTTCGTGGTGGATTAAATAAAATACAGATTTCCTTCGATCGTTGGAGAAAAAGCTTTGGGTAAATTTGAATGGCACGTTTTTTTTCGTGCATAATGATTTTTTCGTATGAGGAAACTGATTGGTTTCTTTTTTTTGCTTCAATCAATGATGGATACTCTCGTCGCGTTACACATGTTCCAAATTTGGTTAATCGACGGAACTAATCAAGGTATGAAATCCTAACGGTCACACGCACGCACGCACATGCGCGCGCACGCTGTTTCGTTTATGGAAAATGATGCAAAACCTTCCTCCGCTTGGGCACGAAGGCTTCGTGGTGGACTAAATAAAATACAGATTTCCTTCGATCGTTGGAGAAAAAGCTGTTGGCATATTTGAATGCCACATTGTTTTGCAGACATAATGATTTTTTTTTATTCGGTCTTCGTATGACGAAATTTATTGGATTGTTTTTGCCTCAATCAATGATAGATACTCTCGGCGCACTACACATCTTCCAAATTTGGTTAATCGGATCATGTAGTACCAGTTACACCGCGCAGCTGCGCTCCGATTTATTCCGATCCACTTTTAATTGGACACATGCAAAGAATGTAGTCCTCTCGGATATATCGTCAAAACTCTTTCGTTTCGAGGAATGTTTTTTTTTTTTTACACACGACTGCGATGCACGGATTCGGAGCCTGTGGATAGATCTGATCAGTGGGACGAGCACCGGTTGTTAGCGTTCGTTGCTCATTGCTTACTTGCACCATGTGCGTCACAGGTGTCGTTCGCCGAAACGACTCTACTTGTTCGATCGAGTGAGGCTATACCTATCGCTCGGCTCGGACTAGTAGCACACAATCTTTTTCACGTCTAAACGCACAAATGGCTACGACTAACGAGTCTGCCGGGCTCTAATGACTCTGCGCGGCAAATTACTCGACTCGGCGGCTCCGCTGGTGCGCGCGACTGAATCGCTTCTTGTGAGAAGATGTCGGAAAAAAAAGAAATGTGAGAGGAACACTTGTATTCCATACAATTTCTGAATTGTTAAAAAAAATCACTACACTAAATGTATTTAACAAAATATACACCAAAAATATCTCTATTAATTTTTTTTTTTTTTTTGTCCCGATTAGGATTAAAGTTGTGGGGATGGATGTCTTGTAACGACGCGGTAGTTGCGCATGCATCGCACGCGTCATGTATAATTCTGGAGCGGCGAAATAACGAAAAAAATAGACACTAAAAATATCTCTATTATTTTTTTCCCCCAATTAGGATAAACGTGGTGAATCGGACCGGTTCTATAGGAATAGATGTCTTGCAATACCTGGAGTGGCGAAATAACAAAAAAAAAAAATATATGCACTAAAAATATCAATTTTTTTCACCCGTTTAGTATAAAAGTGGTAAATACGGACCGGTTCTATCGGGATGGATGTCTTGTAACGACACTTTATCGGTGGATGTCTTGTAATACCGTAACAGTGCCTCGCGTGCGCGATGTATTGCTTCGAAGCGGCGAATTAACAACAACAAAAAAAATGCGAAGGTCGACTGGGGAACGCCCTGGATACCTTATGCAGGCTTCGCGCAAGGTGACTCGAGCGTATATAGCGTCGAAATACTTTTTTTTTCCATTTACGATTTTCAACATATGTGCCGCGGGTAAATGTATATAAAAAAAAGAAAGTACAATTTTAATCGAAACGTGCACCGATAAGTCGAATAAAAATATACCCGTACCGGTGGCATTGTATTTTTTTTTTTTTTTTTTTTTTTTTATCGCACAACCGCCGCCCTGCATTTATGAATGGAAGTAGCTGCGCACGCGCGTACCGCTGCAACGACGAAGACGACGGCGACAAGAGAACGCGAAGCGAAAGTGACCTGTGAGCTAGTCGAGCGCGCTTTGCCACCACGTACGCACACGTGCCTTGATTATTTACCTTCTCTATGTACGTATGTGCTGTGGCGGCGGCACGCCCGGGCACATACGCACGCACACGATTAAAATAATAATATACGGGCGCCTACTCTCTGTTCCCTCGATAATTGGACCCAGTGTAAAAATATGCGGGGCCCGCCACCGGAGTTGCGAATATACAAACGGGCGATAACACGTAGACGCGGAAGACTTTACCATCTCGTACGGCGTACACGGATTATAAAATCGTACAGAATGATTAAGTTTCCATAATAGTATTCTATATGGGGACGCGCAACAATACCATTGTTGTGTCTCACGTAGTCAAATTTATTCACGCGCAGTTTTTATTTTTCTTTCTGGATTGCTCGTAGAAGACGCTTTTTCATTATTTGAATTTTTTTCATTTTTATTATTTGCATTATAAATAGTATTCTATATGTGGATGCACAACAATAACATCGGCGTGTCGCACGTAGTCAAATTCATTGACGCAGTTTTTATTATTCTTCTTGATTGCTCGTATACGAAGTTTTTTTATCAACAAGGTTTAAATATTTGTTTATTCATATTATTGCGTTATACAACTATGCGCTAATAATCGTATTGTAACAGTGGGGCATTTTAGATAGCGATCGTGTGTGCTGGTGTTGGTGGTGCTGTGTTGGCTACTACCAGATCGACCATATCCGCGTGAGAAACTCGGGCGCATTTACCATTGACAGGGCACATTACCTTATCTGGGCCTTCCCTCTCTCCGTTGCATTTATCGCCTTGAAAATAGAATTTGCTCGACCGCGTTAACCAACTGACCAGGCGTATGCGAGTTCATATTGAAAAAAATATTGATGTATATTATTACTGGATATTACCAGATCGGATTTAATGTTTACACACGTCGGCCGATGAAAATCTCATTCGATCTAATTTATTTTATCGATAGATTCGATCCTCATACCCAGCTGTTCGCGAAGTCTGTTTTCATATTGTAAAGTATGGAATTTGTTAGGGCTATTCGAAATCGCATTATGTATTGGCCATTTGAGTGGACGCGTTCCGACAACTTTTCGATACGAGTTTATTTTTTTTCCTTTACATCGCGAGGAGAACGGCTGATTGCCATTAATCACTACGGAATTATAATGCGAAGGTCTTTACGCGCAGCGAGCAAATTAATTGCCTCGGTCGATTACAAGTTCTAAGAAAATTTAGGCCAAATAGGAAAATAGAGAAAAATCGATAGACCTATCTTAAAAAAAAAAAAAAAAAGAATAAATAACATATCCCTGTAATTTGACATTCTTTTGTCGACGATGATATTTTTTTACACGAAATTAAGCGGCTGCGAATAAATCAGTAGTCAACGAATCTAGAGATTATTATATATAATCGCTAGATTCGTTGACTACTTATTAATTTCGTGAAAAAAATGATCATTGTCGACAAAAGAATGTCCAATTAAAATCGATACCATGTCGGAGATAGTCCCTAACGCAAGAGCAGGGTTAACGAACTGCAAGTTCTCGTTTTCATTCCCGAGAAAATAAATAGCAACGGGGAGTAATGCAAGGTACGCGTCCCCCGCCGTACATCGACTCCGGACACATGATACCATACTGTATAGCGTAGCAGTTACAGTATACCTATGTACCTGCCGGTAAGGCTAGCATGCGTGCGTCAAGACATTAATAAACTCTTTCTTCGCCAGAGAGGATTTCGCTCGGACTTGCTCGTTCGCTCGCTGCTTTGACATTAATTTGAGACCTGTCCAATTGAGATCTTATCGATTATTTCGAAATGCTCGAACAGCGGTGTGTCCGAGCGATAGAGGCACGGCGACTTCGTTCCAGCATGAAACTGCTCTCGTCTCTTATATACCGAGGAAACGAACTATGGCTACGTACAGGTATTACGCTTAGATACTCCCCGAGTGCATGAGATACACATACTGTATTCTCAGCAGCCATACCAACGAAGCACACTGGCCGGATAATTGGCAAGGCAATTTTCACACCTTTCATACTTGTCGATTTGCCAAGGTGAATTTCTCGGGTCTCGCGATGAACCTCCTACGATAACGAATCTATGATTATAGTCGATACAACATTTTTTTGTTTCCAAGATTGTAATTTGAACATTTTACGACAGAGTTTGAATTTGTTCAAAGTTTCGGTCATTTCTGAACAATCCAAACAACGAAATTTTTTATGTACCGTTTTATACAACGAAGTATGCGTTTCATTACGCAGGGTGTGGCCCTCTTTTCGATCGATCCGCGATACTCTTCCAATATAGACTCGCAGGGTTACTAACCCCTTAAATAAATTTTGCTGCAATCTCTCATATGTACTATTTCATTATGATGTGCAATCTTTGTTAATGTCTCTCACATCGTTAATTGGACGATGGGATTAGTATCGTCCTTGTAATTGGCTCCAGCCCGTTATTAAATAAATAGATAATTTCGCCATCATTTTTAACTTTCACCACACCTGGCCCTTAGAAACAAAATTTAAAGCACGCTTCCCTACTCGTGAAAAATTGTGATAAAAAATGTCAAGCGTAACTTCCACTGCACGAACGTTGATGCCGTTTCCCCATAAGGAGTATCAAATTATTGAAACGTCCTCGTTCCGAGATACATTAAAGTACCATCATTAATCCCACCCAAGCTCGGGACATTTCATAACTCGTTGCCGGAGTACGAGGTGAAAAGTAATCGGTCATAAATAAGAATTAGTTACGTAATTTATCGTGGTACTACTACCCTACTAACGAGTGAATTTCCGATTGGTCGAGCGTGCATTAAACCTCCCATCTCGCTTCCTCTTCGAAAGTCGCGCATGCGCCACCACCCTGTTTAGTATATATTATTATATTTATAGTACAGTTTCACTGTATCCACTAATGCCTGTGACACGTATATCGCTCGTACAAGCCCGAGCTCCTCGGGCTCTCCCCGACACACGGAGAGAACGACCCGGCGTCATTAAATTTATGCTCTTTAAGTGGCGGTTGCCGGATTTCTTCGGGGATTCGGAACACGCGGGCGCGGTTCTTCTGCGGAGGAAACAGATGCCGAATACGAATAGTACTCGCTATAGCGACCATATTAACGAATTGCCCGAAACGGCTCCTATTTGGGAGCCCAATAACAATAAAGCCGGCCATCGCGCCGAATAGCACTCGGTCGCACAGCAAATTCAAATAACGACACTTTCAGTCGTTTCATTAACTTTAAACTCTATCCTGGCTCGTTGGTATCGCCGAAGCTCTCGTAAATCGGTAATTGGATGTGTCGAAGGAAGGACGCTTAGCCGCGCCGTACGGTAATTTGCAGTCGCGTTGTTATCATTCTCGGCGTTATACGGACGGAAGGTCCGACAGTAACGAGCTTGCGCGAGTCTCGTATGGGAAACTGCCGTTTTCGTTCGGATTACGACTCGAGAGCCAGCGCGACATACCTAGGTGTCTGCGCGATTGTTGAGGAGGGAAAAAGAGAGAGGATCAAAGCTGGGAAGCCACTCTTAGCCACACCCAATAACGTTTTTCTCCGGGAACGTTTAAAATTTTCCCAAGCCGGGAGAGTGGAGTCGTGAACGCTGCAAGAAGCGTCGGAGATCGCATGGAAGCCGGACCGGAGATTGGACTCGGGTGATTGTGACTTTACCGAGAGCAATCATGGCGCTACGCCTAATACAATAAGCGGATGGGTCGCGTCGTCGGTTACGTGACTCGAGGGGACCCTCAAGAGCATGTGAAACCCCCTTCCCCACCCACGCTTCCCGTGCCCAGTTGGTATCGAAACTGTAATCGACTTTTTCACGGACTTTTTCACGGTCGAAATAAAAGTGACGATCGAAAGCTGACATGTAATCCGTCTTCGATTACAATTTCCTTTTCATTTAAAAAAATACCACCGTTCGTAAAAAAATGCATTTCGGTTTCATTACCGGCCGTCGAATTTCGCCTGCTCGTAAGGGGAGGCCTAAATACGTATGAGTGCGAGAGAGACAGCGTTAACGTTTTGAACACATCTTTCTCCGCGACGATCCTATGAAATGAAAAACGAATTGTGGGGCGTAAAAGTTAATCAAATATGCGGTGAGGACCGCAAGTCGTTTTTTTTATTTTATAAAACCGTTTCGGAGGAAAATGGATTCAAAATGTTTTTTTCATGTTTAGCTCTACCTCAACCCTTTATAAGTAACATCGCCCGAAACCGTACCGAAATGGGACTAACGGACGCGAAGTGGCGGCCACGAGTTGTTACGGTACTGCCCAAGAGTGCTGATAGAGGTGTGACTTATAAAGGGTTTAAGGGGCCTCGCCCGTTTCGGTTACGTATAACGGTTCTCTCGATGTACCGAAACAATTTGTGATTCATTTTATTTATTTATTTAATGCTGTTTCTTATCCTTAAAATTATCCCGAGGCGGGTTATACGAGATAGCGTAAAAATGGTGAATATGAACCGGTCCATATTTCATAGATTTACGAGACAAGCGTAGTGGAATTTAGGAAAAATTCACCGTCCGAACATATCCGTATTCACGTCTCATGTCACGTCAGATACATTCTGTTGTGTCAGCGACACTCGGTATCTTATTGAAATAATACCACCAACAATAAGAGAATTAAATGGAATTTACGACGAAAGGCGGTAAATATCCGATACATAGTAAGAAGAAAACAATAAACAGCGAAACAATTTGTAATTGATTTTATTTTTTAAATTTAATACCGTTTCTTATCCTCGAAATTATCCCGAGGCGGGTAATGTGGGGTAGCGTAAAAGCGGTCAGTATGGACCGGTTCATATTTCATCGTTTTACGGGTTAACCGTAATTGAATAAAAAAAAGACGCCACCTGAATATATCCGTATTCGGGTCCATATTTCACCGATTTACCAGATAAGCGTAATTGAATAAAAAAAGACACTCCGAACATATCCGTATTCAAGTCTCGTGTCGCGTCCGATTTTGTGCCAGCGACACACCGTATATCAGTGAGATAATGCAACCGAGAATCAGAGAATTAAAGGGAATTCGCGACGAAAGGCGGCAAACACGCGATACATAGAAAGAAAAAGATAATAAAGACCGAAATTAAATATTTTTTTTACCGACCATTGTACCATCAATCCGCAAAAAGAACAAAACACTTTAACAAACCCGACCAAAGTTCGCGGAACGTCCGTCGAACCCGCGTCCTCGCCTTCGCCCCGGTGCAATCGCATCGCAAACCCTTTTTCCCCAATCCGCAAGGTTATAATTTTTCACTTCGTTCGAGGCTTTCTCGTTACTTCTCACGAAATTGTTTTCCGCATCGCTCGTCGGGCAGTTCCACGTAATAAAGCGACCTTTATTCACACATCGTTTCGTTCCCTATAGTATAACGTCCTCTCGCGAACACATCGTGTGCGAGTCGCGCGCGCGGTTGGATCAAAATCTGCTGGAGTAGCGCGCGGTAGTCCCCGTCAGCGCGCGATCCCATTAGCTCGCATTGTATGCTAATGAGCGGTTGTCGCCTGTGTGATCCGTGCTTATATCGCGTTATATCGTATCAACCCCGCACACCCCTCCCCCTCCCCCCCCTCCCCCGCCCAACAATGATTCTCAACTTTGCATAGAAGCTCGCCAATCCGCAGTGCATCTCTGTTTGTTCACAATACCAGTGTGAATAAGCATAGACCGCGAATCGGGAAGTGTGTGCGACATTGCAGATGGGATAGGCGAGAAAGGTGTTGAGCGGGGAAGAGTGTGACATTATCGGTCCGAGTCTGCCGCCTCGTGGGCTGTCTCGGGTTGATATTTCACGCTAAACTCTGCCGCTATAGTAACTGGATAGCGTACAGTTATACAGTATAATAAACCCACCTACTATAGTCGCGTGCTGGACGGAATTTATTCCGACCGTTAGCCGAGCGCTGATTAATAGCTTAATCGTTTCGCGCTTCTTTCCTGCTTCCACAGCAGCAGCCACCGCGACCGCAGCAGCGGCAACGGGAGCAGAATAGCAGCAGCGGAGTAACACGGGCGTCACCGTCATACAATCAGCTCGCGCTGTATACTCGCACGCTCGATCGGCTCTCGCACCTCCCACGGGCGATCTAGAGGATCGATAACTCGCGTCGATCGTCACGGTAGCCCCCGCGTGCCGCCGCTGCTCCTATCGATCGAACGTCACTGAGTTCCGATCGACGGCGACGATATAGAACACGATAGTCTATGATACATCGGACGAGGAGAGGGGGGGGGGGGGGGGGGGGGCTGCGACTAGGCGGAATATCATTGATAAGTTCGATGAGATACGGAGCTCGTGACGGGAACGATATAAGTGTATAAATATATGGGGTACACGTATGGTTCTAATATCGTTATGGACAAGAAAAGTATACGGCACCGCGGCGCGTACTCCAAACCCATCGTTACCGAGTGATCTACGAACGGTCATTGATTAGAACGATACGTGTCGATCTCGCGCAACCACGCATTTACCAATCAGGCACGATACACTGTGAAACAGGTTTATACGCTCAACAAACGTCACTTATTCGCAAAGGTCCGCAATCATTTTCTCGTTAATTTAGCGCTTTTCGTCTCTCGTATTTCGAATTCGATATGTACATGGGGCATTCCACGTGAAGTCTAACGGTCCAAAACCCTGACAATTCGAGATCAAGCTGAAATTTCGTGATGTATTATTATACAGTGTGAGTACCTGGAATTTTTTACAGATTTTTATCGGCTCGCGTTATCAAGTTAGCACATAGATGTGTTAATATTAAAAATTAAAATTCGTCATATAAAAAAAGTCGTGTACGAAAAAGATGCTATTTTTGATGAACTATGTTCGTACATTTTTTTCTAAATTTTCTAATAACGAGAGACTTAAAAAAAACTGAAAATTCTTACCCTGACAATTAATCAAAAATAGCATCGTTTTTATCGACGACATTTTTTTGTACGCCCAAAAGTTTCAGAGTTTTAATCATTTTTAATATTAACACGCCTATCTGCTAAATCGAAAACGAGAGCCGATAAGAATCTCAAAAAATTCCAGGTACTCTTACACTATATAGTACTACAACATCACGAACTTTCGCCCTGATCTAAGAGGGTCAGAGTTTTGGGCCGTTCGACTTGACATGAAATGCCCTGTATATATATATATATGTATCTATATGTACACATATGTATTTCCTCGTTGGTAGAATTTTTGCGTGCGAAATTATGAGGTGGCGCTATAAAAGTAATAATCCGTTAGATAAAATACGTATCCATGAGAGATTGGAAAGACTCGTAGCGGCCACTCCCGACCCCTTATTCACCTTTCCGGATGACCCCGATTGGGAAATTCCACATAAGAACGTGAGGCTAATTGTGCGGGCAGCATCCGTTCACTTGGCCATCCGATAATTCTTCCATCTCCCGTCTTTCTTTCTCCTCTATGCCCGATGTACCCTGACCAACCTGGCTGTGTTCATCCGCTCGTCGCCTAAATAAAAGCTTCTGCTGCCTGGCGGGCATAATTATATATCTATACGAAAGCGGCAACGTAGGGAACGGTGAGGAGAGAGAAATGTTGCGTACATGCCCGTCCACTACACTGATGTATTACAGACACGAAGCCCCCGCGTTTGTGCGTAAAATAGCGGCGTGTCGCAATCATCACCTTGATTTTTATGGCGATCGTTTTGTTTGAGGAGAATCCAGCGATGCACGGAACAACCAGATCGACTACACTGAGAAATTTTTTTGCATAATTTTTAAGATTTTTTTTTCTCGTTGTAGAAATGTTTGTATTGACGACATTGAATATACGATGCTTCGACACGAGCAACCACGCTCAGGACAGGATGTAATAAAAACTACCGGTCATCTAACAAAGATTACCATAATGGTAATACGCAACTAGGTTGCCACCTATGGCAGAAAGTGCCGGAATTGCCAAGAATTTTGGTTTCTCAATGTAGAAACATTTGTATTAACAATATTCAATATACGATGCTTTGACACTAGCGACCACACTGAGAGACGGATATAATAAAAACTACCGGTCTTATAAAAGAGATTACCATAGCTCATAGTAGCAAGCAACTAGGGGGTGCTTATGGCAGAAAGTCCTAAATTTTCAAATAATTTTTACCATAATATCAACGAAAAATTCTTATAAATCCGGTACTTCTTGTCATAGGTGGCGCCCTAGTTCCCTACTACTATGTGCTATGGTACAATTTCCCAAGCGATATAGCCATATTTACGAGATCCTTCTCTCAGGGCACTGATGAGGTCCATTAAGCTGGCATCCCCACTTTTCAATTTCGATTTTCTCGAAACTAGGATGAGTCCAGCATTTTTTTTGTGGCATTCAAGAGCCCATAAAAAGCCTATTATTCCGAGATACTTAAAATATTATTTGGAGGTAGCGGGCTTGCCAGTTTAACAGACCTCCACTGATGCGTCCCCGATATGGAAAAAAAAATGTATAGTAAGAAACAATAAATTTATGACTTGCCATAAATTATAAAATAAAAGATTTCGGACGCATCGACGCAATAAATATTTGTTCAGGAATCGTATATACATATGCATAAAAAAATTTGCACACTCGAGATATAAGTGGAAAAAAACGAAATTGAACGCTGTTTAAAAAAGCAGGATGCGCGAATATATCTTCGGTGATTAAAATCAGAAGAAAGTATTTGATGTCTTTGCATAAGAAGAAAGATACGACATCCCGATAAACGTCGCGCCACGTCTGTACCTCGGAGAGCCGATACAGTTGGCTCGATAACCCGACTCTATGCGTGTACGAAATTAATTCCGACGATGCGATGGATCAGCGTCGCATCCGGCAACGCCTGTCTAAAAAAAAACTGCCACTTCTGGGTGTGGTCATCGGCGACGGACATCGTCATCGTTCGCCGAGAGGTGATTTCGACGAAACGACGATCTCTCGTTCGTGCTATCTCGCACCGGTCGCGTAATCGTTAAAGTGCCGATTCTCGTTTCTTATCGTTATTTCAAAATTTATCGACGACTTTCGTTTCTTGTTCCACCCTGACAGTATTTTTTTTTTCATATTCAAATGATTTTTTGTCCGACCGATTCGAGCGAAAGTGTTTTCATCAACAACATCGGTGCTTTTGCGCCGATGACATTTCTTCCCCCCAGAAAACAGAAACGAAAAGAGAGAATAGAGAGACACACTCGATTCCGTCTGCGTGTGTCGCGGATCGACCGGTGGGACTCTCTCGCGAGAATGGCTAAGTGTATCGTATGGTACTTATATAGTGACGTTGAGCGGATTTTATTCCCGTCGAAAACCGGATTCGCAACATTACTGTTGCTATTGCCGTGGCCGCTGGCCGCATGGTCGACCGCATTTGCGCGAGTCGATTGCGCCGCGCGCGACATTATTGTGATCGATACACGGGGGAACGCCCATGGGGCCGTGGTTGTGTTTCGCGTATACCATATAGAAACATTATGTACAAGAAAAAAAAGGGAGATAAAAAATAACCAGCCTTTATTCGTGTCGGTGTGAATGATTGTAAAAAAAAAAATGTGTTATCGACCTTATGTTAAAAATCGGTTCGGATAGGAGAGGAAAGGAAAAATATAATTTGGATAACGAATCAATTCGTCTCCGTCGTGGTTCTCGCTCGAGGCGCCTCGGGGCGGTAGATCCACGGTGATATGCGTTATAATTAACTCGTCCGCTGTCGGAAGCCCACACTGGAGACAAAATCAGAATTTAGGCGTTGTCACACAGCCTGTCCCCGGAGCGCTACACGGATAGCACGCTACCTGGAGAGAGAGATATCTCTCGGAGCAACGCGACCCACCGAGCTCTCTCGGATTGTAGATGTCGACATAATTATGCTACGGCCGTCAGGCTGGATACTCCTAAACGATACGTCGACTGTAAGTCCGGAGGCCGCGCGACGTTCGAGCGCCTTCGGTAGCATAAATAATCCCATTAAACGTGTCACTGGCACTGTCAACAATCCGACAGGTAACAAGATTGAATGGCTCGTCGCTATAAAGCCGGCTCGATCCAATCCTGGGGAAAGACACGCTCGCGGTTACGCGCAAAAACCACCGGACAAACCAAATTCGTCATTTACATTCACCAGATTTTTTGCCATTTTTTATATAGAAAAATTTTGTTTTGGGAATTTTTTTTTTCGAAACCACTATTCGTGATTATTATTTTAACACTGGAGAGAAGAATAGTTTGATCAAGGGGGAAGAAATTATATGTTTCTTAAGATTTTTTTACAACCTCGCTTCTTATGTATTGTAAAACTTGCAGACGCAGTAGTAGGAGAGAATTTTGATTTTGAGAATACTTTTTTTTTCAAAAGCACTATTAATGTTTTTTTTACTCTTGAGCGGGAAATTGTTTGATCAAAGACCGAACAGCAATTAAATTATAACCTCGTAGAGCAATGTGGGGCAAAATGGACACGACGGATAAAATGACATGCTCCTTTATCCGTCGAACGTGAATTTCGTAGATTTTTGAGAAAATTATGAAACGTTAATAATCACACCTAGACGTTCATTTAATAATTCAATAATGCTTGACCCCTTAACCGTAGTCGAGTATTTGATTCGCATAAAAATAGGTGAAAAATAAATCCGAAGAATGGTCCCTGACAGCGAGTGATACGTTATCCGAAAGATCCGTCATCGCGGACCGAGCGAAGGGGAAAAAAATGAACGGAACGCTTTTTAATTATATATGCGTACGTTCGAAAAAAAATTAATCTGACTGCAAGAGAAAGAAGCGTTTCGTGGCCAGCGAGCTGGAGTGACCGGGCAGTTCTGTCGTTCTTCCTGGCCCGGCAACGCCAGCGCAGCGCCGAACGAACTCGACTCGATGGCGTACGAGAGATAGGCAGAGCGTGATTCGAGAGTGATTTGTGATCGCGATCCGGAGACCCCACCCGCGTGACCCTCGTGCACGCGCATTCTTCTTTCGTGACCAACGTACTCATCCACCGTCCGACTTACCAGCCAGCCGGGCTTTTCACTCGAGTTTCATAATACGTAAAGAAAAACAAAGCCGGAAACCCAACGATACTGCGACGAGCCTTCGTTTCGCACTTCCACTGGGCATTGCCAAGATTCGACTTTTCTTTCTTCTGTTTTGGGGAAAAAAATTTTGAGACTTAAATGAAAACGTGTGTTCTGAATGTTCCCGAACATCGAGAAATCACATAAAAAAGAATGTCCGGATGGGTGCGTGCGTGCGCGTGAATCAGACGCGAAAAATTCAAACCGCTATAACTCGAGAACGCCTCGACCGATCAAGCTGAAATTTCACACACGGCGTGTGTGGTTAACAGTCAATGTTTCTTCTGAAATTCATTTTTCAAATTTCAGTTGTTTTTTACGCGATTTTTAATTTCTTCAAAAAATGTCTGTGCGCACTCTACCTCTTACAATTTTCTTTGTATAATAGTAACTTGACGGGGATGCATGGAGGGATACTAAACAGACTAAAAAAATGGAACGTGTGTGCAGGAATTTGACGACTTTTGAAAAAATTGGGCTGATAAAATAAAAATTATTGAAAAAAAAAAAATAGAATCGTTTGCATAGATTTCTTGAAACTTAAGAAATAAAACTTTTTCTCTCTTATTCAAGTGCAGGAATATGATTTGCATATATTTAAAAAAAATATTATTAGTTCCATAGGATCAGCCGAGAAGACGGGCGGTAATCCGTGTCGAGCGGAGTCATCGCGGTCCTGGTATCTGCATTCCGGGGCTATCGCACTCGTCGAGACGTCGTTAAAGAGCGCGAGGGCATCGATGCACGTGGCGTCGGTGTGCGTATTAAAAAAATTTCGTGCTAAGGTCACAAGCGCGATACGCCGGTTACGCATGAACTGCAATACTCTCGACGCGTGTATTACGGTGGAAACATTTATATGTCCGCATTTCGACGTCTCGGCTTCGCGACGCCCGGTATTCGGACCCTCGTAAAACCACCCTTTTCGAGTTTATGCAAAGTTCACGAGCACGAACCCCTCGAATTCTATGGCACTTTCCCGCAAGCACGCATACCGGAGGGAAAATGCTATAAAAATAAAAATAATAAAAAAAATAAAAAAAAGAACCCACAGATACTCGGGAGTTTCCAGGGCCAAACATATTATTCGCCGAGGAGGAGGAGGAGGACGGTCAAAGTTGCTTGGATTGCAGCCGGTAAGCCAAATAAGGGTACTTGCCCAACCGCAAATTAAGATGGGTGAGAGAGGGCCATTCGTTTCCCATTTCGATGCTACTTACTATACTATGTACGACATACAACATTACGGCCTCCTGATATGCGGTTTGGAGGCCCACGATTATTATTTACGAGCGCTCGCATCCGCATCGCTGACTTTACGTCCGTTCCATCCGGAGTATAGCGATATATATCCGCTTAAGAACGGTAGGGATGATCGATACAGTGATCGGCAGCCGTTATAGTTGTATCGTCTCGGGTTGAACGAGACCCAGATATGACGATCACTGTGCCCCGCCCTCCGCTTACGTGGCCAATGACTCTACAGTTCGATTCGTAATACTGACGGCAGCGATGAATCGTACAAGGATCGTTTATTCTTTTTCGCTCAGATATCGGCGATGAAAATACCAACTGCAACTTGACATCGGAGTTCATCGGTATGAAGGCGGCAGAGAAAAAATCTATATACATAGCGATATTTTCGGCAATCCTTGCACTGAGAGACGGATCTAGTAAAAATAACTGTTTCGCTTGGAAAAAATCACCATACCACATGTTACTGAGGAACTATGTTGACACCTATGGCAGGAGGTGCTAGATTTATAAGAATTTTTCGTAGATATTACTATATATATTTTTTTCAACTGGTACTTTTTACCGTAAGTGGCGTCCTAGCTGCGTACTACTATGGGCTATGGTAATTTTTCATCGACGACGGGTACATTTTTTAAATACATTTCTCTTGACGTATGCTCTAAATCAGCGGTTCTCAACCTGGGGTCCATGAACCCCCAAAATACACAGGGGGCCCGCTGTGGACCCCCAAGGTTAAGAACCACTGCTCTAAATATTTTGATTTTAGCGATTTTTCTTTAGATTAGATTCTTAAGACTATTTATCGTCTGAAAATCAATAACTGATGTAAAAATATTTAGAACATTACGATTGCTAAAATTTTACTGGATATTTTCATCGATGCGAAGAGATGCCGTAAAAAACTTACACTTCATAGGACTATTATTTTCACTGCCGTGGTTACACTTCATAGGACTATTATTTTCACGGTATCAATTTTTTTTTTTTTTTTTCAATAATACTTCGGTCGTTCATCAGCTCGACACGCAGCATCGGTAAAACTAATCATAGCTTGTACGACTCGTGTCCCGTGTGACTAATGACGAGAAATATATCAGAAACCCCTCGCGCGAGAGGCTCCGTCATGAGATATGCGGCGCTCTTAATTGATTATGAGAAAAGTGCGTTAGACTTCATAACCGATACATCATACGCCATTACGATTATGTCCATACTATCTTGTACACGGACACCGTGGAAAATACTACGGACGACTCTTCAGAGTTCGTCTAAGCGTATTAACACGATAAATCTTTTGTAATGTCGAAGCCCGTGGTACGGACGCAGCCCGATTGATTAACGCGAGATGGAAATGTACTTTTAATTAAGAAATGAAATTGTAACCGTCCAAATTGTAATGTTCTGTGGCTGGAGTTCAATTTCTCAAAGTTAAAAAACAAAATAAATTACCTTAAAAAAAATATTGGAAAAATTCTCAGATCTATTAGATCTCCGACACTGTCACAATTTTTTTTTTACTTCATTCGGTGCGAAAATGACAGTTTTAGGCACGCCGCGCGTGCGTGAAACCCTCATTTTCACATCTTGTGAAGTGAAATTTGGTACGACCCTCGTGCGCAAAACTTTTTCATACCTCGTGTGATTGCAACACACCTACTGCGCATGAGCCGTAGGCTTTGCTGCACGCACGCTGAAGCGTGCGTAAAGTGCGTGCGTAAAGTAAGATCGGTCCGTCGTGCGCATGCGCCAGCTATTTAGTACACTTGGCTGTAAATCGCAACTTCGCGACTCTCGGAAAGCACGAAAAGTTGCACTTTATGTATGAGTTACAAAAATTACTATCAATTGTTCGATTGATCGATACAAAGTTACGATATTTTGCCAGGGTAGTCGAGACGCGATACTGTGCTCGAAAGAGCACGATTATGTCCACAATGGAAGCAAGCAAGTTCAGCAAACATCGCATTATCCACCGGACGAAAACACAAAAGGGTGAACGTGACACTGGGGGCACACGTGCACAGTAAACACCGGTCCGCCGGTTGCTTGACTAAGTCTCGCGATAATTAATAAAAACAACCGTCGAAGTAAACTCACAGTTTTTTTAATCGCCTCCCATAATTCACCGATATATTTTCCAACAGTCTGCATATCCCGCGTCCCGAAGCTTTAATGACCGTATTATTAAAAGCCCGTCGCTTTATCGAACAACGCCCTCGAGGGTACTTCGATCGAGAGTTCCCCGCCTGAAAATTCACGTACGGAGACTTTGTAAAGGAATAATTGATTTTCGTTACGTTTCGCCCTCGTAGTGATCGGAGGATGTCGGGAGCGCGGGTACGAACCGTCGTAATAATTGAATTTCCGGCGCCAGTTCCCGCGGCTTTCCGCGGTGGACGTCCGAACAATATTCGGATGAGAGCCGCGCATGCACTGATCGACTTAGCGATACCACGTCCGGTCGCGGTCCCCGAGCTCGCGTTCACGCACGCCGCACTACTTTATTTATCATCGATCGCGGTCAGTGGCGCGCGACACACTCGATCCGCGCGTATCGATATCGCGACCGCGTAAGCACGTGTCGATAAACATGCTATTTAAATACGTATAAATTTACAGCGATCGCGCCGACGGTTGTACACGCGTGAGATGAAAAGAAGAAAAGTTCGTAGGACATCGGCGCTCGCGGTTGCACACGCGCTCCGCCGATAATGAAGATTTTTTTTTTTTAACATCTATCAATATTCATAGCTCGTAACGGACTGGTAGCTCCGCTCGAGCGTCGCCGAGAAATCAATTTAATCGTGTGTACACTACAACCCATTGCCATGTGCTTTAGAGATCCTAGCGCTAGATCGGAGATTCAAGGCAAATTGGAAAAACGAAGAAAATGAAAGAGATCTGCAGTGCTGTAGAAATTATAATGGTATCTAATGTTTCGCGATGTAGCGCTGTCTATCCGTGAAATGTGTTGAGATAAAGAGTTAACTTTGTCCGGGATTTATGCGCTACATAAATGTAAGGTTGTTTTCTGCGGAGTATTAAATTTTTTTTTCTATTTTATTATATGAGATCGAGCGATTATGTTAAGGACGCGGTGGGGCAAAGCCTAAGCGCGATGAGTACCGGGTAATTTATATCCGAACGTGTGAGTCCGTGTGTGTTCGAATGTACTTACGAAACATTGTAAGAGACGCCTGGAATTGCAGGAGGAATTGTAGGAAGCGACTGGAAAGCGAAAGGGAAATGGCGGTAATTCAAAAATTGAATACAGTATAAAAAAAAAAGTTAATTGACGCTAAGTTACGTAAATTGGACGATTTCGGTATGTCATTTTTTCGTACATTGGAAATTCGAAAGTGGAACGCGTAATGTTATTTGTTACCATGCGAGTATGAAAATTGACGTTAATTTCAAGAGGAACGTAATGCGTGAACACTCTGGAGAGCACACAACGGAGAAGCTGCAACTAAATCTTTGACAAAAGGAACGATATTTTTATTGTAGTTTATTTGTTCCTTCTGTACGGGGTCCTTCCCCTTTTACACGACCCACGTTCCTCCGCATAAAAGGAACAAAATGTTTTGAGATAAAAATATTGCGTGGAACAACGATGTAATATCTTATATTCAAAATCGTTCGGCACGGAAGATGTCATAGTGCTGCTTTAGGGGTGTAATATAATGTAAACAATGACCAACCAATGTTTGGAGTTCCACTCTGGAGAGCATGAAGCGGAAAAGCTGCCACTAATTCTTCGATATCCGGCGTAGGGGTCGTAGCGTAGCCATCGCCCGGAGCGCCAAGTCTGTGTAACAGCCTTGATGCTCCGCAATAACTATCTCTAGACAGATTGTAAGCTACCGTGCTGGAGGCTACACGGCACCGAGTTATGGTGTGTCGTAACGTGTGCTTCTAGATAACCACGGGGAATCCTAGAAATTTAACCTTACGTCCTCAAATGGGGTCTTGCGGAGGCTGACTACGATCCCTAGCGTGGCTACAGGTAAAGATGCTGGGGGATAGGGGACTCACCAAAGGCACCCTAAGCAACCGGTAATCATGAGAAAAGTGCCAAGTCGCAGAAGTAGATGCGAAAGTCAAAAAGACATGAAAGGGGGAGAACGTCAATAATGTCTGTCTGTTGTGTTTTGAGTCCGAGGAACACAACGTGGAAATTCAGGGCAGGGTTACACAATGGTCCACAGGCCTACACTGTAAAATAAATTGAACATTTAATGTACCGGACTGGAAGTTTTTATGCAAATGCTGGTGCATTCAATTTAATGTACAATTGTGATGAAAAATTAATATACTTCTTCATTGAAATTAAAGTACTTTTATAATAAAATTACAGTAAATTATGAATAACAAAGTATTTTCAATGTTTTTAATACACTGAACAATAATTCCTCATCACAATTGTACATGAAATTTAATATACCAGTTTTTGCATAAAAACTTCCAGTTCGGTACATTAAATTTCATACGAATTTTTTTTCTCTGTAAGTGACTGTAGAGCGAAAAGGGACCGACAACCCGGGTAAAAGAAAAAAAATAAAAATTCTTCGATAAACGGAACAAAATATTTTGAGATTAAAACATCACTATTGCACGGAACAACGTAATACCTTATACCTCGTATTTAAAATGGTTCGTCACGGAAGATGATAGTGCTACTTTGGGGGTGCGATATAATGTAAACAATGACGAACCAACGATTGGGATTCCTGCGGCTCATGCACAACAACGGGAATGCGAAAACTGCTTGCGAAACGGCCTAGGCCTTTCACGAGCGAGGTGAAGGCGACAAACACGCCACATAACGAAACAAAGACTATTTTAATAAGTTTCAACGTTTGAATATAAATACTTTTATCTTCATATGAAAAGTGAATTGACCTATGCTCTTGGTGCATGGTAACATTGCGATTATGAATACGACAAAAAGACGTGGAAATTTAACTTTTGTTTAAGGTTTCGAACACGAATCGATAAAAGGCGGCAAAAAAAACTAGACTTGCGACGAATACATATGAATATTTTTTCTGTTTTTCTTTTTAGAATAAAATGGATTTATCTGAATGTAAATGGGTATGAAATTTTATCGATCTTCGGAGGAATTTAGTACGCGTTTAACGGTAAATCGCGACAGTTTTACTGAATTGACAACTTTTACTACACGAACTCGTCGATATAACAGCGTATTATGTGCAGGTTATTCCGAAGGCCATTCCCGAGCGTCATAATTATCACCATCGAGATTGCTCATCGAGACACGTTCCAAATGTTATTTTTTTAATATATTTTTTTTTACTTAATTCCTTCCTTCTCATGTTCATCGGTCACCGCGGGATTCGCGCGTCTACCGAAATCTCCATATTACAACATAATATACCGCGATGTTTACAACGGTGCAACGTTTCGCAGTGGCGCACTAAAGAGCCTCTCTCCTTTCTCGGAATATTCTCCTTCGCGCCTCTCTTTCTCACCGTTCCGAGAAACGAATAATCGCCCTCTCGTTACACATTTATTATGAACCATCATCGTCGTCGTGGTCGTTGTCACGTGTGCGAAGTTCGTCGGGCATAAACACGCGCTCGTACATAAATCCACACCGACGCGTAAGACTTTTTTTTCCTGCTCCGTCTTTATACCGCGCGACCTAATACGCGAACTATTACGATGTACACAACATTACACGGTGGCCACGATGCAACACGCATTGCGAAGAATGTGTGCGCGCCAGAGTGCGCAAAGCCTCGCCGAGCATGGTATATTATACATACACGCGTGGACACGGGCGCATTGTAAAAAGGCAATTCGGTAATGATACCGGTGTCGCGGTACGTAAGCGCGTTAATTGGTTGTAACGGGTATCCTACTGTGGGCCCTCGCGAGGAGAACGATACGAGCGAAGCTAAGGAAAGAAGAAGAAAAAAAAGCAAAAATAATAAAGAAGGAAGACGAGTTACAATAGCCCTGAAGCGTGCAATCGCGGACGCCGGAAAAATTTACACAAAATTGCGACAGGAGCTAAGACATCGTGTACAAACCGCAAAAGTATTATTAAAACTCCGGGAGTTAAATGACCGGAGTATCACCCTCTTGGCCAGTAATCGTTTTGCGACGAAAAAGCGGAACGTGAAGAATCTACTATATATCGTACATTATTCGTTCGTTTGTTTATTAACGGATGTCTTCTTGACCAAATGTCAATATACAAATGTGTAATTACTTTTATATTCCTATTTGAAAAAAAAAAACAAGAAAAAACTGCAAAACACTTTTTTGTTACATATTTATTATATCTATTGAATATTGAATATTCATTTAATATATATTCACTATTTATTGCTCGTATCGTAAAACATTACATTTTTCTGCAAATTTCCAATCGGTTACTCAATTTTCTAAACATTTGTTTGATAATAAAAAAAAACCTACGTTATTTCCAAGTAAAACAAAAAATTTGTATTTATTTTTTTTTTACTGTTAACTATTTTAAGCGTATTGACATTGAGACCCCGAAATGTTGTCGAGTGAAACAAAATTTTCTTTACGAGGCAGAAAACTTTGAAAAAAAAAACAAAGAAGTTTCCACTCACCAGAGTTGGACTCTCTTCGTTGCTCGCGTTCCTTGCTTTCCGGTGCTCTTCCTCCCCGCCACCCGCGCCGTTCTCTCACAGATTGCTTTAATCCAAACTTTTTTCCTCTTCTCTTTCTTTCACCCTTCTCCTCCTCTTCACCTTGCCCTCCACTGCTATCACAGTACTGTCGTGGTTCTTATCCCGGCACACGAGACATATACCTCTTTGTATCGAGTAACAAACATCTAGGCGTTGAGAGAGCACGAGCTTCCCCGTTACATATATATATATAGATCACATCGGCGTGAGTCGAAAAATCATGATTATCCACTGAGCACTGACCGCCGTCGGCTGCATAACGACACTGTCAAATAATAACAACAACAACAATAATCAGCAACGATATGGACGAAGAAACGTACATCGCCGTTTTCCCCCACCGTGCAAACAAAGAAGTTAACCTCCAAAGTTGCACTGTATTCTCCGCTAATCGAACCGCGCGTTCGGCGTAGTTTCGTTCGTCTTTCTCTAAAAAATATTTGCGTTAAAGCGCGCGTGCGCGCGCGCGCCACTGTCTATCCTCGCCGGTTATCACGGTCTCTTGGATGTCTCGTCTCGCTCGGCATCGTTGTCGGTGCGCGAAAACCGCGACACTGGAGCTGCCTCGTCAGCTCGTCGTTTCCTTTTCCGGTGCGGCGTCCTTCGGCTTCCGATCTGTCAGTTATGGCCGTCGGCGATCGTCCGACGCTGCCTCACGAAAATATTTACTCACACGATAGGCTCTTCGCCAAAACGATTCTCCGCCCGTTCACTAATAACGCGTCTATCATCGTTCGTACGACCACTCAAGTTCGTTACGAAGTCACGTTCGGACCGCTAAAGAAAATTTTATACAAAACGAAACTGTTTAGGCCGTCCGTACACGAGTATGAATCCGCGAGGGCATTGGACCGCACTGCACGCGTGGATGTTTATCGATTTATCCGTTTGGCGGCACCGACGCTCCTGCGTGGCCGCGTTTAAAAACGCTCGACCGCCGGATACTCCGCGGGCAATCGGAATGACCCTTCGTCGCTCGCGATTCGTCCAATCGGCGTGCCGAGAAATCTACTCGAATCTACTCGACACTCGTGTGTATTTCCCGCAGAAATATTTATCGACGCGATTCGTCCTCTCGTGAAATTCGAGCTTACGCGTGCGGGAAATGAAAAAAACAAAAACAAGCTAACGCGTGCGCGAGAACGCAGACGCAAATTATTATCCGAGAATCGATCGATGCGACGGATGTTTTTCCTCTCGGCTAAGAGAGTAACTTTATTGTCACCGCATTATTTCGTCGTAACTTCTCGCTCTCCGCGACACGATAATTCTCTCTTCCGCGAATGATTTCAGCCTGACGATTCGCAATGGCAGCGATGACGACGGACGGACCGATCGATTATGCTGCGTAATGTTGTTAATCGAGAGACGACGCTGCCGCGACGCCGCGACCGTTGATGTGCGGAGCCGTTCGTTCGTCCGAACGGTCAGCTGATCACCACGCGCTGCTATGGCAACCGCTAACGGGCAGCGGCACGACTACTGGGTGGTACGGACGTTCAGCCGTTCGCCTATCTTTTTCTGTGGTTTTTTTTTCTGTTGTTATCGTACGTTATTTTTTTTTATGTATAATTTCACTACGAGCCGATAGAGAACCTCCGCGTCACGTTCGTCTGCTGTCAAGCGCCGGAATCGTCGATCCCACGTGCTCAAGCGCACTGTTCCACGCTCCGTCGCCTCGCGTCTGTGTTATGTCCCGTCGAGCTCTCGTCGCTCACGCGGCCACTTTGTTCGTTAACTCCGACGGTGTTATCTACGCGCGGTATAAACAGCGCGGTTGACACTACCGTCCGGGAGCAGTGGCGACAACAACGGTGTCCCTTTTGTTTCGCGCAAAACTTAATCTTTTTTATTTCGTCTATATCGCGACGGAAGTGACGACAATGTTTTTACAGAGATGCTTCTTACAAAATATAGTTCGAGTTTACGAGCTCTCTATGTTACAGAGTTTTGGCTTTGTTAGAAAGAACAAAAAAAAAACAAAAAAAAAACAAAAAAAGAAATTTCGATTCAATATTTTCTAAACGTGGCGCTGCCCCCTCGCCACTCTCAACCCTCTTTCGTTCACTATTTGTTATCGCGATAGTGGAGCTTTGATGTAAAACGATGTTACAGGATTGCAATAACAAGCGTATGAATCGAGAGCGACGTGCGCCATCCGCTCGTGTCGGCAGCCGGGCGTGCACTGGCTCTGGTCTCTCCGTGCTCGCTGCCGTACCGGGCCCTCTACTACTACTACTACTCCTTCGCGATCCTTCGTCCGTTCTCGCGCCGTAGCGCTACTACCTCACTCGCTTACACTCGATAATCTCTCGGTGTGTTGCTGTGCGCTAGCTCTGCCTCGCTCACACAATCTAAGGGATATATATACGATGTCTATAGACGACGAGAGAGCTCTTTCGCGGCATGCGATACGCGCGCGGCCCACACGACCGCGCTTATCCGGCACTTTGGCCACGACGCGCGCACCGCCGCCGCCGCCGCCACCGCCACCGCCGCCGACGGCCTCTCCTTGCGACGAACGGCCTCGTATCGCCACGCTATCGTGTCGCGTTGCGTTTCTAGCGCCACTTCTGTTGCACACCCGATCTTCGAGTGTGTGTTTTTTGGGCCTCCGTACGTATGTGTGTGTGTGGATGCATGCGTGCAATATTTACTTTTTATCTCATTCGATTCCGAACAAATGACGATATCTCGAAAAAGTCCATTTTTTTTTTCTTCATATAGCGGCTCAACTAGCGGGTCATTGTTTCGGGCACCTAAACTAATGGTACAAATGCTCGGACGGTTAAGAGCATCTCCAGATTCCAGCAATTATTAATTAGTCAAGGAGTCATTTTTTGTAAATACAACTGAGACCAATGTCAAGCTGACAGTTTCTAATTTCCAATATACATCGATTGATTACAAAAATATCAACTTTTTTTATTACGGAAGAAAATACCCAGATAGAAAAATGACGGCACGCCGATGGAACGGTGGCGGTACCAATGGTACGATACCCGCTTCGTGGCACGTTTTTCTATCTGGGTAAGAGAGTCCGCATATACCGCATCTACGGCCGCGGTTTTTCCGCACGTCCCTATATTTGGACACTGTATGTCCCGATATTTCAGCATTGATAGATTCAAAGAATTGTGATGTATGAACTGAATTAGTTCATATTAACTAAAAGAATTTTTTTGCCGTTTATTAATTCAATTAATGAAAGCAAAAAAAAATTAACCGAAATAATACTGAAGATAAGTTACGTAGAAAGCTGGCTAACCTAACTTCGTCGAACTGTCCAATTATTCGGTCACGTATGTAGTGAAATGCTTGTACCAAATTCCAGTCACTATATCTTCTGGCGTTTAAGAAAAATGCAACAAGAGAAAATAATTTAGCCTTGAACCTTGTATCATTTTCAATGTATTTTTCAATGTATCATTTTCTTTTTAATAATCCTCCATAAAACAAAGTTTAGCGACCGAGCATGTTTCCTACAGGTTTTGCTTAACGCGACCATAACCTCATATGCATAACAATGACGCGTTCTTAATAATTAAAAAAAAAGTGATTGACATATCCGACAATCGTAAATTTAACGAGACGTAATTTGGGGTAGCGACGTTAGAGCCAAAGAGGATAATCGGTTAACAAGGCGATAAGGTGAATAACAAAAATCGAGATATAAACGAGCCTAGGCACGGGGCGTGAGGACCAATTCCCACGGACTAGCGTGCGACAAGATCTCACGCAGCACCTCGCAGCTTACTCGCAGGGTCATCAAAAGCCTACGAACCCGTTACCGAGACGCGTGTAATCGTCCGGATGGTGTACACATACCGCTTGCACGTCGTATTAACGAATGCGTTCTGTAACGTCCGCACGTATAATTCTTATGTTTCTCACTCGTTCACACCGTACGAATCCTTCATCGCTGGGCTCGTACGACGCGGCAGTCATTATTAACGGGAGACAACGAAGTTCAAGCGAGCAGTGATAATTAGTAGTTAACGTTACAATTAAATACTCAACGGGCATTCTTATGACTGATGCTTAAGTACACTGAATCAATATTTCAGGGAAACAGCATTCGTAAGGTAAACTGCGTACGACGGTGTACAAGATATATCGAATGTTTTTCAATCGCCAAGAATCGAAGCCTCGGTCGTTTTCTTGACTGCGTTTTCCAACGGCATACGACGCTGTTTATATTATACTATGCCTTCGGTGTATGATACAGTCTAACGACCAGTTTGATTTCACCCCATTTCTGATTGGTCGTGGCCACCGGCGCGAGACAATCTGGAAATGAGGGAAGAAGCAGGGAATAAAAAAAATTGTCAGCGAAATCATGAAAAGTCCGGAAATTTTAACAAAACAAGAGCAGTTATAAACACTCATCAGATGTACGTCCCAATATTAGACCACGCCGACGATGTATGATACAATCTAATGACCAGTTTGATTTCACCCCATTTCTGATTGGTCGTGGCCACCGGCGCGAGAAAATCGCTGGAAATGAGGAAAGAAGCAGGGAATTAAAAAAATTGTCAGCGAAATCATGAAAAGTTCAGACAATTTTCATGCAACAAGAGCGGTTATAAGAGCTTATCAGCTGCACGTCCCAATATTATTCACATAATACGTATGATACAAATACATACACATGTATGTGGATATATTTGTATCTGATACTAGGATGAGCGGCAAGGTCTCATAACACATTACTTACCCACAGAGCTCAAAAGAGTCTAAACTCTACTGAGGCTTTCACCATATAGAAAATGTACAATACATGCGTAAACAGAGCGTTCTGTATATCATCGTCCTTGTGTCATCGACCCTCAAAGACTACTTATCTGCTTGAAAGGCTCGGTGTATTCAGACACGAAGAGGGAGAGACAGAGTGACGGGGCAATCTTTGCGTGGGCGCACTCGTGTCCGGTTCTATGGGTCATTCCCGACATTACTATGCACATTGCAAGGGTCTAGGCGTCGTTATTATTCGATTTACCGTTCGTTAATAACGATTCGTAAGTTAACATTTTTTTAATTCGGGAGTTTCAGAAAGTTTCTTGCGAGACACGTATCGGTTTACTAAAGGCCAAAGGGTGAATAAGATGAGCATAAAATAAACGAACTCTGGTCTTCGGTAACCCAATTATATTAAAGATTAATGTATTATATTAAAGATTAATGTATTCATCTAATTTCACCTTTTCCTAATTGGCGACACATTTGAATAAGCGGATATTTTTTTTTGGGAGGGGGGAGACAGATACCTATGTCTTCTATCTATGTATCGAATCATTAATTTCGAAGTAAGTCTCGTTTTACATCGAGATTTACGATCTCGCGTTAATCAAATAAATCGGCATTCCGCTCAGATCAAATTACAGCAAGTAAATTATTGATAAGACTTCAATTCTGGAAATATGACATTCCTAAATTATGACTCTTGGCTCGAGAATGTTTATTTTCACCCCAGAAATTGCGCATATCAAAGGTGCAATTTATCGCCAATAAAAGGATAAATTGACATAATTCGACTCTCAGAATTTGTCGACATTGTAAACATAGATATTTTCTTCGAGATTTTGGAGTAAACGCAAATAACGAGCGTGGTCATTTAACTGTTGAACAGTCACCGATAATTTAATTTTCTTCAGGAAGTTTTAGCACTCTTGAAACAAAAGGATTACAGATTTTGTTACCGACGTTTCTCTATAAATTTTTTTTAGTACAACATCCGGAAATGTAAAAAAAAACTATGAAATCACTTTTTACTCGAGTGAAAAAATGACATGCAATTTATCTATAGCATATAAAATAGTTAATTCCAGTTCAAATAAGATTCGATGTTGGTCCCGCCATCTAGCGGTTGTGGTGAGAAAGACCGTAGCTGCAAGTGTCGGCCGGGTTGCATTATATCGGGGGTCAACCAGCCTTTCACATACTATTTCCAGCCTTAAAAACACAACTGTACCGCGTAAGTAATCGAAAAAAACGGACATTAAACATCTACGACTATTTTTCACCATCTTGTGGATAGTCGCAATCTTGAAACGACAATCAGTAGAATGATCAAGGTTGCAACCAAGCCTTGGTAAAAATTTAAACGGGAGAACATAGCACAACAATTTATTATCTATATAGGATGCAAGGGTACATGAGTGTGAAATAATTGCAATTTGCAGGCGAGAACGAAAAAGACATTCTCGTGAGCACTCCTCGTCAATCACCAGAACGGCGAGAAGATGAATCGTAAGAAAACGTATGCTAGCCAGGCCATAAATGCGTACGCGATGGTTGCCAGCGTGTAATGAGCGATCTTGAGCCTAAATTGAAGAAAAAAAATACAATTAGAAACAATAATGGGAAGATAATTTTAGAGCTCGTCAGAAGAACACTGGGATAAAAATTCCTTATCTATAATACCCTCCTTCCTTCCTTCCTTATCTATAATTCCTTATCTCTCATAAGGATACTTCAGGATTCTCAGGATAGGATAGGATACTACTTATATTCTGTTTCGTGCTATAAAAGTATAGCACGTTCAAGTGATCATTAAAGGATAAAGGGTGGTCTGTGAGACTATACATTTTCTCAAGGATCGACAGATCATTCTCCTAGCAACTTGAATAACCGTTATTTTTTTTGAACGAATAACCGTCGAAAAACCGATAAAAATATTGTACACTAGGGCCTCGATTTGTGCGGCCTCGGTTTCCGCAGCAGTCCCCACCACGGAGCGAATATCGATCGACGCAGTAAGCTATTTGCCATGCTCGACAGTTAGTATGGGCGGGGCATGCGCTGCCTCGATTTTCGTGGGTGTTAGCGGGAGCCGGTCCCGCCGCTGTTCATGAAGTCGAGGCCCTAGTGTAGTTCTAGGTCACTTTCTACTCCGTCGAAATAACCGAAATAATAAGCGTATTTTAACTTCTGGACTACTGCTGCGGTTACTCAAACAAACAAAAAAAACGCCATTTGCAAGAACAGACAGCGTGAACTCTCGGATGTGCGTGCGCAGAAGTTGGAATAGGGATATTTTTGCGGTTATTTTAACGGAATAAAAAGTGACCTGTAATTACTAGATTTTTCGGTTATTTTTGTGGTTACTGAAAATGCTAGGGTCACTTTAGACAAACTATTGTGCTTAGTGTACTTAGAACTACGTACTTCTTAGCTTTAGCCATTGCCTGTGGCAGCGTGTCCATGGGATCTTTTAGGAGGTAGATTCGAATACCTCGTATGTGATAGAACATGTAATCTCTCCAGTTGAGGCTCACCACGTTGAAGTCGAAGAGTAAACGATCGACGGGACTGACCTTCTCCCACAGCCTCATCACCCGATCGTTATTGAATTTCCACTGTTGCGACGAGAAGTAAGCTATGACGCCGCTGAACTTGTGGATTTTCTTGTACGCGTTCCACATCCTTGAAACAGCAATGGAACATCACATGAATGAGTCGAAAGAAAGGTGCAAAGTAATATGTAGATGGCTTCCTCATTTGTTACCATTTTGCACATAGCTTTCTGTATGAGAACGTTCGTTGATTGATTTTGGCTTCCTCATAGAGGAAGCTATGCGCAAAATGGTAATAAATGAGGAAGTGCATCTGAAAACTACGCTTAAAACGGTCAACATTTTTCGCAAAATTTATTATAGAAAGTCACTAACTGGAATTTGCATAATTTGTCGATAAAACTTTTCTGGAAAATTCAAAAATTCCGAAATATGAAAAAATGTAAATGATTAGATCAATTTTCGCCAAATGTAATACCAACATTGTACAGTGTTAGTCCATTCTCGTGTCAAATTTAAGATCGATATCTCCATGTTTACGCAAATTAGACAATTTTTAATAATTTATCAAAAAAAACTCGAAATCTCATAACGCACGCACTCACCTACACACGACGTTTTAGATTATTTTAACTATGCTGATATTAAAATTACTTTTTTTTTTACGAAAACACAGCTGCCTCATGTGGAAGTAAAAATCAACGGTAAATTGACAAATATTTGTTATACTCACATGGGTTTTCGACCGGTAAGCCACGCGAGGCTATCGACGATTGCCGCGGGAACGAGATGAAAGAGAGTTACGTAGATATTATGGACCCACAAATCTTTATTCAGATGGAAGAAATAATGCCACAATATCATTCCACTTGGGACATCCAGGCCTGGTTGTTCGTTCCATAGCATGAATTCTCCCCACTTTATGGGATTTTGGCACGACGAAACGCTGTTGTAGATCGGTGGATCATCATCCGGATTTGGTAGGCGTGGTACAGGCACAAGTGACCTGTTTGGGTCCAGTTTTCTGCGAAAACACGGTATCTCTTATCACCGATATTAACCACAATTCAATCCTCAATTACCGCTATTCGGTTATCTTCTCGCAAGAGGTCCTATAATTTTGATTCGAAATTGGGATTCATTAAACTTTATACATAGCTATTGAACGACACGTGATTTCAAACAAGAGTTGCGAGACGCTTTCGTTAGTCCGATGTTAATGATAAGCAATAGCCCAATACTTTTTTATCCACGGGACAATTGCTGACAAATCACCCCCACCCCTAAGATTCGTCGATCATATTACTGTGTCTGTGCGACGTCCCACGCGGCGACGATTATATTGTTGATGACATAGTCCGCGGGTATGATTTCGGCTATGCTATTCGCGTCGCAATAAAGAGTCCGTAGCAGTCCGATACCCGCCCCGGCCACCACACCCGTAGCTCCGTAAAAATTGTTGATCCATCCGGGCAATGGTTCGTTGGCAGTTGAGATCACGATCGACGGCCGAACGATGCACGTTGGTATTCCCGTGCAGTACTTTCGGATAACATCTTCGCCGACGGCTTTGGTGAAGGCGTACGTGTTCGGCCAGGCGCCAATGAGCCTGCATTAGTTTAATCATCAGTACATCTTTTAAAATTGTTTCCCAAATATCATCGACGAATTTTATTTGTATCGAGACCAAAGTTTTCATGGTATTTTCGCAACCATTGTGATATTCATATAATTTATTTGTTCTCGATAATTACGAATATTCAACTTATTTTACTTCTAGCGTGATATTTAATGCGGAAACGCGTGTGAGGAGTAAGATACAAATTTTTTAAAAATTTAAATATCTTATAAAATTAAAACGGTTCACTTTGGCCTAATTTAATCCCAGACATTGTACAGTATTAGTCCATTAATTTCCCAAATTTGAAATCCATACCGTCTAATTCCATGTTTATTGGTATCAGACGATTTGAAGTAATTAAAAAAAAAAAAAATCCAAATTCTATAAAATCGGATCCCCTGGATAGATTTCGGCCAAATGCAATACCAAAGTCTTTGATCATAATATTATATTATATAATATTATATTTGTATGCAATTTTAGGACGATAGCTAAAAATCGCATTTCTCAACATTTTAGACTATTCTAAGTACTCCGGCATTAAAATCGCGATTTCTTTTGTTACGAAAACAGCTTTCTCTGGGAGGAAGCAAAAGAACTTACTCTGGAGTGATAAGGTCCAATTGTTTGTCGTCCAATACGTTAACGAGACTCAAAAGTTTGTCGGAATCGATGGGCGGAACATAGAAGACCTCTTCTATCAGCTTGGTCACGCACTGGGAAAAAGCCGTACCGATGTGCACGAAAGCCTGTATAAATGGATTTTAATTTTTACGAATTAGCACTAACAATTTTTTCTTTTAGAAGAATATACGAAAGAAGAATCGAAAGGTGAGAGACCTTGAGATTCGGCATTTCCCTGGCGAATAGAAAAATTTCCTTGGTTCCACGAATGTTTATGTTGACGGCGTCACGAAGTTTCTCGTCGAAGCGGACCGTCGCTGCACCGTGAACGACCACGTGCGAACTTTTTAACAATTCCCGATTCTCTGGCGACAGACCAAGACCTATTTCTTCCATCTGGCCCTCGACCATCACTACTTTGCTCGCGAAATTTGGTTGCTCGAGCTTAAGCCTGTTGTACAACTATGAGAAAACATCGATTGATCACGGTTAAGGCGATGTGAAACCTGCACCCGGGCTTAGTTCGTAACAAAAACCAAATGGATGTACCTAATCCATTTTTGTTCCAAGGGTGCTAAACTTTTCTGAGCGCGATGCGAAGCGAGTGGAGCTAATAGATTTTATGTACTCATGCATGAAAAGCGCTACGCCGAGAGTGGCGTAAGTGGCGCTTTGCAGCCATGAGTTTAATAATTTCCCGGCGCCTGCGCAGATCGGCTCCTTAGCGTGCGATTTACTTTTGCGTGCGATTTCTGGAAATTATTGCACCCTGCTCGCAGCGCCACAATCAGCAGGCACGGAGCAGCACTTCTTCTGCATTCGTTGCATAAAATAGAATGCGATACTTGTACGTAAAAGCGGACTCCCGACGGCGGTTTTACAGTGTCCGCACTCGCCTTCTCTCGCACTACAGTACTCGGCTTCGCCTCGTGCCGTTGTAGCGCTCGATCCGGCTCGTGCAGCCAATTTCCAACCTTCGCCGAAAGTCCGCTTTTACGAACGAGTATCACAATATACTATACTTAACGAAAAGTACATGAAATGTAATTTTTTCTCATGTCATTCAAAATCAACTTTGGGATCTGAATATTAAATTACATAGTATCGTGAGAGATCGTGAGAGTGAACTTACGGTGTCCTCGAAATGCTCTTTGTACCGTTCCGCCGGAGTTTTGCCCTTTTTCGCCCTCATTAGCAGATATACCTTCCCAATCGACGAGCATGTTCTGAAAAAATCGCATTTTTCATTTTAGTAGATACAGGCTGCAATCAATTAATTTCTGTATGTATTTGCCTCTCCGCGAACAATCAACCGAAACGGTTCGGTTTATGTTAATAGTTGACCGTTGGACCGTTGGCGGGTGATTTCCGGAAATATCAGGCGGTTGCGATTTTTTTCATACATCCAACAACATCCATATGCATGAACCGTCCAGAGTGATACATATTCAGAGATAAAGAGTTGTCTCATGTACAGTGACGTCCTGCATAGACCACGATGCCGCACGAGTAATGGAAGAGAATAGGCGTCTAATCGTTTCGACACACAGAAGTTAGAAAATGCCCTTTGGCTCGATGAGTAATCCGAAGAAATTGACCTATGCGTCAATGTTTGTCGAACTTTTGAAATCATATTCGTTACATCCGTATCGAAGTGTACATTCGGTGTTGTCACGTTCCGCGCTGGAACAATTTTCATATAAAATTGTCTCGCACTATCCATGACTCTACTCGCGATATGGCACGTACAGACTTGTCAGCGGCGGGATTAACTATCAAAGTATCGAAATGCACAGGATGTATTCCGTTGCCTTTTTAATATTTTTCGGTATTTTTCTCGAGAATCGCGAGCGAGGTCTCGAGGGGATATACGGATGTCTCCTCTCGCATCCGCTCAAGCGAAGTATGATTTCGCTATTTTTGCAGAAATTCTCCCCGGCTTGTCGTCCGACGGCCGAGAGATCGGCAGATGAACGGGCCGGGGAAATTAGTCCCGAAGATACATCGAAAGCGCGAGCTTGAATTGTGAGTATATGCCGGCACATTTGTGAGTACACATATTGTGAGTACTTGCCGGCACATTTATCCGATCTTCTACCTTTATTAGGCATTTGTATCAACAATAATCCGTGCCATTTCGACAATTAAAACTCGAGTCATTATAAATCATTGTCTAAATTATTTAACGACCTGCGCGAAATATCGAGAAGCGTCCTGTATAGGACGATCCGGAAACGATCCCGAACAAAAATATAAACTCGTCGCGCTTCCCGCGACGGGGTTATTTTGACGTAACCAACGCCCGTACGTCACAGTGTCAAGGTGACGACCGACACGAGCGCGACCGTCGATATTGTTACTTGAATGCGACGAAATTCGCCACAACTTGGCCACGGAATTATGCAAATATGTATATTGAATAACGTGCCATTCAATGATAATCCATAGTTCCTTGTTTTAACTCGAAGGCGAATGAACGTTTCTAATGTACGAGGAAATGCAAATGATCCACTAGGTGACGCATAATTGTAAGTTCAATGTATACAAAATCGTACTATGCAAAATCGTCTTGATTCTCACCGTAACAATTTTTCCACGAGGATTTTGCCCATGAAACCGGAACCACCTGTGATAAGGACATTGCGGCCCGCGAAGAATTCAACGACTTCGCTCTTACGGATGAGCTTCTCGTCGTCACGCGGTTCCGTCATCCCGTCCAACATGTTGTCCGCGGAAGTCTCACCGTTTTCCAATTTCATTTTCGATTATTTCGAATTAACAAAAATGAATGTCCTGAAAATCAGATGTTGTCAGATTGTTTGCTGAATGCTTTATGATTACATTTTGAATAATCAAAATGTCGAACCGCCGATATTTTAAAACAGAAAAATAACGAACGTTCAAATGTACAATGGCCAGTCGCCTAAGACACCGTAAGTAGTAAATAAAAAGCTTTGCGAATAAAGGGATATTATGAGAAAGCGATATGAGAATCTCAATCATCAAATTTTTTTTAACATCAACGTCGTGTTTGGCTTTTAGGCAGAACGGCAGTCCGATTCAGGTTCAGCCCGAATAAATATATTAACGTCCCGTTTGGAGTTTGGTCAAAACGGTTGTCGGATCTATGCTCAGCGCGAAAAATTCATGGAATTATCTCCGACTTTTTTTCAGTCATTCAATTCTTACTCAAGAACTCGAAATGAATTTATATCATCGGGAGCAAATATATTAAGGAGGACCGACTGTCTCTTTGAAGTCAATAATGTGATTGAAAAAGAATATCACCACAGCTGTCTCGAATCGCATGCAACATTAATAAAATGAATGATCCGTGCATCGAAGATCAAGAAAAATATGTAGTCAAGTTCAAGAATGTTTGGGCCAAAATCGTGGGAGGGGAACGGGAGAGAGGCTCCGCTGACCGCATTAGTCAGTGTGTAGCAAAGTTTTATAGCGATCGAACAGAAACGCGTTTTGGCCCAAACATCCTTAAGAATCTCAACGACTTCTAATCGAACGAAATCTAAATCGGACAATTCGATCGTATGTCAAGTGCGCTAAAAAAAATCCCTTAACCGATTGGCGATAGAGAGTTATCAATCTCTTTATTACCTTGAAGCTAGTCGTTGCAAATGAGTTCCACGGAGAGGTAACTGCACAATTTGCACCAGCGCCGGGTGCTGAAGCAAATTGTACGACGAACGAAACGCGACTGCGGCCGAAGAAACGACATCATCGTAGGCGCCCGTATGACAGGAAGTGAAGACCCG
Source organism: Exephanes ischioxanthus (assembly GCA_958510785.1). NCBI lineage: Eukaryota > Metazoa > Arthropoda > Insecta > Hymenoptera > Ichneumonidae > Exephanes > Exephanes ischioxanthus. The sequence goes on along the minus strand of OY294022.1, from coordinate 17,562,509 downwards.
GACTGGGTTCAACTACTTACTCAGCACGCGGGATCTTCGGGTGTTGATCGTTGCACGCAATTCCTTAGTTTCTTTTCTCGTACGGAATTAATTTATAAAATGATTCGAAACTGCTGTTTGCAGCACCACTAAATTAACTTCCCCGAGACAATACACATTTTTGACATTCGAGGGTAATTTCTGATAAATGTCCGCCTTGAGAGGACACCGTTTATAGATCCATGAACATTTTTATTGTTTATCAGTTTATCATCAGAACATTTTTTCGGTTAGATAACTCACGTTTCTCATCGGTTAGATAACTCACTACTAAGCTCGAGTTTCAACCTTGATTATGAACGATGAAAAAAGCATCGGGGAACCAATATGCAAATTTAATTAAGGTAAAGGACCCAGTTTCTGACACTGACCCAGTTTGTGACAGGGGTACCTCTAGCATAGTTGGCTCCGCCCACCATTTGATATGCAGGCAATGGGTAGCGCGAGTTGAGGGGGGGTCACAAACTGCAACTCTTGGTACACATGCTTATCCCTATGATTTTACACGCTTAATGTAAGAGAGCTGCGTAGAAGTGTCAGAAACTGGATCCTTTACTTTAGTAACGCGACATCAGCTAAGGGGTAAAACTGATTCTCACCTTTCGATGATCATAATGGCAGTTCTTGCCGATACGATCAAAGTTCATTATAAAGCAAGTTTTAACCCGTCACGTACGGAACCTTCGTGCCGAGTGACTAGGCAGGCCAAGGGCTCCGCGATCTCGCCAGATCTGAGATGTAAATATAAATTTCGAATAACAATTCCACACTAGACATTGACGATAAAAATATTATTTTATAGAATTATAATATCGTAAACATTGTTCTACAAAGAGTACTTTTCCGAATTTCGATATCATCAATATTTTTTGAGATATAGCAATTTTGATACCGCGTAAGTACTCGAGCGAGGATCCCGGGCGAATCGTCCAGAATAGAGGTCCTCGCTCAGCGAGGGTCCCGTACATGAAGGGTTAATAAAAGTGCATCACATGTACATTCACACATTCATTCATACAACTGTATTGAAGGTGCCAGGAACATTAATTGTGCATAATAATAATGTCAAAAAGTTATTAACAAATCACTAAAAAAAAGTTCAATAAATAATCAGTAAACCTTTTTTTGTCTCTTTTATAAATTCATTGATTTGCCAGAAGGCACATGAATTTTTTCAGAATTTCATTACATGTTTGAATTTTGTTTTTAACGCTATGACTTCTGACGTGAAGTCAACTGCACACCTTCGTCGAAAGACCGCTTTTTTCATACTGCTACCATCGCATAGTATCGCATAGTACGATAGTACTATTTTTTATATTCCCTCAATTGTTTTAGGTCACGCGACAATACATTTCCGTAAGTCAAAATGGGCTTATTTACATTGAACAAAAAAACAAAGGTATATTTCATCAACTAGTATATTTTCTCGTATCAATAGAACTATTTAAAAATTATAGATAATACAGTCTATGATACATCTTTTGCAGGCCATAATCCATCCAGCCTTCTCACTACAGGAAAAGAAATTGAAGAAAAAAAAAACAACTTTTCAACAGCTCATTAAAATATCTCATCGAGCATCCGGTATAAGGAGTCGCAAAAAAAAAAAAAAATACAATTGTCGCGACTGCAATGAAAAGTAAATAGAAAAATATATATGTTCATGTTTATGCAAATATTTATACACGTAACTTGTGAAATCTCACTGATCTTCTAATTGCACGTTCACAAACAAGAAGAATAATAATGAAAAATCAGTCGTCTTGCAGCATACTCAAAGGATCCCCGACGATTTTTTCAGCAGTTTTTTTTAAGTCTCTGGTCACTGGTTTTTTCGGTGTATTGCGGCTTTCGATCGTTTCAACCGTCGTTCCTTTCGTTGATGATTTTGTACCGAATATATCGTCGACATCATCGTCGTCACCGTCGGCGGTGAATATCGAACTGGTGGCTCGAGATTTGCCGATAATTTTTTTCGTTGCAAATATATCCTCCTCGCCGCTCGACTGCTCTCCAAAGATGTCCTTGATCTTGGCGTCTTTGGCGATTTTACTGGTCGCCGGAAAGAGCCGATCTTCCCCAACCTCAGTGGAACTTTTCTCGGGTTCTGGTGAGAATTTTTTGTCGAGAGCATCAACGAAGAGATCGTCGTCGGCGTCCTCGCCAAATATGGAGCCGCGACTCGGCGACGCTCGACCGGAAGTCTCGCTGCTCTTGCTCGCGATCGTGTCCTCGATAACTTCGATTTTTTCTCCCGTTGCTTTGGCACGCGCAACAGAGCCGAAAAGATCGCTAGAACCGTCATCGTCGGTGTCGATGTCGTCGAACAAGCTGTTGTTCTTAGAGGCGGCAGTCGATTTTTTCGAAGCTTTGGCGAGAGTTCCGGAGAACAAATCTCCACTGGAATCATCGGCAAAGAGTTCGAGCGTTGATTTTTTCGACGCCGCTTTTGCCTCTTCGGCAGTTTTTTTCGCTAGACGAGTGAACAGACTATCGTCCTCTTTGAACAAAAGATTTTGACCTTTTTCCGGTGACGGTGTTTTCGTCACAAAAGCGAACAACTGACTGGGGTCTTTCAGGGGATCGTGACTACTGTCCCGCAGAGGATCCGTTGGTTGTATCTTATCGCCATCGTTCGATTTTGACTTTCCCTCACTCCCTCCAATATCGGCCTCTCGACTGTTTTTCTCTTTTGCCGTTTCTTTCCAGGCTTTCTCGTTTTTCGTAGACTTCGAGTCCCTGTCCACGGTGAGGGTATTTTTGGACGCGCCGAATTCACCGCGATTGTCTTTCGATCGTTCCTTGGACCGTGTGTGCTTCGACCCGAGTAGCCCGTCGATCGGCGACAGAATCGGCGCTCTGCCGAAAAGGGTGTCCTCCTTCGGAGGATCCTCGGGCAAATCGGGCGGCACGTCGAACAGATCCTCCTCGTCTGTCGATGGTGACAACAACGTGTTTTTGTTGATACTCATTGAGCTGCCTTTACTGAAACTGAGCTCTGATCTATCGTCGGGAGCCAATGAAGAACTCGACTCTGCAGGCTTATCGGCCGAGCGACTCTCGGTATCGACGTCCGGTGCTGTGAGACGATCGGAACCGAAGCTTTCCTTCGGACTGTCGATAGAGTCGGTTATCACTGTTGGTATCTTATCCGAGATGCTGGAAAATGTATTATCCGATGGATCGGATTCCACGGCTTCGGGTCCTGCGTCGACCGCGTCGAAATCTATACCACTTTTACGCAGTGCTGAGTGACGCGCGTGTCTACTCTGAGGTCGTCTCTTCGCCTGGATCCTCGCTCGACTCTGCAAAAAATAAAAAGAAAAGTCAATTTCTTTAAATATATTCGTATATTAAATATATTCGAGTTATTTAGAGCTCCGTTCGCTAGAAGGTCGCAGGAAGATGGCTGATCTCATATTTTTATACAATATTGTTAATGGAATCTTCGAGTCTCGAGAGGTATCGGCGTTGGTCAGTCAGGGAGGGTGTAAGGCTGATCCGTAATACCGAGATCTTCATATGGTTCTCTCTTTCCGTGGAAAATATGCTTTTCATATAGTTGATTCCGCGCATCGCCAGGGTGGGAAATGACTATGTGGCTACCTTACATTTATTTGGTGGCTCACTGTCCGCTTTAGGAGCATGATTCTTGATACTTTTCCTTCCGGATGAAAATTTGTTGCGTACGAAACTCGGTATTGGGATCCCCTTTCACCCCAGCTTTTCGCGGATTTGTAATTTGTCTACAGGGCTAATCTCTTTTACTTATTTATTTCCAACGTATAGTGACTTTTCATCTACTATCTATTTTGGGCAGCAGGTTGTCCTGCCGCTCCTGTAATTGGGCTTTGCCCGTATCAATACCATTTAAAAAATTAAATAAATAAATAAATATTCAAATCTTCTGTGGCGCCAGGACCATTACGCATCAAGATTATACCTCAATGGGACAACGGCACCCAAATTCTGAATCATTACTTCGCTGGAGTTTGGGGATTCTCCAAACGTATATAACAAAATAACTATTATAAAAGCATACGATGAAGTGGCTGTGATATCACCTTCGAAGCTGTGACAGCGAGTGTCTCAACTTGAGCCGGAACATCAAAGCTCACTGCAGTTTCCGAGTTTCCCGAATCGTCCTGAGGAGAACTCGGAATTTCCTCCTTCGAAATTTCCGGAAATATGTTCAGATCTTCGGCCTTACTGGAAACCATGGTCGGCGATTTTGTACTCGGCACACTGACCGCACTTCCGTCCTCGCTGTCCCTGCTGTTCGTCGGTTCGTCGTCCGACTTCTCCTCCGCCTTTCGCCACAACGGCGGTGTATCCGTCGGCGACAGGATTTTCTCCAGATCGCCCATTTTTCCCATGAGATTCTTAATTTTACTGGAAACCGCCCGACGCGGCGCCTGCGCTGAATCGTCGCCGGCGGACGGTGTTGGCAGACGAATGCTCAAAGTTTTCGGCGGTTCTCTCTTCGTAATTTCGCCAATGGTTTCCGTTGAGTTTCGTGCTTTAGAAATTTTCGCACCATCGGTCGTCGAGACTTCGTCCTCTTTTTCCCCCTCCGATGCTGTTTTACAAGACGAATTGTCGTTATCATTTCTCTTGGCCAATAGTCCCGGTGATTTTATGCTCACGGGCGGTTTCATGCTCGGCCGATCTTCCTTTTCACTGGATTTCATTACATCTGTCTCACCAGCGCTCTGGTCTTTTAATAGCCCCTCGATCTTTGCGCAATTTGTTTTAAATTTGGAGTCTACCGTTTTCGATTCGTAAGACGCTTCGCTCTTCATCGTCGATTTTTCTTCAACTTTGGTGCTTTTAGTTATCTCTTTGGATTGATTGGTCTTTTTGCTGACGAACAAACTGTCATCGTCGTCGACGTCGTCGTCAAGATTGTCGAAGAGACCACCGCTCGGATAACTTGGCACGGGGCTCTCGACAGCGGCTTCGTCACTGTCCCGTTTGTCGTCCAGCTTCGTTAAACTATTGTTGGCACCGTCCGCCACACGCCGCTCTGCCTCCGCTCTCGTGAAATCTTTTTTCGTCTCAGTCGGCACCGTTTCGACGGAGCTCTTCGGTTTATTCGCGAAAAGATTATCATCTTCCGATTTAAGCATAGCGACGATTTTTCGATCACTCTTGAGGAAACTCGAGCCGAACAGGTCGTCGTCGTCCTCCTCCTCGCTGTCGTCGAATATGCTGTTTGTCTTTCGGTCGGATTTTGTCAGAGCTTTTCGTTGCCCACCGAAATCCCCGGAGTCGGCAACCGACGCGGAGAATAAATCAGTGGATTTTTTCGCGGACGTATCGCTCGTATTTCTATCGATTTCGAGACTCGGCGGTTTGGTCTCTTTGGCCGGCAGGTTAGAGGCGAAACCCTCGCCGAATATGTCGACGTCCGGGACGTCCCCGGTGCCGAATATGTCGATGTCCTCGTCGAACAGGCCTCTGCTCCGGCCAGACGTGGATTTCTCACCGTACTGCGGCTCGGTCGACGCCAGTAGGTCGGAGCTCTTCCGCGAACGAGATCCGGAACTCGCGTTCGAAAATAGATCGTCGACCGAACTTGTATCGGATTTGGTCTTCGAATCGGCCTTGGGTAATGGAGGAGGCCCGAACACGTCGTCGCTGTCAAAATCTTCTTCCTGATGACTACCGAGAGCCTCGGCTATTCGGCCATCGTGCGGCCGATTACTCGAATTGTTGATTATCGAGCCCGTGTTGTCTTGTTGACGAATCCGACCGGCGAAGAGACTGTCGCTCGATACTCTCTCGCGGTATAGATCCTCGGATTTCAGTCGGGTCGATTCCAACTGAGGCTGGAAGTCCACACTGAAACATATCGAGTAAATAAATTTTATCGTCTTTCGATATTAAAATCAACAATTCACTTCCATCGTCGTATCTTTTCGAACGTAATGACAGTTTCTCAACTCCAATGTGGTTGTAATAAATAACTTTGCTTTATTTATAATTTTAACTATCTGTTCCGTACAATAGACTGGAAAAAATTCCCATTTTTTTTTCTTATGGCACCGCAACCATGTCAACAACAACATTGCGCTCTTCCGCGTATTCAATCTTGATTAAACTTAAGCCGCCAACTTACGTCCGAATGACCTCGATCAATAATGTATCCTGCAGATGACTCGATCCGGAGAATATTCGTCGCAGACTCGCGACATGGTAAAACACTATTTAGCATCGACAGATTAATCCCGCGTGCCCGCGGTGCAATTGCAATGCGCATACTTTCCTTTCGATCGCGCTTATCGATTCCACTCGCGTACGAATAGCTGTGCCGAGTGAAAGGCGTATTGGCGCAAATTGTAAAAGGACAACGGTAAACGGCGTCGTTGACGGAAAAAATAATAATCGCGTTCGTTGACCGTGAACGTCGATAAACCCGTTGATGTTGACGTCGATGCGTAAGCGTTTGTCTACGACGTTTTTTTTACACCGAGATGCTATATTGATAGCTGACGATTACGCAACTCAATACTTTTTAAGTTTCTTCACAACAAGTCGTATTATTATATCAATGAATTCGTACAAGGTCAAGTGTCACCGACACTTTTTTTTTCTCGTTCAACCAATAACCAACGTTCTCGTGTTTTCTTTAAAAATATATGTATTTTTCACATTTATTTTGTCCGACGACATAACATGTTTCAACCGGATTTTTCAACCGGTCGATAAATTTTAAACGGCGTTTACGTACATCGGATTTCGAATGCTTTTAGAAAAAACATTATACGGCCCGCAGTGCAAGACCCGCGACACTGCTCTCATTTACCCAACGAATAGCACGATCGGTAAGTGTTTAGTAAATTATTCGTTCACAATATTTGCAAACCGTGGCGAGTAAATTTTCCCCGTGCGTCATTCCCGAGTGACCATTGAACCCTTTAGCGAGTTTACTTTTTGCCGACAAATAATAATTATTTGTTTCCTTTGAGTTAATGCTATATGAATCATCGGGACCAAAACATTGAGTGAACTTTTTTTCTTCCTATGTTATTCGCAAAACTTATTTTCTTTCCTCTGCTGCTGCGAAAAAAATAAGTTGACAAATTTGGTGACAGCCTCCACGACGCTTTATCACAATCCTTTACTGCGCCGAGAGATTGCTTCTTTTTTCTACGAACACGGCCGACCCCTATATACATAATTTACGCAAGTGTCACGCGTTCGACCTCACTTCTGGTTTATCAATCGCACGGACTTTGGCTAGAGTTTTAAACCGATGTCTTCGACAGATGTTTTACATCCTACAATAATTCTGACAGAACGAGAAATCTTCCGAGCGACTTTTGACGACGCAGTTCCTCTTTGCCACCAACCGGAAGATATCTGCGTGAGACGAAATTTCAGCAAATTATAATGGCTGAGTTTTTTTATCGCGCAAACTTCACTCAGGGAAATTCACGTACAGAAAAAAATTCTACAAGTGAACAATTTAAATTTTTTCCTGCCTTCGTGACACTTATTTATGAATAAGGTTTACTAGTTTTCTAGTTGTTGGCTTAGTTACAAGAGTACGAAACAATTTACGAAAGCGTTCGTTGAATAAAAAAAAATGCAAATATTAAAGCCATCTCTGTGTTCTCTCGTGTTCACCGATTTATGTATATTTATGCAGAAGCATTGGCATCCAATTATTGCGGTGACTGGTACCACCGCTGTTTGAGTCTCGCGATGGGATTTCCACGACACTCGTTGCCTATTAAATCACCAGTATTTTTAAATGCAACGATCGATTGAAATTAAAAAGAAAAATCACCTCTTGTAATCTACATCTATCTTCAATTTTAAATATGACGGCTATTGTTTGCACGCTGTTTCTTAGTGTGCGAAATAATTATTAAATACGGAACGGCGAGATTAATCCGCTACGAATAACGTGGAAGTTCACGCGTCGTTAGACGAGCACACTAAAAATTAAAGTAAGCATCACATTAGTTTTATCAGGCGAAACTACGCTGGCTATGCCAACAATTCAACGTCTGCGAACGTAATAGTTACCATTTGACGAAGCTGTTTTTCCATGTTAAAACGAGCATGTGCAGTTTCGATGGGATTCGATCTCCGTGATTTTATGCGATGTATACCATCGACCTCTACACGCACAACGCCTCAGCGATAAATTGATTAGAAGTTAATGAGTATCGTCACGATTATGTAAACATTAATGGATTTGATATGCCACGAAATGGAATTTTCGTTTTGCTATAGGCATTATGTGTCTTTGCTCCAAGGTTATAGAACGAGGAAGAGTAACGACGGAGGGGGGACGCGCTTTAGGATATATAAGATGCGAGAGCCCGTTTGGACATTTATCAGTTGTCGAAAGTTCAAGACGCCCGCGAGAGTTTTAATATACAGGATCCAATATGAAATCTGCGATGATCGTATGCGCGTTTCTCGTGCTGGCCTGCCTGTGCATCCAAGCTAAGGGTACGTTCGAACGTCGTACAGGTTTTTGTTTTCTATTCTCCAACTGTAGAAATGAAAAAGAAAACACAATCTTCCTAAAAGTGTGATAATCAATAATACGTCGGTATTTAAAAACAAAGCAGACCAAATTACTCTTTCAAATAAGTAATTTAATAATTTCAATAGAGCGAATAGAAGACACTCGCGAATAGTAGAAATAGAAGTCACAATGAAATTTTATGTTTCATTTTTTACTTTTTTTTTGTTACCAGTTTGTTAATTAATGCAATCTGGAGTTTCTAGCTCGAATCGCCTAGACATTGAAACTGCAGTTCATTGTTTAAAAATACGAACACAACATCGATTGTCACACTTTTCGGAACGTTGTTTTTTTTTTCATTTCTACATTCAACTTGTTGCCGCAACAATCACTTGATCGCTTATCGTTGAATATTATTAATGAAAATGTTTACGAACCCTTGTGAAACTAAAGCTCACACTAAGAACTTCCGCTCATTTGCACATAAAAAGTTGTAACTGTTATTATTTCATTATCATTATTATTGACTCTTTGTAGTCGACCGATGAGGCTCATTACTATTTTCGAAGTTGGGAGCTGTAGTGTAAACCTATACAGCGCCTATATTCCAAGAATCGTGATCTTAATGGACGAACTATCGAATGAATGGAATCTATTGATTAGACTACATACTTCTGTTCCCCTACAGCTACTACATGTCAAGTGGAAGGCGAAGAGCTATCTGTGGGCGTACATCACCGCAACTGCTTGAAAGTAACGTGTCATGAGGATGGATCCATCTCACAACTTGGGTGAGTCGCAGTCGATGGAGACAGGTTTACTCGTAGACATGTCTAATCGCGAGAGACGCGTCTTCGTTGCTCAGAACGACGACAGGATGTTGTTATTATGAGAGTAGAACGTTTTCGCCTTGTCCCGGATACGTGCGACGCGAGAATTCATTGGCGTTTATAAATAACGTTACGTCGCTGAATTGACCAATTCGAACAGAACTCTTTAATGGACTTTCTTACGGGGAAAAAAGGCATATTCATTTCCCAGTGCGACTTCTCGAAAGACGAAGAAAATGCACATGAAAAAAATTGTTTTGTAATCCATTGCAGTTCGTGATTCCACCTTTCAGAATCTTGAATCGCACGTTTGGTTACTTCACCGTGAATTTTTAATAAAATTTTCAGATGCGCGGAGTTCCGATGCCAGCCAGGAAAACAAACCGGATACCACGAAACCGACCTGACCAAGCCGTATCCTGAGTGCTGCGCGCATCCCATATGCGCCTCATAATTTCTCGTCTATCGGCTTAATATTTTACTCATAATGACTATGTCAAAATTGTTTTGATCGAAGCTTGGAATTATTTTCTGCCTTTGATACCAATGATCCAATACAGGAGAGGGATATCAGCTATACTTTTACGCATCTAACGCGCCTTTGCGTCTTTGGACGCTCGAGCTTTAATATCTCAAGAGGGTGTTCACAATGTGCTTGAAAATGTTGAAAAAGTATTATTTTGCCAACGTTTATAGTAACGAAAATAAATGACTCTAACATGAAATATATTCCGTTTGTTTGTTTTTCTCGACTTCGTTCTTTACGATTGTAAAAAAAAAAAAAATCCCCGATTTTTCACCGTGTCTATCCCGAAGTTCTGATACGTTATTCGAGAGAATCATTCAGTGTCATATGATTTCCATAATTCATAAACCTTCGATGATGTATTTTCTTCTCGATAAAACTATGTAAGAATTGTGTCGATTAATTGAATTATAAAATTATACGATGTTGTTGATGATCAAATACCTCTTTCACTATACGACGCGAACCGGACGCGATAAAAAATGTTTCTACACACTATTATTGTATCACCGATCTGTGCTGTCCCCGTTTCCTTCGCGAGAGTTCGCGCTCAACTGAAGATATCACCAGGACTGGTCTAACGAGCAATAGCTTCAGTACTGAGCTTAATCTAAAAGTCCGTGTGACTAATCTTCGTCCCAGTCTGTCGACGAAGCGGTATTCGGCATGCGGCACAGCGTTGAGCGGATCAAGCGATAAATGTCGAAGCTTATGGGGGCCTCTAATGGACCGAATCTTATGCATGTCACGGTTATGCTATGGACCAAATAAGAAAACGATCGCGTAACGCTCGGCGATAACTTAAAACACCGACAGACCGAACAGTCAGCTCGATAAAATAAAAAGGAATTTCACGATTTGTAATGAATTGATCAATTTATAAATTAGTCAACAATATTTCGTTCACCGGATATAAGGAATTGTGTTAATGAATTTTTCATTAGTGCGGTGTCGCACGTTCGTGTATTTTTTAAATATTTTTTTTTTTTAAGTAAGAAAAGCGTAAAATGTCAAATAAAAAAAAATAAAGTCGCGACATAAGAACAAAGCGTTATATTAACGCTTTGTTTCGATTTATAAACATTATCATGCATTTTTCTCTAATGAACCCTTTCAACCGCGGTGTCGCATATACGCGTGTTTTTAATGTAAAAAAAAGTTTAAAATCTAAGAAAAAAATAAATATATAAAAGTATCCACACACAAAATTTAGACGCACTATAAGAAAATATTAAGTTTAGCTGCAGATTTCACGAAATCGAGGTATCGTTCCAATATCTTCAAGTTTCGATTCGTAAATATTATCATAAGACACGGTGATAAGATTTAACGCGCGTGTGTGCTTTCTGCTATAGAGATAATTATATTTTTAAAACTTACCCCAAACTGACACCGAATGTATTGTTGGTGCTATTAGGCTGTATCGAAATACCGCTGCTAGCGCTGCTGTTCTCGACGATCACTCGAGACCCGTTACCGTTTCCGGCCAGTATCAGCGACCCGATGTTCTGTGTCGATGCCCCCAGGTTTTCGTTGCTGTCGGGAATCGTCGGTTCGCTGACCTGTGTATGCTCATTGTTCTTCGCGGCATCGGTGTCGGACGAATCGGAAGAATTCTGACGGGGCACTCGTTGGAACAAGCGACTTCCAAGATTCGAGGACAGTAGGTCCGCTTGAGTGATCGACAGTCCCGGTGGCTTCTAATAAAATACAATGTAAATGGTCTCAGTATATTTCTCATCGCTACACTTATTTTAATAAATGGAAATGGGCTGTGCCCCTCTATATACCAAATAAATAAATAAATAAATATGGGGCTGAATTACTTCGGTCAATGGCCCGTTGACGATACGCAAATACATATTTAAATGTGTAAATATAGAAATGCTTGATATTTGTAACGGTCGTTACCGAATCGCATGTATTGTTAATAAACACACACTTACTAATAAATATATAAACAAAGGGAGCGCGGCAGCGGTGCTTTTCATAAGCTACGGAATACGGAGAGGTAAAGTAAATACATGAAAAACGTTACGACATGTGAAACTGAACTATGTATCATTTTTATGACAACTCATTTGGCACGCGCGATGAATAAAGTTTGATATCGTTTAATCACCGGTAGCATGCCAGTGTTTTGTTCGACCCGTTGCTCCAATCGTTGATTGTGGCGCATAACAGCACGCAGTGTATTTTATGTATTTACGTTTTCGAATCGATACTTACGGGTCGAGTGGCGGCGCGAGCAACTTCGGGCGATCTCTCGGTTATCCTATTTCGCGATTTTACGGAGGAACCGAACAGCTCGTCGTCGTCGTCGTCGCTCTCATCGCCGAACAAACCTCCATTGTCATTCGTCTCGGGTGTACTGGTTGCCATGTTACCAATGTTTTCACCCTGTGCTATCTTGAGGAACTTATTTTCTCTGGAATCTCCACTATCACGGTAGTCATCGCTCGGATAAGTGGATTTGCTGGCAGCGGTTTTTACAGACCTCTTCGACGCGAATATGTCGTCCGAGTCTTCGGAGTCCGCGTCGCCGCACAAATCGTCGAAAGCTGACTTTGGTTTTTCCACTGGAAATTACAGTCGAAATGATAACATCGCTCATTCTATAGTGAATGTAGACGTATTGCGTGACTAAAATCAAGAGAGAAGGTACATCGGGTTTCAGTCACGCGATATTTGTAACTTCGTATTGTAATTTTTCGGTCGAGCAAGTGTACTCGCGCGTGCACTGAGTTTTCTGGCAGCGGGCAGAGTATAACCGAAACAAAAATATTTTCATATTGGGCGAAATTTACACATTTTGTTAAATGAATCTGACCTTCGTGCATAGGCGGTGGGACATCGAAACTCGGTGGTATGATAGTACTTTTCGATACCCTAATGGGTTTGTCTTTCCACAGACTGCTGGAGACCTCCGCATCAAACAAGTTATTATTATCGCTGAAGAGATTCTCAGACTGAGAGCCAAAGACGTCTCCGTCACCGGGGGCGAACAGGTAATCTAAAAACATCGAGTTGTCTGTTGCGATAAAAAAAAAAATGTTTCGACGCTAAGCTGTAAATTTAATTGCGTAATACCCTTGAATCGATTGATGGACGACTGATCGGCTTCTTGAGTATCCGTCGCGGGCGTGGTGCTACTGGGCAACACTTTTCCCAATCGCTTAGCCAATTCCTCGGCGAAACTAGGCGCTTCCTTGCTAGAATTTTCCGCTCTCGTTGGTCCCACGATCGGTGTAGCAATTTCCGAGCCCGAATTCAATGTGTCCTGACTTTGAGCATCGAGTTTGTCGGTTCTCGAGCTAACACCACTGTAATTTTTTGCGGTACCGCCCAGTTCATTGCGGTCGGTCGATATGCTCGACGAGGACGAAGATCTTCGTAACATCGATTCGCGACGATTGTTAACGCCCGTTGCGCGTTGCGGCATTTTCTCGTCATCCTCGCTGGCCGATTCAGACTCTCCTTCCGGCGGCTCAGAGTCGCTGCTGCTCGATTCCAAACCAACTCTACTCGAGGATTTCCATTTCTCAGATCCAATGACGTAAGGCAAAGGCCGATTCTGGTACGGATCTTTGGGCTTCAGTACGATGCTGCGACAAAAACAAAGATATTATCAATCAGCACATCCGGTATCGTTGACGATATAAAAAGAAATAACCATCGTACAAGAGAAAGTACACAAAGCAGCCTTCCAGATTAAGAAAAGCCTCTTGGCTTCTTATATTTTCTACTGTTCAATGCTATTTTAGTATAATAACAAACGTGAAATTCAATGAACCTTGGAGTCGGAATTTCACCCTCGTCCTCGCTGTCGCTTGCAAGAACTTCCAATCGCTCAAATTTCTCGTCCATTATACTCAATCCGTGCTTGATACTTTCGCTCACACAGGCTATCAAATCTTCTTTGTCGAGTTCCTCATCGTTTATCTTCTGTAAAAAAAGGGAAATTTTACAAATTCCTCTTCCAAGATCTTAAAAAAAACGCCGAACACCGCAATATTAAGATATGAGTAGGGTCGTACCCAAGGAAAATGTGTCTGGTCATACACTGTTAAAAAAAATTGTAATTTGAATGTACTGGACAGAAAGTTTTTATACAAAAACTGGTACACTATATTTGACGTACAATTGTGATGAAAACTGAATGAGCTTTTACAGGGAAATTAAGGTAAATTATTGGATTTAAAGTACTTTTATAATAAAATGAATGTAAATCATCAATGTAAGTAAGTAAGAAAGTAAGTACGTTACGTATTTCTACCGTTTTTGATATACTGTACATTAATATTTCATCACAATTATACATGAAATTTGCTCAATTTTATCCCAGTTTATGCATAAAAACTTACAGTACCAGTACATTAAATTTCACACGAAAGTACACTGTATGGTATTAGTTAGATAAATTCAAGAGTTGTAATTTAAGTGTTTATAACTTTTATAAATCGTTATTCAGAACTCTAAAATAAGGACTTATTTTATACCGATTGTACAGGAGAAATCCTTCAACAAAATAAATGATACAAAAAAAATTATCTCCTAAAAGCATTGCATTAGAAAAGTTACGAATTTCAGAATCCACCTCACCTGCCCTTCTGTAATCTGCGGTGGTTTAGTTTCTATATCGTCCTCGTGCACTCTGCTCTCGATAAACTGAGTATTTGCTAGAGCCAGAGAAGCATTGGTAATGTTATCAACAATTATGGATGTCTCGCTCAGATCGTTCTTCAGCGAGTTGAACTTCTCTTGGGTCTTGTTGATGGTTTCCGTTAAATTCTGCCAAAACAAAAAATAAATGCAATCCTTCATGAAAGAACAAACAAATAAATTTAAAAAAATGTTGTACATTGGAAAATTGTTCCAGATGTTTGAGCAGTCCAGCGTCAGCCGCGAGACTCCAATTGTTTCTGTGTTCTCTCATTTCGTCGGTGGTCCATGGATGGTCCCATGACTTGTCCGTTTCGTTCGAAGTATCCGGCAAGTCCTGCAAAAATTTCAAAACTGAGCAATGTACGAAAAAAAGGTGGTAATAAAAGAAAAACAAAAAAAAACTGGTAAGTACATTCGTAAAAATGCACAGAACAGCATTTCCTTTTTTTGCGCAGAATATTTCGTCCAATATATCGTCAATGTCATTATCAGGTGACTAATGAAAGATTGCGATACTCACCATGTTAACAGCCAATATCGCCGGCAACCCACCAAGATCGCAGAATTTCTTCGAAATAACATGAATAAAGGAACCAGCCCTGTCGCGCGAAGGTTAAGGTCGAACCTCGCGAATACCAGCCGAACGACCGCTCGACGTCTACCGTCGAGCCATCGGAGCCTTTCTACTAAACAATTAGGGCTGGATTTTTTTTTTATCAGCCAGAGAGAGTGTCACATCGGTGACTCAGGTACGTGCACCCCGTCCCTGGATGTCGGGAGCGTTTGAGCGGATATAACGAATAAATTGGCCCCCGCTACACTATATTCAATATAATTTGATTTCCCTTCGTCGTCATCGTCGTCTGTTCGCAATACGAGCAAACTCAGTCGCGACCTACGACAACTAAAGCTCGACTAAGTTCGCGCAGATTTTTATTTTCTTTAATGACCAACAAATCTGTCACCATCACTTACAGCTGTCGAACATTTATTTTTCCATACAAAAGACGTACATAAAAAATCCTACGGGTATTCATAATAATAATAACAATAATTTGTCTCGCAACGTCACGTCGCTTTTCTGATTTTTGTTCGATCGATCGGGAGCCCGACGAAAACTTTGGCACGTCACTGGCTCCATGCAGCGTTGTCAAACCGAGATATCTCTGCCTGCTTCGACTCTCGGTTTTTGTCTCGCGCACTCGTCCGACACGAAAAAAAACAGCGCATCGGATTGTTTGTCAATAATCCACCTTTTTTTCACCGAGCCCTCTTCGCAATTACGCTGGTCGTATCGCGGGGGGTTTATCGCGGCTCGGGCGCGCGATTCTCGAGTGATAGTGATCGATGAATCGTATCAATTCGATTAATTGACGGGGGAGAGAAGGAGAGAGTGGACGTGCGTGCCCAATTTGCATCACTCGCAGAGAACGGTCGAGTGGTTGCGTGTGTGTTAGCGCGTACGAAGCTGCAACCCACTGATAATACTGTCAACGGGTGCGTGTGCCCGTCTTACGCGAGTGATGTTGCCCCTTCGAGCAACCCGTTTCACTCCGACGTTTCGATCAACGAAGTAACTTCGTTTACGATATTAAATATCATAAAACAATAAGGGAATAATGATTTCCTTCGTACATTTGTTATTATGGACGTCCCTCCCGTTGCAACAGCGGCATTGAATAATTCGAGGGAATCAGAGAGCCAGTGATGTTCGAGGCTTTAACCACATCAACGAGCTGATAATTGGTGAAAAGTTACGTTCGAAACATACAGGTGAGAGCTACGATTATATTTTTCAAATACCGATAATCTGACGAGTCAACGTCGTTCACATCGAACAGTCAATGTTTACGGATAACTTTGATGGTTTACCACTTTGAGGCAACCATCTCCTTTACAATCAGTGTATAAATCCTTAATATTAGAGCTCCCGAATAACGAGTTATAAAAGTAAAAAAAAGTTCAAACCCCTTACGATTTAGAGATCTCAAAGGTTAAAAACACTTGAGCTTACGACGCCCGAATTGATTTAGCTCTGGCATTGATTTAACCACTCGAATAATAAAAGTTGAAAACACTTAAACTTACTTGCATGCGACTGAACGCCTCTCGTTTTCATATTTTGGTCGGCTTGTTTGTTTGTTTACTAACGGATTTTGCCTTAACCAATTATCAAAATACAAATGTGTCTTATGCCTTAATTTATATTTACCTTTATATTTCTATGCAGAAAAAAACGAAAAACTATAAGATAATAACCGTACTACTTACTACATTTTTTTTACCTTAACTCATATATTATTGAATTGTACGATATATAATCATCATCGTAATTATACGTTTTATATATTTTATTGTGAATCCTTTCGCCTGCAAGTATCTTAGTACAGTTAATATAGATATATCAATTTATTTTGAAAAATGTTTGCAAATATAATATTGTATCAATGATTAATTAATCAATTATAACAATTTTTTAAAGCTTAACACTATTAATTTACAGGCACAGCGGAGCGTCGCTAAGATGTACGGTATAGGAATGCTGCGGTTCAGAGACAGTGGCTGGCGATATCGCAGCTACGTTTCGACGGGACGATTGTGTATCCTACCAAGTTGATGCACATGACACACCCTCGGGCGTTTAGTCCTACGTATTAGAGAATATAGTTAAAGTCCAGCTCTCGCTAGAGCTTTATAATCATTTCAAAAAATTGTGTATTAAAAAAAAACAATTTTTGATGAGGCCGCAAGGACGCGCGAGGAGGCAGACCGTCTTCTGAGAAGCTTGATCGTTGTACCACTGACTCAGATGAACAATGAACCATTCGGGAAGCGGTAAACGTCAGGCGAAGGTTTTGGAAGATAACTATTGGGACTGCAGTGTCTGTACTTATAGAAATACAGCGGAAGCATTCAAGTGCCTCATGTGTGACGTCCGGAAAGGAACTTCTACGCGCAAGCCGCGCATAAATCCGCAACTTGTGGCGCAACAGGTGAATAAACTAATTATTTGTTTATTTACTTCATTTATTTTATTTACGGGGCAGGCCATTTTTCAAAGAAAATGCAGTACGATTGCATGTAGTAAAGTGTATTCCGTATAAAATAAAATCGGAAATTAAAACAAAGACAAATTGTTGATGGAAAAACACATTTGGTAAATGAGTTAATAGTTATTTGAAGAGTGGGAATTATAATCGATTTTCACAAACTGAAAAAAAAAATTAACGAATTTTGTAATATAATGAATTATGTATATAAAAAAAATATATTTTATATATTTTTGCTACGGTTGAAACTAAGCATACAGACCCGCAAATCGTTAATGGATAATTAAAAAGTCATGTATTACATTTGGTGAATATTTTTGAAACTCGTCAATCTAAAAAATTTCATACTGGTTTCCATGTGGACACATTATAAACTTACTTTCCGTAAATTAAAATAATAATAATAATAATAATAAGACCCCAGTGATTCTTTCCGTGGAGACCGAATATTTTTCGAGTAGCTTGGGTGGCATAAGTCGTCGGCGAGACTTCGATCGTTTGTCTGAAAATGTTGTCGAATCTGTTTTGTGCAGGTTGCACAGCAACACTACGTGCCACTGCTGAAGCCTGGGAAGAAGGAAGGCGGCGGTGCCGGTAGTACGACGAGTACGGGTAAAGAGAAAGAGCGTAAGCTGGACAAAACGCGACGCAAGAATCGTCATCCTCCTAGATTGAAGAACATCGATCGCAGCACCGCTCAAACCAACGAGGTAACCGTTAACAATGTAACCGTTGTTATAACGGAATACAAGCCGAAAGTAAAGAAGAGCTCCGATCAGTCGGGTCTTTCGAGCAGTGCGTCTTCGGAAAACGGGAGTCAGCATGACTCCAATCAAGATTCAAGGAGTCTTGATATAGGAACTGATGCTTAGCTCTAAGCTACTTTGGCATTAAGTGTACGAATTGTTCTAATTAATATATTTAATATCGTACGTAATTCATCGTGTACACCACCGTACAAGAAAATGTATATCGTTTCTTACAGACAAAAACAACAACAAAAAATATTGCGTGCTACTAATAGAAACAGTTGAAGACTTTTATTGCTCAATATGATTATCCGACGATGTGCCGAAAATGACTAAATCACGATATTAAATCAAATGGTCCAAGTGCCTTTTTCAATATTATTTTCCGTCAGGATTTGCAAGTTTTTTTTCATTAATATTCCTTCCAGTCGGTAAATGTGGCAAACTTTTTTTTACGATTGGAATTTATAACGGAAACACGTTTGATCTGTTGATCCCGCAGGATCTCACGCAAATGGAATCAAATTTTTATGTGCTATTGACCTCAAGTCCACCATTATCGGTAAACTGTCTAATACTTTGTCCATGAATTTACACTGCCAGACAATATGTTTGATCGGCTGTCTTTGCTATCGTAATCATCATGTTTCTTTTCAACGATATATCGCGTCCCTGGAGCAACAGTGCAATGTTTTAGCATTGTTGTTCCGAGAGCGCGATATAATATTTTGAAATTTATCTATAACCGACCAGCTCTGTCTAATCTTGGAGATTATCGTCTGAAATAGTTACGGTGATGATTAACATCACATAAGTCATTGTGTGTAATATTGATGATTTCCTGTATGTCTCGAATTGATAAACTAACGTGATGTTTAATTATAGTATAATTAATTAACTAAGGAGTTTTGGTGTTTGCGATATGTAGCGTAATACGAAACGTTCGAATAATTTACATCAAAAATGGCACTGTACATATCTACAAGCTGCAAACGCAAATTTTTTTGTTTTTCTTTCGTATTTCGTCGAATTATTTAGAATTCTTATATGCAGCAAATTAATATCAATCAATATATTTGATATACAATAATATACTAGACTTATGGTAATTTTGTAAATAATAGTTTAAAAAAACCTTGGGCACACGTGTCCAGCCTACTTGTTTCTTTTTTTTCTTTAGCTATGTTTAAGCTGTTTCACGTGCAACGTCCGGGGTACTCGATAGCAAAACGATGCAATTTCAATAAGTATAGACTCATTGGCCGATCACACCGGGATGATGTATTTTTCGCAAGTGAAAAGTACAAAAATTGTACGGTAAAAATGAATTTACTTTTACGGTTGAATGAGAACCGAGCGACTTAGTTTTTCACGTCGAACGATTTGGCGAACAATTTTCATTAGCCATTAGACATCATTAAATTCAATGCCGATAAGCATAAGTACCTTGTCAACCATGTGGAAAATATGTCTTCTGATCCGTGAATAATAAAATTGTTTGTTGAATTACTATATTAAAAAAAAAAACCCAGAGAATATTGTATGTTAGTTACCTTTTTTATTTACAGTTTTCATAACCGAATAGATTAAAATCATTTTTTCGACTTTTTCGTAGATTTCGTAGATTTCGTAGACTTGGTCGAAGTGCCGGCTTCCAATTCCATTTCCTCCATATCCTCAGCGACGTTCATCACCTCAGTCTGATCAGCTTCCGTGCTACCAGTTACTGTTTTCACGAGTTCTCTCGTCTTGAACCTCTCCGAAACTGTAAATATGTCGACACAATTAAGGAAACAATTTGCAAAATTAAGATGATTTTAAAAAAAAGCATGAACTTTATTACCTTCCGGTGTATCGAGAAGATCCCAAACTTTGAAATTGTTCGACTTATTGTCACCACCAGTAGAGAATACGAACGGACTGTCGGGACTCGCCGCAAGACAGAGAAGGTCTCCCAAATTCATTTTTTTCTCCCAAACAGGTTCGAGTATCTCGGGTCGTACGGCATCCCACACTTTGACGACGCCGTCGGCCGAGGCTGAGACCAGCAGACCGGGGCACGATGTACTCAGCGATAGGCCTGTGACTTCTTTCTCGTGAGCATCAACTTGCCACAATACTTTATCCTGTCTAACGTCCATGCATTCGATCTTGCCTGTGTCGGTGCTAATCTGTAATACATGGAATTTGGATTATTATCGTCCGCAATTTCATTCGACAATTGCTTTAAAGTCTTACGCCAGAGTAGTTTCGATTTTGTTAAAAATACTTTATAGTGTCAAGATTATTCTGTTAAATTTTGATGTCGAAATTCAACGGATTACGAAAGTTAAAGACCGTTTTGTGGAAAGTAATAGAACGCTCAAGCAGCGGTGCGGCCGAACAATTCCTAAACGGTCTTTAATATATCCTCCTTCTACCCTAAAAAATTTAATCGATAAGCGTATATTTACCGAGAAGAAAAATCACGAAATAGGCATGCGTTTTTACCCTTTTACTGTGGTGGAAGCCCTTAATACAATACACCTTCTATTGACCAGGAATTACTTACAAAACAGTAATTCGAATTGAAATGATTCCACAGCACCCGTTCCACCTCGCCGGACGCCTGCCAACATTTCGCCTCGTTCTGCGCTTTGCAGTCGAACAATCGCACAATTCTGAAATACAACGTCCGATATGAACTCGCCAAGTTTTGTTTATCGTTATCTATCAGTTCGAAGTTTACTTGTCGGCGCATCCCGTGAGCAGATGATGAGTTTCGGTTGGATGGAATTGAATTGCCTGGACTTTGTCGCCGAACGATTTAAGCTTATTGACTGGTTTCAGCGACTCCAAATCCCAAAGCAGCGTTGTTTTGTCCGCTGATCCACTGGCCAGTACGTGTCTGTGTAATTTAATCGTTTAAATTATAATTTCGTTTGTAATAAAATATAACTTTCCGAGAACTCACGTATAATTCGTATTCCATGCGATATCCAAAACAGCGTCTTTGTGGCCCTTGTCTGCCTTCTTTTTACCAAGCTTGAACGCGGGCTCCAGACAATCCACCAAATCTAGGTCCCAAACATCGATTACCCTTGTCATGTTGCCCATGGCGCACAAATTGCCGGGTTTCGCGTCCGACGGATCGAAATTTAGCCATTCGAGGCAGAGTGGAAAGGACGGCAGCAAAATATCGTGATGACAATAAAACGAGCCTTCTTTCTCATTGTACACTGCAAGGAAAAAATGAATCGCAGCTTAGATTGTTAATATATAAAGTTTAGGCGTCACAAATTAATATCTTTGCTCTCATAAGTCCTTGCAAGATGAGATAATAGTTCACCAAGAATAAAGCCAAGAAAAAAATATTACTTAAGGTAGCTACTGCAAGGAACACCAAGGACAATGTAAAAAAATTATCTTTTCATTTTCTTTTTTTTTATCTCCAAAGAAAACCCTTACCAAATATCTCCAAAATACTGGCATCTCCTTCGACATGTCCGATCAAGACAAGATTGTCATCTGGTTTAATAATGTCGTCCTCCTTCTCCGAGTCCACATCCTCGCCGTCCTCTATAGTTACAAAAGGATCTTTCCCATCCGCGTTGTAAACAGCCAAGCCACCGATGTTGCAGTGAATATTGCCAGCTGAAAATCAGTTTAATATATAGCAACTGCAACTCACATTTGTGATACAGAATCTTTGCTTCCATGACGACTTGTACCTTCGTTATCGTAGTTGTCGAAATTATACTCGTCCACCGCCATTCCATCCTCATTGGCTTCCGACTCATTTTTCTCGACATTAACTCGCATGCTCTGTACAACCGTTTTGTCATCTTCGTTCTCGGAGTCGCTGTCCAATTCTCTGCAAGCAAGAAAGAACAAAATTAGCTACGCTATTGTCGCTAGTTGCGAACGTCGAGTGGAGACAAATTTTGTATTCACTGCAGCTCGGTTTCCGTTTGTTTGATAATCGTCTCCAATTCTTGCGGTGTCAGTTGAACCTGAAATACAATTCATTTAAACGATTAATTTTTATTTTATTAAAAGTATTTTCGATGTAACAAAATTGATCTTTATATACCTTGTCAGGAACAGCAGCTGACACGCCTCTGCGCACCCACGCTGTACACGGTACGATATTCATCGTAAATTACTTAGCACGCGGGGCGATGTTATATTTTTCTAAAATATTGCAACCTCGTGTACGATAATTAATTGACTGAACAACGAGCACGTGGCCGGAGAGCCTCGCACACAAAGCGCACTGTGCTGTACTGCACATGTAGAAACATGCAGTACAGGTTCCCTCCCGTTCGTTGAACGGGAATAGAATAAATTATTTTCTAATAAAAAAAAAAATTATTTTAATACTTCGTTGACTTCAAATTATTTTAATAAAAATTAATCGCCAATAGTTTGCAGAGATATTAGTCAATTATTTATTTGATAAAAAAAATACTGTGTGGTTATTCGTGACGATCATATAAGTGTTTGCCATTGGTTGTCGCGAGTCATGGCATTGATTCTGATTGGTCCACCCCTGGGCTGCGCGCCGGGCACGGAAACGGGAGAGCACGAGGCACGGACATTTCAAACTTTCGTTCGCACACTTCGTTCACGGCACAGAGGCGCTTTGTTCTTCCGCCGAGTTGGGTCCATTCGTCGTTCCGGCGTCTTGTTTGGTACAATTTTCGCGTTTTGCGGCTCTCAGTCGCTCCGCAAATGTATAAATCGCGAATAGTCTTCTACGACCGTTAATCGCATCGTGCTCTTACATATCCGTAAGTATCCCTGCCGATAATTATATTTACGAAAAAACATACCCGTCAACAGAGACGACCTGTTGATCGTCCTTCAAGACCAAACAAAACATCGCACGACAAAGAACAAAGGAAAATTGTCCGCCGACGCGCGTGTAGCAAAAATTTATTCACGCTGTCGACTCGACGTTTTACGATTACTAAAGCACGTTAATCGGGTCGTTTGTCGTAACTGGAGACTTATAGACGCGAATAAATAGCGCATTATATTTACGAGTATCTTCAATGGACTGTTCGACGGAATTTTCGAATTAGTTCGAGCGGTCGGGTCCGAACATTCCTTCAACTGTTTCGTACTGCGTGCGGAGTCTTGCACCGCAAAAGTTTCGGCGTTTCGGGTTATTTTGTGCACAAATACAAGCGGTAGGTTGTGAAAATTCGCTCATCGCTTCCTCGCCGGTCAATTCATTCACGAAGTTATGACAATGTTATTCGCAATCGCTGTACTTGCCGGCCAAGGACGTTTTGTCTTTGTTGAAGAAAATTACGATTGCCTGATGTTAAAATGGCGTATGCAGTGTGTGTGAGCTGCGTTTATACGCCCTTCTAGCGGTAAATCGGCAGTATGCCCCCTTTTCTTTGATCTCCTGTGATGACATGGAAGATAATCCACAAACATTGTATCTTCTAGCAACATCGAAAGTTTTTTTTGGGTGTCAATAAAGCTTGCGTTTGGACTGATTTATTGACAAATTCAAACTGTTGTAATTCTAGAACTGCTAAATCCATTTTCACTGCGAATTATACACAGTGTGAATATTTCTTGCTTACTTTTCCTTGAAAGCAAGATACAGTAGAACCTCGATAATCCAAATCAATGAAACTCAAGCCTAGTTCAGATTAACGATTATTTGGATAATGGAAATTATCCAAATAATCGAAGAAAAATAACATACTTAGGTAAAACATCAAAAAAGAAGCTAACAATGTGCTAGTCCCGCTTAAAAAAAATCTACTTTTTTCTACTGTAAGAACATTATGCTTCCACTTAGAGACAGAAATACCGTTTGTCAGTGCAAGAATGCACTCGACTACAAAACTGTTGTATAATTACAAATAATTTTCCACATGCATGTATATGAATATCTCCGCGTGTTGCTGGGAACTAATGAATACCATATAACAAACCAACGTATAAGCAGTGTATAGATGCGGGATACAAGTGTGGCTGTACTTGTAACGAAGCATTGCTCCATGATAATATGACATTAAAATTTTACACCAAGGTTCGGAAAATAGATATTCGGATAAAGCATGTCGCAGTCGAGATAATAAAGGATTCATATAATCAAGGTTCTATTGTAGCACAAAATTGTCACAAACAAGAACGATAACGATTCCCTGGCTAGGAGTCTGGAAAATAAAATTGATTTATATATTTTTATGTGAATAGCATTATATACAAGCAGATGCAAAAAGTAAAAACTTGTTTTCTGCAAATAAGTAATAATAATAATAACAATAATTATTAATATTTACAGAAAGCAAGTATAAACTTATACAGTATGCTTAAAATATATATATATATGTATATGTGACATACAAACCTAACTTCTTCGATAACTGGAAGTTTTTGCAACATTTTTATATGACTCAATGGTAGGATATGTATTAACGAGTCGCTGATTACCTATATGATGGCAAAACTGTAAAAACAAACGTTCTCTTCCTCAACAGAAAAAAATGTCGGCGCCCAGAGGCAGAGGAAATGCTTTGCTTGATTTATTGAAGAAAAAGCAGCCCGGTACATCGTCCGAGGAACCGGCGCCCCCTCCCGTGAGCGCTCCTCTGCAGGAAGCTCCGGCTCAGCCACCACCAGTTGCAAGAGGACGGGCGAGCCTTCTCCACTTGGCCCAAAAGTTTCAGCAGTCTTCATCGCCCGCGCAGCCGTCAGCTTTTGTCCAGCCTCAGCCTCAAGCTTTGCAGCCTCCAGCTTTTGCTCATCCCCAGCCTCAAGCTTCGCAGCCTCGACCTCAAGCACCGCCGAAAGCTCCGACACCGACTCTCCCGCCCGCAGCCACACCTCCGCCGAGAAGCGGACCCGCTTCGCTGCTCGGTTTGGCGCAGAAACTCTCGTGAGTTTTTGCAATTCAATTATTATTTTTGTTGCTGTAGAATTTACTAGACTTGAAATTAAAAAAATATATATTGTAGTTGAATTCGTATTGTTTCTTAAATCGCGGTGAAGAATTAATTTCGCAAATTCAACTTGTTTTACATATATTGTATTTATTTATTTTTACATTATTGTAAAGTAATCATGAAGAAGAAATTTGTATTCTTCTGATTTGCTATAAAAAAAAATTCAGATTTTCATCAAATGTGTGTGGATGTGTTTGTCTGTAGTGATGCAGCAACTTCGAGAAGCATATCGCCAGCGACGACAGAAATCTCCACACATCCAACATCGTCCGGGGATGGAGGCGGGGTTCTTGGCCGCTTGGCTCTTCTGGCTGTCGACGGCAGGTCCCAAGGCACCAACAATTCCGAGCCCATATCGCGGCAAGGAGAGAGCGGCAAACCGTGAGTTTACGATACAAACTCTTATTACAATGGCCGAACGCGACACGGCGATAAAATTATTCGAGGAATCGCTTCTTTGCTTCTAGCGTAACGTATACACCTCAAGTTCTCGAAACTGTGTGGCGAGCTTAAAACTTTAAGCAAAAGAAATCTGAATATATCACGACGAATCTTAGACAAAAAGTAAATAAACGCTCAGTTGATGTTGAAAAAAAAATCGTTTGTAAGAAAATGTCATAATTGTTCATCGAATTGCATATAAAAGTTATTGGGTTGGAAGACATTTATTTTACGACGAGAAACAAGTTCTGGGGTGGAACTTTTAAAAACGAGCTTACAATGTAAGGAGATTGGAACGCTTCGCACTAGTCAAATGAGTGCCACATTTTTTAAACCGTTTTTACAAACTTTTACGCATCCATTGATTATTGTAATGGTTATTTGTAATACAGCGGAGGTCCCTAAACTAGAAAAACATTAATTGCAATGAATTTGAAAAAATATTAACTGGTTTGTGTTAATTTTCGAAAAAGGTAAATTTTTCGTATTTTTCATACCTTTTCGAAAATGAACACTAACCAATTAATATTCTAGTAAAATCATTGCAATTAACGTTTTTGTGATACAAATAATCATATACTATAATCAATTGATACGTAAAAGTTTGTATAAGCGACTTTAAACATGTAGCACTCATTTAACTAGTGTGCAGCGCTCCAAAACCTCCTTAATAATATCTTGTGTTACACAGAGTTTTGTTATCCGCAGAATTGACATAACGGCCAACTACATAAACCTCGAAATAGCGCCGGGGAAAGGAATCTTTCGCTACGAGGTCAAATTTTCGCCAGAGGTAGACGCTATTTATCTTCGTCGAAAGCTGCTTAATCAGCATGCTGAAGCGATAGGAAGTGCCAGAACGTTCGACGGTGCTATGCTCTACTTGCCCACAAAGTTACCTCAGGCCGTAAGTGAAATAATTTTAAAAATCGTAAAGCTTCGTAACATCGAGGTTGTATTATTTATCCGAACGTTCATTCGATATAAAATGTTTAATGTGTAAAGTGTAAACTTCAATTGAAACTGTGAGATCATGATATGTCGAAATAATTTGAATATGTTGTTGTTTGCGAGAAACAGTTGACCGAAAAAAATTGGAGGCATTTTTTAGCACCCTCAGATAGGGTAAACCAACCAACGAATGGACAGGGCCAATGAATGAACACTTTCCATACGAACACGTGCATAAAAAACGTCTATTTATTGGCTTTTTCGTCTGCTTAACTTCCCATTCATTGCCCGATTTACCCTACTTCCCATGCGGTTACAAAAGAAAATTTATTATGTCGTAAGATGAAAATTATCGGGGCTTGAAGATTCGATGAAAAGAAGTAGGCCGTCAAAGAATAATTTTTATACAACATTTACCTGATAATTTACAGAGAACGATTTTTCAATCGGTACATCCAGCTGACGGTTCCAACATAACCGTCACGATCATATTCCAAGCTCAGCAAACGCTGGCCGACAGTATACCATTCTTCAACGTTCTTCTCGGAAGAGTTATGCAAGCTCTCAAGCTTGTTCGCATTGGTCGTGACAATTACAATCCGCGTTGCGCTCACGCAGTGCCTCAACACCGCATGGAATTGTGGCCAGGCTACGTAACTGCGATCGACGAATACGAGGGTGGCCTGAAGCTGAACATAAACGCTTCGCATCGCGTAATGCGTACGGATACTGTTCGCGATCTGATGTGAGTAACTTCTTGTTACGCAAAAAAAAAAAGAAGAAAATACATGATTGAATAGTTTAATAAAATGATTAATTTGATTTTGTGCAGAACGGACATCTATAAAAGTAACCGGGCAAATATACGGGACGCTGTGAACGCCGAGGTGCTCGGCGTAACAGTACTGACCCGATACAATAATCGAACGTATCGCATAGATGACATTGATTGGGACAAGACTCCCAAGTTTGCGTTCGACCGAAAGGGCGAAAGCATTGTCGTTCATGAGTATTATAAGACGCATTGGAACATCGAAATAAAGGATCTCGAACAGCCGCTCCTTGTTCATCGGTACAAGGAGAAAACTCCGACAGGCGAGGTAAAAATACGCAGCGTTAAAGCGAAACAAGAATCACATACACACATCACGTCAGACAATTTTTTTGAACTAAAAAAACATTACCCTATGGCGTAGGGAATATATGGTTTCTAACCATTTTTAATGAAATGTCGAGTTACCCTAGCAACTTGAGTAACCGTTATTTTTGCCTCCTCATAAAGGAAGCTTTGTGTTGGAGAAAAAAAAATGTTCGAGTTTTTTATGAAGATGTGTTCAGAATATTCCAAAACATCAAAAAATCACATTTTTGAAAAAGCAAAACTGTGGAATAACCGAGAAACTTACGGTAGTTCCGGTAAGTCACCTTTTTACTCCGTAGAAATAACCGAAAAAACAACGGTATTTCTTTCATCTTCTGGGCTGGTGCGAATGTCAGACAGAGGAGCTAGTAATCCGGGTATGATTTCTGATCGCGGCCCTGCAGTTATTTTTTCAGTTACTCAAACAAAAGACGACCGTTCGCAAGCACGAGCAACGTGAGATCTCGCACGCGCATGCGCAGAGATTGAAATGTAGATATTCTTACTTTTATTTTAATGGTATAAAAAAGTGACCGGAAATTACCGTAATATTTTGGATAATTTTTACGGTTGTCTAAGCTGCTAGGGTAATTACATACGATTTTTTCCCGATCGAAGATACTTCCATCTTGTGTGATGGATAGATTCTGCGGTCGGGTGTCTGGCTGTTGGCAAATTTGTGCCAATAGCGGAAACAAATAGGCCTAACTCAGAATGAATTGCATTTTTATTTCAGACGAAGGAATGTACCTCACTCCTCGTGCCAGAGCTTTGCTACTTATCGGGTTTAACGGACAAGCTTCGTTCCGATTTTCGTGTGATGCGAGATCTGGCAGTGGTGACGCAGGTAGCACCGGAAGCGCGAAGAAATGTTATTCTTCGTTTCATAAAGGACGTTCAGAGCAATGAAGTCGCGAGGGAAGTGTTGAACGGTTGGGGTCTTCGAATGGCCGGGGACACGGTGAATTTGAGCGGAAGAGTTTTGGAGCCGGAATTGATCATGTTCGGAGAAGGCAAGAGTTTCACTTCGCCGAAAGCTGACTGGTCAGGTCCTGCCACGAAAAATCCCATGCTTCGCACGGTAATTATAATTGAAAAAAAATATATGTATTAGAAGTTGAAATTGAAATTATTCTAAACGAAGAGACATCAAAATATGTCAAGTTTACATGATTAAAGTTTACCGATAGATTTTTGGCTTCCTCGTAGAGAATCATGCAAAAATTTCAAAATGCCAAAATTTAAACGGTTAGATGCATTTTCTTCAAATAAGATTCAAATTGCAGCTAGATACCTTGAGGTTTACGCCAATTTCACAGTTTTTATTGATTTTTCAAAAGAATCACAATTTCATAAAATGTGATCGCTTGGATGATAAATTTCGGACTTTCATCGTTCAAAACGACTATAACTCGGAAACGGCTTGAAATATCTACTTGAAATTTGTTACACTAGTAGAGTGTTCAAGTCAAGAAGAATAAATTAAAAAGTGCCTCCAAACGCGGAAATTTCAGTTTGAAATTTCCTACAATAAATTTTGCGGTACATTTTGACGTCTTTAAATTTATAAGATGTTTTTTTGCGAAAACCGTTTCCCCTATGCGGAAGCAAAATGAACATATTTAATTATGAACGGTCAGTAAATAAAAAAAAATTGCTATATCTTGTACGCAGTTACTTCGTTAAACATAATATTCTTCTGCTTACAGCCTCACATGAGAAATTGGTGCATCTTGGCCACCGAAAAAGATGGTAGAATATGTACGGAGTTCGTTTCCATGCTGAAAAGAGTCGCTAGGGACATGGCGATGAATGTAGCAGAACCGGTTTACATAAAGCTTAGGAATGATCGTACGGAAAATTATCTCGCTGAGATAAGAAAAATCCTTACTCCTGATCTTGACATGGTAGTCGCGATTTGTCCCACCAACAGGAACGATCGCTACGCGGCTATTAAGAAGTAAGTTATTACTAGTCTTGTTATTATAGTAATTAATTATATTCCCATTATTTCTTTCGTGTCTGAAGGCTCTGCTGCGTCGAATCGCCAGTAAAATCACAGGTGATCATAACGAAGACAATATCCCGAAGCGACAAACTGAAGAGTGTTTCGGAAAAGATAGCACTCCAAATTAACTGCAAACTGGGCGGTGCGCTGTGGGCATTGAAAATCCCTTTCGTAAGCAAACTACATGTGAATGTATGCATAATTATAGTCAGCCGTAGAAATATTGGCTGATATTATTAGTATATATTTTAGGAAAACTGCATGATCTGCGGAGTCGACGTGTACCACGCTCCTGCGGGGCAAAAAACGAAGGGAAGCGTTGCCGCATTCGTTGCCAGTCTCGACAAACCTCTGACCTCGTGGTACAGCAGAATTTGTCTTCAGCGTCCGAATCAGGAACTGGTTGACCTGCTCAAAGTTTGTCTCGTCGCGTCGATTAAAGCATACGCTAAGGTGAGAACATTTCTCCTGGCACTTTCTACCGACTATGCATGTTTACACTCGTGAATTTCTTATTGCAGAAAAATGGATCTTATCCGCAGAGGATCATTCTGTATCGCGACGGAGTCGGAGACGGACAGCTCGACATGGTCGCCAAGTACGAAGTCAGGCAACTGCAGGAAACTTTTGCCACCATTGACTTGTCGTACGAACCGAAGCTAACGGTGATTGTCGTGCAAAAACGAGTAAACACTCGATTGATGGCGGCTCTTGTGAGTAGACAAATTTTCAAATTGATAAAAATCGATGCTCGACAGTACTTGAGTGCCGGGTACTTGTTTTGTACTTCAAATGCGTACTCGAAGTACACAAGTACTTTTTTGAAGTACTCTAGGGCCTCGACTTCATGAACAGCGGCGGGACCGGCTCTCGCTGACACGCACGAAAATCGAGGCAGCGCCATGCCCCGCCCATAGTAACTGTCGAGCATGGCAAATAGCTTACTGCGTCGATCGATATTCACTAGGTGGTAGGGACTGATACGGAAACCGAGGCTCCACAAATCGAGGCCCTAGTGTATTGGAAGTATTTTTTTACGATTCGACGTTCCAAGTACGAGTACTTTTTGAGTACACGGTCGGATTACGGATACACTATGAGTAGTATGATATCCCGTTTCTATGAATATATGATTATCTGTCCGAACTTTTCAATAAGTATAATTTTAACGACCATTCATTAAAAAAATTAGTATTCAAAAAAATGCCCCAAGAAATGTCTGAAAAAAACGAAAAGGACGAGAAGGGACCGTTTTCGTTTCTTTTAATGACATTTTTTATGGATTTTTTTTTGTGTGAAAAAAGTGAAGAATAGATTAAAAATAAAAAATTACTTGAGGAATACTTCAAGTACAAAAAGTACTTGATAATTTGTATTTTATATTAGTATCTTTTGGTACTTTGCCCGGCTCTGATAAAAATAATTATTATACTAATATGGTTGATAACATTGAGAATTGTTTGTTTTCAGCGTGGAAATCTGCAAAATCCGCCACCAGGTACGGTGGTTGACAGTATCGTGACACGAAGAAACTGGTATGACTTCTTCCTCGTTCCGCAAACGTCTCGTCAGGGAACCGTATCCCCGACGCACTACATCGTTCTTCACGACGCAGCGAACATGAAGACTGATCACGTACAGCGTTTGTCGTACAAGCTCTGCCACTTGTATTACAATTGGCCGGGAACGGTGAAAGTTCCAGCGCCTTGTCAGTACGCTCACAAACTGGCTTATCTCGTTGGTCAGAGTATCGGTATGGAGCCGGCAGACAGTCTTTCTGGGAGCCTGTACTACCTGTAAATTCGCAGGTTTGATCTTACCGCTTTTTTTTTGGTATTTGCTCTGATAGCTTTGTTTGAACGGTATCCGAACACTTGACAAATATGATTTGACCTGGACGATTTTTCTCATAGCTTTTATGGCTTTTTTTCTTTTTGACGGTATTCAAAGCGTTAACAAATGTTATATTTAAGTTGATCGCTCAGATACAACCTACAAGTATTATGGAAGGATAGATCATTGGAATTTCTGTGGGGACGATAGTATTAGTTTTAGAATTTTTGTTCCTTTACGTAGAAGCAAGTACTTCTAACAACGGTATAGTTTGTTTCGTAAATTTAATATAATTACGAAGACCGAGAAAGCGGCTGTCGTGGATTACGTCCGATGTTGGTACCGACTTGACACAGTTTCGATGAAAAGTACTTTGGTTTTTTGTCGTCATTTTTGAAGGATATAAAAATCATCGGAAGATCAGGAGACCCGAATTCCGATTTTTATGGAAATAGTGTTACAAGTTTCGTGATGAACATTTCGCATTGGATTTGAAAATTGGTTTGTGACCAATTTCAGCTATACTTGTTCTCAAATTATCCCCTGTGGCAACTGCAAAAATGTTTGATTAGGAAAAATCGGGATCGAAGAACGATTATTGTAATTCAGTTGTTTCGACAGAAGTCCCAGACTCTCGATAAGTTGATATAATGTGTATCTCAGGATTTCGTATGAAACATAACGAGAATGGATTGAATTTTTTGTGGAGCCGTGAAATAAATGGGAAAGGGATAATTCAATTACAATGTATCGACCGTCGAGACAGCAAGTTGGCGACACGAAATAGAATCCAGGAGGATTTCCCGCCGTCCTAGCATTCTAGATTATCCAGATATCCTTCGTATCGGCAGAACTATATAAGATTTCCGTGCGCTCGCAGCCACTCTTGTAGAGAACGGCTATACCGCTTATTGCGTTCCGTCCCCTAGGGAAACATTTTCTCTGGGGTTCTTCAGTTTTTCAGAAGATAGCGCGACGATGTCCCTTTTCACATAATTCGTGTCGTAATTCGAAAGCTCAATTTTTTTTCTTTTTCGCCAATAATGTAATTTAGTATTTCAGTAAAATAACTATAAAATATTTCGCATTAGTCATCAGTCATCATTAACAGGCAGTTCGTTCAAACATTCTCCCGGCGATGTTTTAACTTTTTTTCTTCTTTTTTCAATGCCAAGTACGAATGAATGATATTATTTTCCGAGACACAAGACGAACGGGATTTTGAAACACGTGTGGTTTGCACGTATCGTCCACCGGTGTGATGTGAGTTATTAGTTTTCCTATGCCCGATGAATATCAATGAACGGATGGGCTATGGATATAATATCTGTCCGGAGCCGCGGTTTACGTATATTAGTAACTGCTGCTGCTGCGTTTATACAAGCCAGTATCATCGCCAGTTGTATATACGTACACGGGGAACAGCCCGCCGCCAGACTTCCAGCCCCCATAAAATCTCGCAATTATGACATAAATCATTGTTGATTGCCGTGCAATATGACGGTGGTTGACGGTACGGTACGGGAGCCGGAAGGTTTACAATTAGCATATCGGAGGGGTTCCTCAGTCTTCGACGAAGCCTCTGCGGGAAATTAAGCCGCCGCGAGACCGATTTCTACGGCATACTATAGCTAGCTTTACGCTCAGCTACATAGGTATAGCGTCGCGTTGTATCGGCGAGCGTGTTGTTTAAGTTTTCCAACAAAAAAAATTGCCACTTCGTAAATAGACGGACACGATTACGGATTTCGATGGAAATTTACTTTGAAGTAGTTGAATTGCAGGATATAAGAAATATTCCTCTTCCAGTTATAAATCCCCGTTCCTATGGAAATCAAACCTTCATCGGTATCGATTACAACCCTGCTCCGTTCTTAAATTGATCCCTTTAATTTTTTACCTTTACATTTAAAAAATGTGTTATATTTGCACAAATAATTTTAAATATATAAATAATAAATATAAAATTAGAATATTAAAAAGAATTCAGATCGTTCTTTTTATATCAAATTTCATTTCGATCGAAGCCTTACTTCGCCTTATTATTGGAAGCCAAAGACAGTCGTGTGTTACTGTTTGCTTTCCCTTTCGTTTAACCCAAAAACTGAATGGGCCAATCGGAGCTCCCGTATTTTTCTAATAAAATAAAGCAATAACAAAAAAGTAATTCGTTTAAATGATTTAGAAAAACGTGTCAACATAATAAATTACGATCTTCTTAATTCACCTATTTTCACGCACTCTTTCTCGGGAAGGCGAATGCGATAGCAGTTTCTACACAAACTCAACCGGAGCATAACTGACTGTCGAAAACGGTTCTTTCTTTTTCGTTCTTTGTCGCGTCTGCAAAATTACGTTCAAGTCATTGACATCACGTCAATGACTTTAAAGTTGTTTGATCGAGTTTTGCATTCCCACTTAACATCGATACGTGAACATTTTTAGATACTGAATAAGCTCCGTGAATTTATATAACGTGAAAAAAAAAATATATAACGCATAGCACCCTCGCAATTGTCCGGGTGATCACGCATGGTTTATTCAGTGTAATATCAAACCGAGTCTTATAAGTCCTGATATAATACGATATATATTTTCTGAAGAAGGGTGGTAAGACCCCGGCGACAAGCGAGGAAGGAGACGAGGGTTGCCAAGATGGAAAAAGAAAGCTTCCAGTTTTTTTTTGTCTTCTGTCATCAATTGTCTCTGCACCCTCATCCTCCCCAGTGGCGCAGGTGCTTCCTCGAGATCCGATTCTCTCTGTTTCCCCTCAAAATAAATATCGCTCTCTCTCTCTCTCTCTCCCCTCCTCTAAGTAGAGGGGGAGAGACTTTCTTCCCTCTCGCATGGCTCTCAACGACCCTCGCAAGGTACCCTCTTCGTTCCGAACCCGATCCGACAGCGGCTACCCTCGGTTTTATCATCCCTCCCGTATTTCACGGTCCGCAAGTACGCAACTTGCAATCATAACGAGAATATAATACGCGGCTCTATCGTGAGTACTTAATTTCGCGAACCGCTGTTTAGCAAATTTTTTTCTAAACAGCGTTCTGTTTTTCGCATTGACCGAACTTATCGGGACCAAAAAATGAGACAGAATTGAGTTTTGTATATAGAGCACAGCACGCTCGGGGTTCATATTGTTGATTAAAAAAAGAATTGAAATTAAAAGATACGCCGGACAAGAAATTCCAATCGCCGGTGTAAAACGCGAAAATGATGAACTGTAAAAAGCTTTTCGGGGAACATTTTACTTCCGGAATCACACTTTTCGAGGTAGTTTCTGAAATAAAAATGTATCTTGCCGGTGAGACGGAGTTCCGAACGCGAAGCCCCCGAAGGAATATATACCGGGTAAAGTCGATTTTTCTAACGAGTGAAACGTTGTTCTTAAAGTTTTCCGGGAGATAAAGGAATTTATAGGCGGCAGAGGGTACGAAGAAGAATGAGGGATTCAGCGAGATAGGAGCCGAAGTGACAAGCCGGATAGATCACGCCGGAATCCCTTATCTTCTTGAAAGTTCCCGTCTCGGATCGGCGAGTGCAACTTCATGCCCAATGAAACAGACTTGGCTGCTCGCGAAGGAGAGTATAACCGCCTTCTCTGCTACGACGTTTCTTCATCGTGCACGCGATCTCTCGGCCGACCCCGTCTCGCTTCCGTTTCCGTTCCGACTCCTCGACGTTTACTTTCCTTTTTTTTTTTTTTTTACTATCCTGAAATGGAAGAAATTCAAAGTTTCCGCGGTAATTTTACGGGTAATTTGCCGGGCCATTTCCTCTAGCCGAGCTCCCTCGGGATGACCAGGATTAGGCAGGTCGGGGACCAGGAACGCCTCTCCTACGGTGCGAGTAGGCGAGGGACTTATCAGAATACCGAATTGTTTCGCGGCGCTTCACTTAATTCCCCTCTTCTCGGGTTAATATTCTTCTCGCTCTAATGTCGCTGTTTTCACACAAAAAAAAAAAAAACAAAAAACAAAAACCGTTCCCTTATTCAGCAAGACTATAAATCCCAGCCCAGACAATCGCACGTGCGATTGTCGATGATGCACGAAGAATCGTGAACCGCAGACTCCTGCCAAGATAACTCAGTTTTGGCCCCGCGGGCCCGCGAGCCATCAGTCCCAAATCCATTAACGCACCGTACGAGCTTAAAGGTTTGCGACCGCGCGAGTTTCCCGGCACTCCATCAGGATAAGATTAACGCGAAAATCAAGTTCCCTGGGAGGAGGTTCGGTTCATGGAGGTCCCCGTGTGCTGCGACGTGGCCTTTGTGGCGATTCGATAAATCATTGGATTTCCAGAGGTTTCTTCCCCGGCAGTTCCCTCCGCTCCTCATTGTCAGACCCGACAACTACTCGCGTGCCCCTACAATCCCGCGACCCCACGGGAGGCAAAAAAAAAAAAACAAGGCCGAGTCAATCCGCTTTCGAGCGGGGAGATGCCATCCGAATTGGAAAGACACTCACCCTCGCCTTTCGCCAATCTCAAAAGACGCGAGGCACCTGATACCTTCGAACATTAGGACGGACGAGGACGTGCCCGTCGTGCAAACTGTTCTTTCAATAACTTTTGCATTATTAACAATTCCCG
Organism: Exephanes ischioxanthus; assembly: GCA_958510785.1. Taxonomy (NCBI): domain Eukaryota; kingdom Metazoa; phylum Arthropoda; class Insecta; order Hymenoptera; family Ichneumonidae; genus Exephanes; species Exephanes ischioxanthus. The sequence goes on along the minus strand of OY294022.1, from coordinate 17,526,236 downwards.
GGTTCGCTGATCTTTCCCGCCCGCCAAAGTCTTCGCGAGAGCGAGGGCGAGAGATTCCCTTCGCCGTCCACGGGGCATGCGCTTGGTTCTTTGAGAACGTAAGTTCCAACGCGACTCCTGGGGATAGGCTAAAGGGAATTCGCCTCGTCCGGGCGAAGGATCAACTTCTTTTTTATAAATTCATAATACCCTCGCGAACGTGTAGGCACGTGAGAAATATTCTTTCGAGCATTTCTCGAGAAAAATATTCGAGTTTGTCTGTCGATACGCTCGGCCCCTTTTCGCAACACGAGTCGAGGCGCGATTTAGTACGGCATCGAGGGAAAATCCCTCTCTGGTTGGGAGAAAATAAAATCTCTGAAGGTAATCGCTGTTTTATGCGATAAATACTACAGTAATATTCAGGATACAGATATTGTCGAACGAAGGTTTCCTGGTTATTTTTTGAACAATTGTTATTGTTTCATGAATCAGTTGATACCTGTTCGGCATTATTATAATTATTATGCAAAATTTTGTATTTACGAATTAATTAATTGGATGTTGAATGTTTCAGATTTTTGAAAAATTCCGTTGATATTTGTGTGTGATACTTGTATATATTATTGCCCAACGGCACCAATGCGAGGGCTGCAAAGAGGGCTCTTTCGGCTCATCGAAATGGCTGAGCTTGAAATGTTTGGGAATCCCCGGAACGTGGTAAAAGATAGAGGGAAGAGGCTTGGGTCCGGCGAGAATCCTTCCTTTCCTGAGGGGTTAACAGCCCCATCGAGCTTTCGGCGGAGAGATAGAACGAGGCGGGTGAGAAAGAGGTTCCGGATATATACGGAAGAGGTCGAAAAGCGGAATGGTGAGCTGGGCAGCTTCTAATCTCGCGGTATCAGCCCTTCGCAGGGGCAATGTTTGGCCCTTAGTTTTATAGTCCAGTACCCTCCGAAACGTCGAAGCTAGGGCGGGGAACCCTTTTCCCTTTTAATCCGTTCTGGCCAACTACGCTATCCCGTATAAGGTGTCTTCTTTTCCCATTCAATGGACCTTCATTTCACCTCATTTGTATTCAATGGCAACGTCCCGAATCCCGTGGCGTGACCAGGGATTTAAAACGGAACGATTGCAGACCTAACTCGATGATGGGTCGTTACTTATCGCCGAAGAAATCACTCGATTCTTTCGTCGATCTATTTCGATAAGAGCTTTTACAAAAACTACGTGTTTGGACTTTTTCTTCAGTTCCTGATATCTCTTTAATTACCTTTAATATTATGTGTTAAGAAACTTTGGCAACTACAAAAATTTACCAAAACGTCCTTCAACAAAAACCCTCAACGACCGTATCGTTAAATCTTTTTCAATTTGCCTGTTTTACAATTTTTTATGATCGGAAGAGTTATTTGCAGATGAAATTGAGAAACCCGACTGAGCGTGAATTTCGCACCACGAGACTTCGTCAGGTACTTCGTCATTTCTCAACCACAGTACGCGAAGGATCAAGATCTTCTGAGGTGTGAGCAGGGAATAATGCTCAGATATCGAAGAAAATAAATGAAAGTCCTTCGATTTCAAAGCTCGAACATTCGTTTATTCGCGAGGGTCCGCGATGAAGGTGTATAGGTCTTAGCGATAGTTCAAGGAGAAACGTTTTCTCCTGGACGAATGAGAATCGGCTTCGATTCCCGGGAGAGAGGAAAAGCGGGAACCCTCGGGCTCTCTCCCGAACCTATCCCTGCCCAACGTTTTCCTCCGACTTTCACGACATTGATGTATCGCAGGTGAGATACCAATCCCCGGAACGGAGGGAACAGCCACCGACTTCGGTGCGGTAACGTACGCAGTCTTTCCCTCCCTCCCTCTCCCCTTTCGGTAGTACTTACCACCGCTAACCATCAGCGAACCATAGGATCGAGTGACTCCTGCGACCATTAACGCAAATTGAGAATAAGAAACGTCTCGAGTGTTCGGCAGCGCAGGACCGAGTAGGCTAGGGAATGAGAGAAACGGTCTCCCGGTAGTGCTCGGTTGAATTGATGATCCCATTCGGATTCGCATAATGGAGAAAGTTCGTCGGGGAGAGTTCGAACGAGCGACTTCAGCCAGTCAGGAAGTAACACTTTCGAGAATGCGTCTACGATGAGCTTTTTGCATGAAATTCTGTGTCGCCAGAGTCCAGGCTTTTGCCTAAAAGATCAATAAAAAAAATCCTGAAACATGTTGAAAGATGAATGAAAAAAATTGGACGGGTAAAAATGGTATAAACGAATATTCGACGGTACCCCTGTTTGGAGCTAATCAAGACATTGCTCAGCGACATAGGCATCGAAGTAGTTCTGTAAATTGTAATTGAAATGATGGTGTTTTGCTGGTAAACTTCGCATGAAACTTGCGATGGAAGTAATAGAATATCATTTATTTTGTAAAATTTTTCCCTTTTGACAGGAACAGTCTTTCGTTACAGTTGAATTGTTTTTTTTACACACGCCTATAGCGTTTTCCCAATTTTCAGGGTCCCCCTGTGACATGAATAATATTGCTGAATAATGCGCTCAGAAAAGAATCTGGGATAAATGACTTTACCGATCGGGAAAAACTTACCATGGCGCACAGTAGTATGGAACAGTGGCGCCACCTGTGGTCAAAAGATTTATGAGCGCACTTTTCGTAGCTTTAAGGTGATGTGAAACACTATGGAGTATGGTATTTCACATCACCTTAAGGTGATGTGAAATACCGCCGTCGGTAACAAAAACTGTACTGCATGCCGTTTTGAGACCGCAGTCCGCCGACGAAAAAGGAAATTGTCTTTCCCTGGAGAATCGGCAGACGCAGGGAAAGACAATTTTCTTTTTGCTCGGAGGTTTGGGGTCTCAAAACGGCATTTATTACAGTTTTTGTTACCAGTTGATCACGGGGCAGGTGGGCGGGGGGTTATACCACATTACCTTAAGAGCATGTAAAAGCATGTGCACTCTCTCACTCCACCGCAAGTCTAATGGCGCTATCTCTCTCGCACTTCTGGCTCCGTCACGTGACTTTCACTTCACCTTAATAATGGAGTTAAAGTAACGCAAAGCTCACGTTACTTCAACAAATGTTATGCCAAACATTCGTCGGTGATCTGGCAGTTTCTGCGGTAGGTGGCGCCCTTGTTCAAGAGGTATGGTAATTTTTATCTCAGTGTACTCGTAGCGGCCGTGTCGATACTTCCGGTCATTAGCTTTGCGATTTGATCGAATGTTCGTGCAAACTTTCGGGGGTTTAGCCGATCGCGAGACGGTTTTGAGGGTTACCGAGAGCAAGAGCTTTTTGTCGTATCCACGGCCATGCGCGTCGAGTATTTGACTACGTGCCCAGGCAAACCATCTCTGTATAATGTGTGGCGGCGACGGACGATATAACACAGGGGGACGGACCGCGGTTGGTTAACGCTCGGGAGGCACGAGTCCGCAGGTCGCGGGCGATCCTTTACAGTGCGAAAGCGAGCGATGGAGAGGAACGAGGCGCGGAGTGCGAGTCTGAGCGTGGAAGAGAGGCTGCGGATCTGCGAGGGAGACAGTTGAAACGAGAGGGTATGAAGCTTCGGTGTTTACAGCTTGCGAGCGAGAGAGAGTAAGTACGAGAGTATGGTCGAGTGCCGAGAGGGGAGGGCGAGCTATAGGAGATGCGCGAGGGGTCGACAAAGCCAGGAGTGAGCTAGAGCCAGCAGCAAGCCGCAATCAATAGTCAAATACGACAGTTGAGATGTCACTAGGATGGGTACCTGTGATAGAGGGCGTGTCGACTCTAATTATGCAGTCATCCCTCAATGCCCGGTTCCAGCACGGCGCTCCATTCGAGCCGTTTGCTCGTTCAAGCCCCCCCTTCCCCCTTCCTTCCTCCGCGTAGTACGTTCAGCGCGGGAGCCATCGTAGTATGTTATAGCGTCGGTCGGGACTACAGGAGCTAGCGCGCTCGAACAATTGGTCTTCACCTACCACTTTCGAATCGATGTTACGGGAGAGAAAGATATCAAGAGCATGATATCGAGCGTTTCTCTCGGTTAATATAATTCCACCGCAATCCCGCACCGGATATGCATTCCGGTCGAATTTTTATCGATATCGAGGTATTACTGGGGTTGTATATTACTACAACGGTTAGCGAACCAAACGATTCTACTCTCCGCGTTAGGGCCAATTATGTTCGCATAGCTCGTTATCGAGAAAACAAGTTAAAATTCCAATTATATCAGTGTAATCGTTTTCTAGGTTATGGACTTGGTTGCGATTGCTCATGTCGCTACCGCGCCTCGGCTCTAGGTCTTAAACGACCCAGTTTCCGAGAACGCTTTTCACAGAAGCGGAGCAGCTTTTTCAATTAAACTTCTGGATGCCAGAGTGGAAAATATGTCGTAACTCGTCGGGCCCGAGGTGCGAGGTGAGTCAATTAGGAAGAACTTTCAGTTTGATCGAGAAAGTATGTGCGGAGTTCAAATGAAGAGAAATTATTATACTATTGGAATTTATCGATTGACCAAGTTTTTTTTTCTCTTTTTTTTAACTCTGGTACACCGCGAATACCGGACAGAGCGAGATTATGATGTGAATTTATCGAACGAACAAGTTTTTTTTTATTTAGTTCTTTTAACTCTAGAACACTGCCCATACAATTTTCGCAGTTCATTAACGTCGTACGCGGGCCTGGCCGACCCGATGACTTCGTCAAATGCCAAATCAAACGCCAATTTGCCAAAGATCAATATTTTTCAGTTCAATAGTAGTAAAATGTTAACGGGATGTAAGCAACATGGATATTCGAGTGTCATGACGATATAGTAAATAGCACAGAAGTTACGAGTTTCACAAACGAACCTGAATCGAAAAACAGTAGAAAAAAGAATGTAAAAGTGGTAAAGATTTTCTTCAAACGACTCAGGTCCACCGGAATCCAGGTGCAGTGTTCGAGGCTTAAAATTTGTGCATCTCCATCCTACCTACTAATTACAAAATCCAATGCTGCTTCGAACACGATTTGTTCGAAGCAGCATTCGAACAAATTTTCATACTGTTTCATACTATATAGACTAGACTATTAAACTAATAGACTATTTTTCATATTATTTTTTTTTCTTTTTTTGCATTTCCATGCAATTTTATAGGAATTCTTAGTGTTCACTTGTCGGTTTTGAATTGCCTCGATAAAACTTTGTTGTTATAGATACGATTTATTTATAACAACAAAATTTTATCGAGGCAATTCAAAACTGACAGGTGAACACTAAGAATTTCTATAAAATTGCATGAAAATGCAAAAAAAAAAAAGAAAAAAATAGTATGAAAAATAGTCGGCATCTACTCCATCACGAGTACGTTGAGTCACAATTTCTATTGCACTAGCGATTTTTCTTGGTCTCGTTTTACTGTGCATGGCTATTTAACAGTATACCAGCGAACGCGATGATACATTTATCATAGATCGTTAACTCCCGGTACACCGAGAGAATCGTATCGTTTCTCGGTCGGGTCTTCGAGGTCTCCTCGCTCTGCTGTTCCGTGCCTCTTGCCTTTCTCATGCAAATAATCTCTCGGGAGGGAAGTGCTCCCGGCGCGGAGAGAGAATCGGCGGGGGGGGGGGGGGGGGGGGGAAGGCAAAAGGGAAGACAGAGTCGAGGAGAGATCTCTCGCGGTACCAGAAACAGCAGAAGCAGAAGCTCTCCTTGTTGGTGCAGGCAACAGTTAATGATGTGGTCACAGGAGTCAAGTCATTACACGCTTATCGTTCGATCCCATCACCGCACTACCCGTCTTACGTTTACGAGATATACTCTCTATACCATGCCACGCTGTACCGTAGCTGAGGACGGCTCGCTCCGTGGTGCTTCATTTAGATTATGTTAATTAGGCCTTATTTAGATTCCCAGAGAGCGAGAGCTCCACAGTGCAGCGCCGGGAGCTTCTATGTCTCTCTATGTTTTTTTTTTTCTTTATTTCTCTCGCTTTTCTTTTTCTCCTGCCCGTAATTACCTACGGTTTTTCTCTTTTTTTTTACTCCCCGGCTTCCTCTCGATCCCTCGTTCACGTTTGACAAAGTCATTACTGCACGCGGGCACGAGCGATCCGGTCCTGTTTGCGCTCTCTCGATATACACTATATACCTGCTTAATACTCTCGGCATCGGCCGATCTTCCGTTCTCGCATATTTATCGGGGTTTAAACTTCGAGGAACGAGCCGATTGCCCTCGTCCATCTCGCTACGTAAGTGTTTATGTATTATCGGATGAAAGCGCCATATCTCGCTCGAATCTTCCGCGTGAGATACTGATGAATAATGTTCCTATAGCTTCCTTATGATATGTTCCTATAACAAACAAGCCAATAGGGGCGTTTAAATTTTTCATATCGCTTCCTCATGAAAGTTAAAAATTGAAATTTTCATATGCCTTCCTCATAAAACTTGCAAAGTGGAATTTTCATATGGCTTTCTCATAAAACGCGAATTGAAATTTTCATACGGCTTTCTCATAATAGCTGCAAATAGAAATTTTCATATGGCTTACTCATAAAAGTTGCAAATTTTAATTTTCATACGGCTTGCTCATAAAAGTTGCAAATTTTAATTTTCCAATGGCTTTCTCATAATGTTCCTTTATTCGCTAAAGTTCCTCCATGAGGAAGCCAACAATACAGAAAATGGTTTTTCATAGAAGAAGCTTTGCGAATAGAGGAACATAATGAGAATGTCAATTTGCAATTTTTTTTTTTTAATTCTATTTTCGAACTCCTATTAGTTATTTATCATTCAAATCGTCAGGAAAATAAGTCCTCGAAAATACTCGATGAAATACATTGGAGTGCAAATATATAGGACACAGCGAAGTGTTGCACTGGAGCGCAACGTGTGTTCCATTTGTCCTCTCCGGTATCCCATTTGTTCTCTCTGTTCTTTATTTGTAAGTCTCCTGCAAACAAACGGTATCAAGATTTAATGCTCGCCCTTAACTTCACAGGATGATATAGATATACAACTTTAAAAGCCACCTGAACCAGTTCGAAAAAAATAGAGTACGAAAAATAGAGTCCCGTCCAGTAAACTGCACGGGAGCTTAAAACAAGTATGTATTCACGATTGGTCACGAAGCTTATCGATTACCGATAATATCGGTACCTGTAACGCATCTCCTCGATTGTGCGACCACAGTCGGTACGGGATTACATTTTTTATACCACCACTCAGTTCGCAGACTTTGGCTTTTATAATATTCAATCGAGCGATCGTTAATTCGATTGCCGCTTCGTCGAGTCTGCTACCAGAATCGACGAAGAGTCGGTCGGTACGCATCGGGCGAGGCCGGTTGAGTGGCGCGGGGCTCGGGTCGAGCTATGTCGCTCGTTTAACTCCCTCGCATCAGTCAGTCAGTGTTAAACCGGTAGGGCTAGACGGGGAGGCAATCCCGACGAATGTGTCCGGTCAACGGGATCGAACCACAAAAAGCTTAGCTCAACAAATTTAGCCTGACAACGCTCCACCCCACCGAGGCTAATCCATCCGATTTGGATTTATAATCCGGACATTTAATTAAAATCGGGACACCGCGAGACCGCGTCGCGTATTACCGTCGAGCGGAATTTTCCACTGTCGTGGTAACGATTCAACGTGGATATTCGATGTCGAGCGTTACAGTAAATTAACACACGATTTATGAATATTGCTCGAGGGGATATCGGCTTTGATCGAGTGCAGTCGAGTAGAGCCGAATTTGAGGCGATTGTTGGCAAATGGAAATCGCCGGATGTTTCAGGATTCTTTTAATATGCAGAATACGGACTTCCAAAAGAACAATTGATAAAAAATTTGATTTCATTAATATAAAAAATTGTAGATTAAAAGATGATTCAAGTGACCTCGGTCAGCTCTGTACGCGCAGTTATATTTATGCTCGCCCGTTAGTGCCACGACACAGATAATCTTATCCCGGTTCCCATACCTGCATTACACACTTCCCAACCTTCGCCGAAAGTTCGCTTTTACGCACTAGTATCGCAAAGTACTATTATTTCATCAACAACAAAAATGGTAGATTAAAAGATGATTCAAGGGACCCCGGTCAGCGCTGTACGCGCAGGAATATTTATGCTCGCATGTTAGTGCCACGACACAAACAATCTTATCCCGTTTCTCATTCCTGCGTTACACAATTATAATAATCGTTAAAAGCGTGTCGAGATAGGGCCAGAACTGTCCGGTGAAAAAAAAAAAATCGTGATAGTTGAGAAAAGAAGAGAATAATTAATGTGCCTGGTTTAAACGAGGCACGCCGTTTATAAATGTAATCCAGTTAGGTCGTGCGGGAAAGTACCGCACGGTCGATAAACACCACGAAAGCCTCGGACTATAAGCTCTTTCAATTCGTTTTATCGCGGCTACTGTGCTCTACGTCGCGACTCAGCACAGACCTGCGCGCGCACACACACCGAAAAGTTAACGACAATTAATTATTTTATTTCCCCCTCTCTCTGTCTCTCTCCGCGAATATAATAATTATTGGATAATCATCACGGTGTAATTAACAAGCGGTCGTTATTTTCGATCGAAAGCCCGCGGGTTCGATATTCGTTATTGCAACAATGCCGGCCGCTAAAGCGGGCGATTAAAGCGAAAAATCTGAAACGACGAAGCTTTTATACCTCGGATCCGAAAGCACTTACCAATTAAACACATGAACCGCGAAAGTTCTAACGAGGCAGTAAAAACAGAGAATCGGAGGCGCGGAGAGCGAGCGCCGAGCTTTATAATGACCTTACACGAAAATTAGAGCCAGGTGTATAACAGCCCACAATATATCTCGTGACTGGTAGCCATCGGGGTGGGCTCGTAAACTCGTCTCTTTATTCACCAGCCACGGTAGTATATCACGTATTTAAGGTGGCACCGGCACGATGCGGCGTCGAGGTTATGGGCGACAGATACGCCACTCGCGCGCCGTCACATTCCTCTTTAACTCACGATATCTCAAACAAAATTGATGGCAAACGTTTATCAAATGTTTTAATCATATTCGTGTAACGCTCATCCGAAATGTTCTCGTTCGTTTGATCTACTCTAGACTACCGTAAAGTAGAAAAAATGGATTACAGTTTTCGTTACCGACTGAGTCCGTTTCACATCGCCTTGAGAGGACGTGAAACTCCTCAATTGGTAATTAAAACGGTAATCAATTGCTTCAACGATGCTGAGGTCGAACGGTGAAATGCAAATTCTTACATAAAGCTGAAGTGATATTCGCCTCATCTAAGAGTTTGCTTTTAACCGGAAATTATTAGTGCCGTGAGAAAATCAATTACAGTTTTTGTTACCGACCGGGCTTGTGTTGGACGTGAAGGAAGGGGTGTCACATCGCCTTAACTCTTTGAAGCATACCTTTTTTTTACACGTATGACGTTTTAAATACATCGGTTGGTTATTAGTGCATTTTTTCGGAATTCAAAGAGGTGTATACCCTGTGATCCACCGTGCTTCAAAAGATTAACAGCAGATGAAATACCACGGTCGATAATAAAAACTGTAATCAACTTTTTTCACGGACGGCGATATCTAAGGTAAAAAAAAGTGTCCTCGAAAACGGATTGAATGTCAGCTTTCAGTGACACTTTTATCCTGACCGTAGATGTTAGCATCCGTGAAAAAAGTTCATAACAGTCTTTGATACCAACTGGGCTCGGGAAGGGTGGGGCAAGGGGTTTCACATGCTCTTAAGGTCATGTGGTAAAACTCCCAGGCACACGTACTCCGCACCCAGCTGGCAACGAAAACTGTACTGCATGCTCTTATGCGACCGCAGACCGCCGAGGGACAAGAAAAATGTCTTTCCTTGCGTCTGCCGATTCCCCAGGGAAAGACAATTTTCTTTTTCCTCGGCGGACTGTGGTTTGAAAACGGCATTCAATACAGTTTTTGTTACCAGCGGCGGTATTCCACATCAGCTTAAGGATGTTTGGGCCAAAATGCGTTTCTGTTCGAACGCTATAAAACGTTGCTACTTTGTAGGGAAAGACCCACTGAATCGTTTGCAATTTTTTTAGATTTTTTGACCGTGTAGTTTTTTTAGTAACGCGTGTACAAAGCTACATAAGGTACCGTGTAAACATTTCGGAAATCGGTCGGTAACGACAGAACGTAGCGATTTTCTCCGCCGGTTTCTTTTAGATCCGAATAAAAAAACAGATTGTGTCCAAATTTCAAGAAGATTCACCGTTCTGTTTCTGAGATAAATTCAATAAACCAAAGACCCTATCTCTGTCTAGCCGCTTGATTTGTCTGCGTTTCTAACTCGCACACTGACTAACGCGGTCAGCGGAGCTCCTCTCCCGTTCCCCTGCCGCGATTTTGGCCCAAACTTCCTTAAAGGGTTAACGTGGTAGTAGAGGCGGAAATGTATTTCGAAGGGTTAAAATTTTCTTTGAACCTGCCAAACGATCACAGCAATTCGCAATCAACGATGCGTGGACTTGTGGATCTTTTCTGAAACCCAGGCGATCGGTATTCGCACGATAACGTAAGTTTGTTCGGTGCTGGAAATTCCCTTGCCAAGCACCGTAGCAATGTTGTGATACCGTCGGAATTGATGGGAATGTGATCAACAGTCGCCGGGGGGTAGGGGCAGCGAAGAAACTCGTGGAGTATGCTGTATTAATGAAAGGAAGGAATCGAGATCGATTCAGTATCGCGGGAGAGCACAGTACAAGGCGTATGCTACGAGCAGGCACGCGATAAACATACACCGTAAGTTACGCTGATAGTTCTTGCGCACGCGACTCGACTCTCGTGTGTTATGGAGCTATTATTTTGCCATCTTTCGCTCGCCGACGCGAACTAACAAACGCTGCGATGATTCCGTCGTTATTTTTTTTTTTCTTTATTCAGTGTGCTGTGCAAAATTAACTTTAACTGCGAAAGTTCATCGTGGAGTAAAGCTACCGTTTATGATGCGATCCGTATTTAGACCTTCCATCGGATTGCGATGATTAATAAGCAGAATATACCTAAATATGATACAGGGTCAGGCCTGAGGTTCTCGACGTATTTGTTAGTTCTGCATTAAAAATTTCTTTACCGCCGCAGACGAACCAATTTCTCTTTTCGTGGTGTCTAGTATAAGTGAGAAATGACTTTCTCAGAATTCTCGAGGATGTAACAATGATCGGTTACATGGATCTATGTTTTGAAAATTATTTTGCGAGTGTCACGTAGCGCCTGTCACGTTCCGCGCTGGAACAATTTTCTGCCCTAAACACGATATTCTCCTCCAATAGACCAGTATTCAATTTTCGTCTTGTACACTTCCGCCAAAGCTGCGACAAAAAATACTGCCGAGCGAACCACCCGTTTCCGGTCCCGCTGAAACGAACCGCCGAGTTTGCATTAAACGGAGCAGCAAAGTTATTACGGAAAAAAGGTAAACAGGTGTGGTAAAAAAAAGAAATTGTAACGATAGGAGAAAACTTATGGGTTAAGTTGGCTTGATAGATGTAGAGCACGTGACCCGCCTTGACTATTACCGCCGGGGAGCGTGAGTCTGTTCGGGCTCCGCTGCATTTCTCTTTTGTACGAGAATCAGAACCATATGACGCCCTTTTTTTTTTTATATAACAGCGGAAGTTCGTAGCTGTCTGCGAGAGATCCGCCGGGTTCGGTTGGGTTTACGGGAGCGTGAATTAGCGTCCTTCGACTAAAATATGCCGGGATATTACAGGAGTTCCGGCGAAACGGGGAACGAAGGGAGAACCAACGAGAGATTTTATTATCTTACGGTGGATATATGAATATACCGGCGCGGTATATCGGTGCATGCACGAATACCCGTGCAGCTACCTCCGCTCGGCGATCCTGCGGATATATTTGCCTCGGGTAAACTGGACACCAAGTGCGTAATAATGGTGCGTGTGTGCGCGCAAATCGCGTAAGTCAAATAGAGGGACGGCGGACCGGTCGATCGGCCGTTCTGCCTCCTCCTAGCCTGACCGGCCGCCGCGACGTAGATGGATATAATTACACAGTCGGAGTTAATAATCTGTAATTAAATTAAAACATCCCCCGGGATCGCCTCGAGCGAGCCCGAGCCGACGAAGTTGATGTAGTGTAAGCTGAAGGAGAATCCTTCTGCTGTGCATATACATCCGCGATGTCCGAGAGCCAATGCTTGGCCCTCGTCTTTGTCCGCCGCTTGCCAATGCTTTCGGACTTCGGTTATGTATACATATTTATACCTCGTCGACTTGGCAAATTAGTTACTCGAGCGTTAATTAAATCACGCTTCGGATACTTGATATCTATTTTCGCTTTCATGGTTATTCAGAGATTTTTGCGATTCAAAGGTGATCTTTTTTTTTGCCGATAAAAATTAAAATATACATAATAATTCATAATTTTCTGTTTCTGGTACACGAATACGATGGCGCCAGTGAGAGAGAAGTTTAACACCGCCGTCATTTGAGTGAGGGGAAGTGAACTATTTGGCGCACAGCAGTAACATCGATGAAAATTTAACGAGCACGTTTAATCGATTATTTATGCGGCTATATATTTATATAGATACATATCGGGTAACCAATATGTGAGGTGTTTGAATACGCCGTTAGCAAGGTCCTTCGCACGCGCAATACCCCAGCAATTTTGGCTCGCGCGTTTGGTCACCAATTTTATAGAGGAGACATACAATTAGGGAGGCATGGCTCGTCGATCGATTCGTCTTGCCCGATGAGTCTAAACACAAAAGAAAATACCGGGATGATAGAATTCTGATGAACTGGCGAAAGTGCATATTGAGATTATATTATAGTGCATATTGAGATTTCGCCGGGGGGCGTCGTAACAACGAAGATCCAATCTTGCATGTACCCACGATCGCGGCCGATAGATCGATCCACATGCGATTACATCGATACAATCATTCGGGCGTGATTGCCTTCGAACTAATAACTCAATTTCTAATCGAAAAAAAAAAAAAAAAAAAAAAATCTTCGATTTCTCACTGACACGCACGATTCCACATTCATCGATGAATATGAAATAGTACGTTGCGCCATCGTATGTTACGTGTTTCGTACAGACAGCCGTGTTATCAATGCGAGTCTCACTGATAAATCTGCCCGGAATACCGGATATATGTGAAATATAAGTAAATCGGGAAAGCATCGATTTATACAACGAGGCCGGGCAAAGCCCCGGGCAAAGCCACTCCGCATGCGTGGGCGGAAACCCCAAATTATAAAATTATCTTTCACGAGTGAATTAGTGGATGATATGAATAATAATGATAAATAATTTTTTTCTTTTTTTTTCGTTCTCTCTGACGGTGCTTCGAGATTGCCTCGACGACCTGGGTGGCCTTTCTCTGTAACTCTAAGTAAGGGTTACATTCTTTTTCGTCGTATTTCCTCCCCTCTGGCCCTTCCTATCAGCCTCACCTCTCTCCCGGGATGGTGTCAGAACGATATAAAGGTGTTGAGAACGGTCAACCACACGAGAGTTGAGAAAATTGGCGCGCTCGTCTTCCTCGACCGTCTCGGGGCCACTTATAGTGAGTGGTTTCGAAGGTACCACGTAGAAGCTTGTGCCAATGAAAATAAAACGAAAAAAAAAAATACGAACAAGAGAGTGAGAACAAAAGTCGTGGAAATTGGGCGCCGGGGGGGGGGGGGGGGGGGGGGGGGGGTACGAAGGAAGGAAAGTTAGGTTCACTTGTCACTTTGCGTAGAAAAGGCGAGTTGCAATAAGTCTGAGCGCAACTGTTCTTGCGATATACTTCTCGAGCCAGCACTTCCGGTTTACAATAACAACGATTACGCGCCAACATTTTCATAAAAGTATTACACTGAAATTGATTATTATTTGAGAAAAAAAAAATTATTTTCTCTGAAAAGTATTATTGTTTTTCGTGTATTCCGCCGTTTGGCTCTTATAGTCCATTTTGGGTTTCTATCTATTGTCCGCCCATTGTTTTTTGTGAGCTCGTACTGCTTTGATCTTTTGCTCCCGGTCATCTCTACGTGGGCTGCCGTAAGGCTCATCTCTAGAAATACAAATTCCCGATCCAGACGCATTATACCGAATGCTTGAAAGTCCCGTAGAATTTCGCGTGTATACGCCGATGATAATTTTGTCCGAAGGGACAGAGGTGTCGGTGGCCACGACGGTGGACCGTGCCCGAGGCGGGATCAGCAAGAGCCAAGGAACGTCGGTTAGCGTCGGTTCCTCGGGCTCGGGACACGCGATAATGAACACGATGAGGAATGCGGGAATACCGGGAATGTTGATAATCAACTCAGTTCGTCAGGTCTGCACAGGAATTCGAGCCATTCCCGACGGCTGGCTGCATTGCAAACAAGCGAGACATAATTGAGACGATGCTGTAAGCCGCCGCGACGCGTCAATTTTCTCGCTCGCTCCTTTTCTCTGCGTCGCTCACGCTCCGGTTAACAAGACACGGCTTTCAGTACCGCTTCGGGAGACAACGGTACAACGGGAAGGACACTTCTCACACTTATACACATTCATTTTAATGTAACTCGCGCCTTAAGCGCGGTCTTGATTAGTTTTGTTACGTCGGCGCACCCGCAGGGGAATTCCCGGCGTTTGTTGTTTAATGCAGTCGCGAGAGGGCGCTCGGCCGCAAAGACTCTCGCACAGCATTGTCTTTACATCCTTTGCTGCACTATTTTCACCTCTGTGTTTTAATCCTCGTGCGTGCATGCAGGCACGATCCTCTCGTTGCCCAAAACTGCAAACTCGACAGTCCGTGTAAACTGACGCGCAGATTATTCTCGCTGTTCTTTCGCCCGCAACATTCAGTGTTGGCATTGTGCACGTGCATGATTTTTTCTTTTGCGTCCTGACGGTTAGGTAGCTCCAGCGATTCAATTACAGTGAGGATCTCTGCTACGTGCTTCCCTCTTTTTCTCGCTTCTCGGTAACTCTCACGCGAGAGATTACCGGATTTCACCGGAAAACAAATAAAATAAGAATGGTGAAAAGGAAGATTGGCTTTTGTCTTTCAACCGTTCAACGCATATTATACGTCCGTGCGTACCGTGTTATTTTAATCCCGGAAGGGCATACTTCCGCACCGGGTACCCCTGAGGCTACGCTGGATTTTCGACGCTCAAAGAAATTTTAATTGACCGTTTCAGCTGCATTAAAAAAAAATGTTTCTCATGAATACGCTGCACGGTAAAAAATAATTTCGTAAAATCGGAATACGAAGTTTCCCTGAAAATCATTTTTTTAAATAAGTGACAATTCGTTTGTTGAGGTTTGAAAATACGAACCTGTTCTTTCATTTGCCGTGTCATTAACAGTTTTAGTTTGTACTTTTGTTTGTAAAACTAGAACCAGATGGTGGGATCGGAAAATTAACAAACAAAGAATTGTGGACGATTGTGGACAGTAAGTTATTGTAAAAAGTACAAACTTCTTTTTACTGTGTAGTACCTTAATGGGGGATAAGATTTTTTTGCAATTTAAATAACGTTTTTTGAAGGCGCTTTAGTCAATAGTACCACACGGCTGAAACGCATTCCTGAGTGCAAGACACTCAGGAAGAGTTCCTAAGTGCCCTGAGTTCCTTGTGCCTTTTTAGAGTTAAAAGGCTCTAAGCAATACGCAATAATGCCATGCTTAGTGGATTAACAAACTCTTTCCAGTATTTTGTTTCGAACAAAGGTTTAAGATAATCTATGGCTCCAAAAATAGTTCCAACGACATACGATCGATATCACCTCCAACTCTTTGATATCGTCGACTTCGGCGTTGGGCAAACCACATAAAAAATTGGGAGCAAAAAAACGGGAAAAAATTAGTCGAACGAAAGTTTCCTCGGTCCGCTATCTTCTCGCTCCCGCCGATTCCCCCGAACTTCCCTTCTCCGGTAGGAGAAACTACCAGCGACTGGGGGGGGGGGTTGGATTTGCTCAGAGTTACGGTTTACTACATCCCAGGATTTTCGCCCGCTTTTCCTACCGGTGAGAAAGTACCTTGCGAATCGAATTGGTTTTACCCTCGGTGCAGTAGTGGCAGCCTCATCCCTCGCAGTGCCCCAACGCCGGGCTACATTTTAGAATAAATAGCGGGGAAATAGACAGTAGAACGCTCGGTTTCGTTTTTCGTCTGGGCCGCGTTTGCTCCTCTTTTTTTTCTCCCGCAAGTCCCTCCTCGCTGGTACTTAGTCCTCGGCCAGTTAATTTGAGTCTATACACACACACACAGTGCCAGGAGTAAATTGACGGCGGGGAACTTTAACGAAAAAGAAAAAGTAGATTGGCGAGTGTAAAAAAAAGGCGGACTTATTTACCATCTTCGAGGGGACCCTTTCGTAAATCAGGATTTCTTTTGTCCTTCCACATCGTTGATCGTTCTCATTCCGAGTTAACTTTAGACTTGAAAAAAAAATTCTCAAACTCGTAATTGGCAAGTTACGATCGCCTATGGGGGGGGGGGGGGGGGAGTCACGATTTATTATTGATTTGATCGGCCGAAGGGCTCGAGGGATGGCAGAGAGGAAAGAGTGGTGTAGGGGATGAAAGTCGTGGTTCCTTCTGTTTCAAACTAATGCACATTAATCTTTTCGAATCTCTCGCGCACTCTCCGCCGGCTTGGGCCGAAGCTGATCACGTATATGCGAGAATTTATTTCCGATATCGAAGAGAGGGTCGTCCTGGCACCTCCTCACCCTCTCCCCCGCCCCCCGCGCCCACCTCTGCACCACACTCAACTCCCTTTCTCTTTTTTAATCAAAGTAATTCGATAATTTATTTTATCGCCGAGTCACCCTTCGGGCGGAGAAAGGAATAAGAAAACTTTATAATTTACGGATTGGTAATTCGAGACGGTCATTACACATTTTTTTAAACTGCGACCCTTGCGTGACTTTGCTCTTTCTCTTTCAATATCGTTCGCGAATTTCAAGGGCAGATTATCGATGTACGTTGTATGCGTCGATACGATATTTTTTTTGTCTCTCAAAATCGACGTGTTTGAATCCAGCGTAAACTTGAAAGATTTAAAGTATTTCGACGAGATATTAGAAAGGATTTGGAACCCTTGAAAAAAAATTGATTACAGTTTTTGTTATCGACTGAGTCGGGTCGGGCGAGGGGGCGGAACTTCAAGCTGAAAAAGCGTGTTGCTCTACTTTATAAGAAAACGCAGATGTCCTAAAAAAAGCTGTTAGGGCTTTTAGCAACCGTGTGCAAATGAATTAATTCTAAACGAGAGACCGAAACCTTTTTGGAATTCCAATTAATTCGTGAAATCTCCGCATTCGCCTCGCCGCAGATTTTTCACCGAAATTGGCGAGAGTTTCGTCGAAGCTTAACTCAATTATTCATGCATCTATCTCTAATGGTCTGACCGCACGAACCGCAAGCGAAGTGGAAATAGTTGTTGAGCCTCGACCTCGAAGTATTTTCCCAGGCGCCTGCATGCCCGAACGGCGAGTGACCATCAGCGAAAGAATATCGGAAAATGGGCACGCAAGGCACGCCCTTCGAACTCCACAATTTTATCAATGCTCGTTCGATATTATTCCTTAAAATTCAAGGTACGATGAGCCAAGGTACGATGAGCCAATAAATCGACGCCAATTAATTTTATTTTTGATGGTGAAATTTTGTATTGGCCAGACACAACGGCGTCGACCTTCGCACGGCGTGCAGGAGAGAGAAATCCTTCGCGTTCGGAAACACAGTCCATAAATCTCCATAAATTGCATTGCCCTTTTCCCCGGCTCAACCCGCTTCGGAACGTCGTGGCCGGTTTATTAAAAAATATTTTGCCAATTTTATTGTTCGCGAAATACGAAGGGATGTATGGGGATGAGTTGAAAAATCGTACACCGTTCTCTTCTCCTCAACTATTTCATCGTTGACTCCCAATTGTTGAGGTAAAAAAGAGAAACTTATGAGACACGTCAAGTGTACCAACAACCCTCTTTTGTGGAGTGTCAAAAACTGTTTGTATATTTTTGTTTCGCACGCGATAAGTCTGAATCGACCAAATGTCTTGCGGCAATGGGAACATGAAAGCAACCAATCACCTTGTGATAAATTCGAATCGACAAATCTTGCAGAATGTTTGAATCAACCAAAGGCCTTGCAGTATGAATTTCACATACAGGTGTCTGGAAGTAAATTCTATCAAATAACCAGCCACACCTAGGAAGAGTATTATCAGTTGATCGTTGATCACCAGTTGATCAATTATAAATTCATCACCGGGTATCGGTGAAAAATGTACCTTACCTTTAAATGTGGCTTTCTCGTAGAGGAAGCTATGAGCGAAATGTTCATAAATGAGGCATGTACAAAGCCATGTACAAATTGCTTTGCACCTTTTTCGTAACCTAAAAAATGTCTACATCTCATAAAATTGATGCAGTCAAAATTGACCGCAAAATTTATGTGGGTGTCTTGAAGATAAAAATCTTCGTGTCGCGATTTTTTTTTTTCACAGCGCGTAATTGACGTTTATCGCAGGTGTACGAGACACAGGCGAAGAGTTATATGCATGTAAAAGTCGCAAGGCTGGAAGAATATGAAAAGAAAACTAAAGAATCGTAGAAATAAATCGTGTCACAGAATGTTTTACTCCTAAAATACAGAAAATCGCACATATAGTATATCGGTAAATAAGTATACAATGAATATAAGATTCTTGGGCCAGTTCGGGGTTCGATTGTATTAAAAACCGTGTTGAGTTCGATAAGTCACGACCGATAGTTCGAGCGGAGCGTCGTTGCCGTTGTGATGTCCTACTGGACATTGACTAATTGAGCCCCATTGCCGTAGCCAAGACCTTCGACGATTGGGTGCGTGCCGTACAGGGATCCGACACCCCTCACTCCCAAATCCAGTCCAACGCTCACGGGATAATTTCCGACCAACTCGGCGTTGTATCCGGCGATGATATTTCCATTAGTCAAGTAGGGAGATTGAGCAGCGATGAGCGTCTAAAAAAAATACCAATTATTAAAGCAAGTTCTAAGAAAAACATAAAGTATATTCGAAAGTACACTGAAAAAATGATGCTTTAGGAAAACTAACATTCGAGGCAACTAATTTTGGGAAAAAAGATTATTATATTATATTATATTAATGACAATGACAAATTTTAATGATTATTTATTAAGATAATATGATGAATTTTTATTTATAATTAAACGAAGATAACAATTATTAATTAATTTTTTTATAATAAATCATTGGAAAGCTCACCGATTGACGAAGAAGATTGGCGTCCTCACGGGTTGACAAGTAGGCGGTAGGTGCAGTTGCGGTAAGGATCGGCTGGCGAGCGGTTAAAATTTGAGCCGGACGTCCGACTGTAACTGCAGTGGGACGGATAACTTGAGCGGGCGAAGTCCTCGCGACCACGGGACTCGCGGCGACGGTGTGAGCTTTCACGGTGATACGCGGATCTTTCTGGACGACCGCGTTGAAGCCGTTGATCGGATCGGCGGCATAGGACACGGTACGACGAGAACCATCGGGTTCGACGAGGCTGTAGCTGCCCTGAACAACGTCACCATTGCGAGTTTCCTCTTGAGCCTTGTTGTCGCCTGTGATTCAATTCAACGAAATTGATTTTCGACTTCATCCTCTTTACCCACTTTTGGAATAAAACATCATTCCGATGCTAAAAATTTACCCGTTAGACTGTCAGCAACGCTGTAGCTGAAACTGTACTGGGGATTGGTGTCGTAATTGTCGGTTCTCACGACGGTAGTTGGCTGGGCGACCGCGACAGTAGTTCCGGTTCCGTGAATCAGCCCAGCATTGGCTACCGCCAGAAGCCCGGAGATTATGATCAACTGCGAATTAAGCGAATTAACTTTTGCGAGCGGAACACCCGAACATGTGAAAAAATTGATATTATTTTAATGGTATATTTATCTTTTGAGAACCAAGCCTCTTTCCCAATAGAATGAACTCTTTTTTTCAACAGTTCGACCTGATTTTGTATGAAAGTAAGCGAAAGTTATCACTTTTGAAAACTTCTATTTCAATAATTTTAACCAACAAGAAAAGAGCATTATAAAAATTTAATCGCAAAAATTTTGTCTGGGATGCATTACATTAGTCAAAATTTTTCAGAATAGTGACATAAAAATTGAAGAATATTAAAAAGATATTGGTGTTTTTGCCAATGTAGAAAGTAAGCTACAGTTAAAGGGTGGAAAAATATTTTTCTTCGTCGATAAAACTTACTTTGCAAACCATGCTGAGGCTCTATGGATTTCGGATTTGACTCGTTGATGATGACTGTGTGTGCCGATGGTCATCGGTACCCAGCTCTTTATAGCAATCCGATCGTACCCTCTCCTGTCCCTCTGCTCAATGTTTCTCACTTACCATTCTTAATCCTCTGCCACGTAAGACCCTATCGTATACTCCCTGCGCTATTCTACTCGAGCGAGGTCGAAGATGAAATTAGAACTCGATACCTTCTCCGTATCCTGATGCACGTGAGGATAATAATAGTACGAACTGCGGCGTATTGCGAAACGACAGCGGAATCTTTGGAAAATGAAAAGAAAAAAGAAAAAAAGAGTTTATTCCTTTCCCTTCGTCAGGTATTCCGTTTCCTATCTGCGCCATGACGGTCTCCCCTTTGGGAATTCCATTCGATCGCGCGGAGTATATTAGATCGTCCTTCTCGGTTTTAGGACACAAGGAAAATGGGAAATGGCTTGTCGTTTCGCTGGCTGGTGCCTTTTCCACGATTTCTTCGTCGTCCGTGCTTTTCTCGAACGTCGGGCGCGGGACGCCGCCGGATTTATCTTTCCTTAAACATGAAATCTATCACGGTGCGCAGGGGGAACCCCTATTCTTCGTGGAGTTCGCAAGGAGAGCACGAGCACGGTAGCTCCGCGGAAAAGCGAAGATCGGTCGCTCATTTGGGCGCCCGTCTAGTACCTATGGGATTCGAGCTAACTCCCTCTCCCGATTCGGCTTGATTTAGTCGATAGAGGAAGTCAGAGAACGCCTCGAATTCCCCGCTCGATCGTTTTATTATACGGGAGCCTTTAAATCGACTGCCGGGTCCCCGACTCCGGATTGACTTACTTTCCGTAAGAGATTCGCGGCTTGCTGCCGGGAAATGGCTCGTGTTTGAGACCTCGCTTTGCCTCTCGCCACTTCCCATTTTTCCTTCCCCGTGTCGCGATACTTTAGCCACAAATGCTCGGGTTCTCCCGATGCACGCGTAGACCGCGATACGCGAGCTTGGCTCAAGAAAATTTTTACCGTCTCAGCAATTTTGAAGATGCCTTGCGGTTTTTCCTTCAATAGAGAGAACTGGCTAGATATTCGTAATTCGAGCTTTCCTTATGGCGAAGTCTGAGCAACGACGGGAATTCCAGCAGACAAGGGGGTTTATGGTGGTTCGAGAGGGGAAATAGACCATTTCAGCAGTCATGCACTTCGGTCGGAATATTATGAACGTCGGCGTCATCTCTTCTCGTAGATAGGTACGTAATGTAAATTTAATTTAAACTTCCTGCATTATCGGTATTCGCGAATACGAGTACCAGGGCATCTACACAGGGTCGCGCGGAGTGGCGGTGAAGCGACGGAAAGAGAACAACTCTCGTTGCGGTAACCGCACCGGAATCGCTACGAGAGGGAGAGACGAGATTTTCCACCGAACGGAACGAACGAAGAACAGAGAGAGAATGGGAAAACTACGGGGAAACCCCGCCAGCTTTGATTCAACCGGAAATTACGTGAAATTCACTGCTGATTATATCACCGACTCTCGAGAGCGACGAAACTCCATCGCGGCTCTCGACCCGATTGCTTTTCTATAAAAGGAGACCCCGAGAGTCGTTTTGGGTCAAAAATAATTATTTTCAATGGAGCCCCCTCGAACTTGCGTCGCGCTCCGGCTGTGAGCGGAACTCTTATCGATTGTACTTAAGAGAGAGGCTCTTTCCACGTCGATGATAATGCTCAAATGGATTGGAAGCGACCGCGGTTTAATCGACACCACTCTATAGGTACTCCAACGGCGCAAAAAAAAAAAAAAAAACTTTCGGAAAGCAGTGAAACTCTTTGAACCCAAATGCCTTTTCGTTCGTCGCCACTTGCCGTAGAAAAAAATATTTGGTGCTTGACGTTGATTCAAAAAAAATTAAGATATTGAAATCTTTAAGTACATTGTCCTCGTTTCACAATTAGCTCATCGATTTCGTGGGCTGACGATAAAACGACGTAAGGTAGCCTCCCCACCCGGCCTAAAGTCGTCAAAAACGGCAGCTGATTTTTGAGTTGTGCAGAATCACATCATTTCAGTTCTGTGCATACAGAACAGGACATCAACAGGAAGCAGGGAAAATCTTGAAAATAATTCAAGTACCAACCGCCCTCAATCCCTCGACGGTGCTTTCGTTATTGCGGCACACAGGGGTTCGGGTAATGGAATATTCAAGGATTTGCCGATGGGGCTATATAATGACAAAAGAAACCGGAGCCTAATCCTGCGAAGGTGTTCAGATTGGGCAATCCAGAGATCCGGGATTTTATAAGATAATAAATCGGTGTCATTGTGTTATTGCGTAATGAGTATAGTGCACGGAGGTTTGCGACTATGATTATGCGGGTGCGTGGTAGACGGAGGTCGAGGCTCGCGGAAGGCCGGGTACTCTCGGTTCATTTGGGTCAAGTAACTCTAGTTGTAACTCAAGGAGCTTCGCGTATGAATATAGTTGAGAGCCGGGCGTTGGTTCCACCACACCACCTGTCGCCGAGACGTAATTCTACCCACAACAGGGACGAGCACGTCCACGCACACGTGCTCATCCTGCAAGTAATCTCGTTATACGCGTCATACGCTCCAAGATGACCATCAACATCTATCAGAGTAATTAGATCGAAACTTGTAGGACAAATGACGTTACCCTGTCTACCCGTGCACACGACCGAGAGATCGTTTCACGTTCGTAAAAAGTTTTCCGTGCTGTAACACCCGACTCCTTATACCGGAGGGAGCTCCAGATTCCCGTATAAAAGGAACGCGAGCGATTCAAGCTGGAATCATTCGGAGCGGAAGGTAGCGCCGGCAGTTGCCAGCTAGTCTGCGAGTTACGAATCCATCTAATTTTTTTTTCTTAACGAGCACCGAGTACAAATTGAAACGGCGGTCTTTGCATCTTTTCACGTTAAAATTTTTTTTTTTTTCACTTTTTTCCTTTTTGGTAGATATAGGCAAGAAGGGGTTAGTTAGAGAGATGTAGGATGCAGGGTATACGAAATTGGTCATGCCGAAGTGATCTTTCTCTCTCTCTCTTTCTGTCTTTATCTTTTTTACTCGGTCTCGTCCACCGCAGAGAGCTTTTGAACTCTCCGCGCGACCGCGAATTGGCACAATCTGTCGGGAACGTCCGTCTGGTACCATATGCGGGGGAGTCGTAGCTGCTAATGTCGTGGTGCCTGTGCACTCGGCGGTTTCAACCTAGATAACAGTACTACCGTGAAGACACACTCGGGTGACCCACTTTTTTTACGAAAAATGAAGGATTTTTTTTTTTTAACGCTATAGTTGAAATCTTTCCGTAAGTTATCTTATTTCATTTATTTCGTTTCATATTTCTTTTAGTGCGATATTTTTACTTTCTCACAACACACGAAGTACGTAAGTACAGACAATATGCTAATGAAAAACAAGATCGTTCTTCAAATGATGAGTTAAAGATATACTTTGCATACCCAAGAATAGAAAAAAGCGTTTTTTCATTTCTGTCTGTCCGTGCCTCTGTCTGTGAGTTCCACGAAATGCTATTAATTCCGTCCTTAATCGTTGAAAATGTTCTCCCACTAATGTCATGACAATAAATTCAGGCCAGCAACAAATGCGATGAGAAAATTGAGCCTTGCGAATGTGCCAATGGCGAGTTTTTGACCTTGTGCAAAACAAAGGGCAATGGGGTCGGTTGGTATCGCGGATTTTCGCGAACAATTGGTAGAAACGAAAATAGTTCGAAAATAGTTCCAAACGAATCTCGAAGGAATCTCGGATACGGCGATATCACAGACTTCTGCACGGGAATCCCGGTTCGCCGTTAGAGTCGCTAGCGGCCGCGAATACTCGGAAATTAAAATGTTTCTGGGATGCAGAGATGATCATTATGCTCAGTGAAATGCCCGCGATGCACAGCTCGTTCGCTCGGTTCTACTAAGCCCCTGTATGCATTTGAAGCCACCCGGGTGAACAGACGCTCTATGCACTCGTGAAACTGGGCCAACTGTGTAAGAACATTGGGCGAAGCTCCAGAGCTTCGTGTAAGCACTTGCCGCAAGTGCACCGACCCGCTCTCCCTCCCGCTCTAACCTCTCTCGCGCTCTCTCCTTCTCTGCGCTGCCGAGAGTACTCTTTTTAACGTGTCTGTTAATGGCCAGCCACTTCTACTTCCACTGTGCTCTATCGCGCAATAATCGTATTTTCAATTTATATCACTTTTGCAGTGTTCCTTTTGAAAATCGGGCTGTTGGAAGAAATTTGCATACAAGAGATTCTCGGCGATTTTTGTCGCTAGAAGTAAAAAAAAAATTGACAATATCGGTAAGGAAATTCCTTCCAAACGATCCAATTACAAGGGCAGAACGGAACATTAAAGAGTCTCTTCAAGTACACATTTGCTCTAGCACTAAGGTGGTGTCTCCGTCTCAGGCATTGCGGCCTCGGTAGAAATTGGGTCAATATCGTGCTTCGTGCGCTATCAGGTTCTGATTAGATAATAGCTGGGCATGTCCAACGTGGCTGACCTATGTGATTACCCTTATCAGAGCTCGATTAGTTATCGAGGAGGTTATATTATATCCACATATTGCCACCATAAGGGGTTGATACGTTAGCATTCTTGGGAACACAAACGTGATCTACCCTAATCAAAACGCTGTTATATGTGTCCAGTTTATATGTTAACAGTTTGTATCTTTACAGTTTATCTGTTTACAGTTTGTATGTTTACACTCGCATATATACTCCGCGTATATAAACAGGTGCAAATTTTCAAGATTTCCTAAACGCGCAAGATAGCTATTATAGTAGTTTTATCTTTAGCACCAAGTCAGTGTTCGGTCGAAGAACTTGCTGACTGAGTGGTCACTTTCAAAGTTCTCAATGAAGAATATATATTGTTATACTGATGCATTGTGATCGCACTGACAAGTTTACGCTGTGCTCCCACCGCGACGTCCTGACGTCAACCTCAACGGTTTGATCGCCAATGGAATCGGTGCTATCTTTTAAAGCGTGTAGTACAAATACCATCCCCGATTCGAGATAGCGAAATCGGCAGCAGATTTTCAGTGGCCGTAGCGCACGGGATTCGACAGGCTGTTATTGTCGTCCGGGAATCTCAGAGCGAAATACACGATGGAAGCGAGACCAACCGGAGAGGCAAAGTATATCGAATACCGAGGCGACCAACGCCATTGGCGGAAGCAGGACGAGAGTCGAGTTCTGGTATCGACGCGACATGTTCCCAGAGCAGCGATGCCAAGGGTCGCCGGTCGCGGTCGTCGTCGTCCTACTCCTCTCGTCCGCGGCGGTGGCGTCTGCAGCGTACAGGATTTATTTGCCGGATTACATCCTCCCGATAAGCGAAAACAAAATAGAGGACTCGGGAAGAGCTGGCTGGCTGGCTGACTGGTTGGTTGGCTCGGTTGCTCGTTCGTTCTCCTGGGGCTTGGCCGGGACCTCGTGCTCCGCTTGCAACCCAGCCCCCCCCCCCCGCCCGTCACCCCGTTCCCTTCTCGCTTCGATCTATTTGTCGAGCTTTCATCCGTCGCCGGTGCTCTCCGCTGGATTGATAGAAACGGATTACGGAACTCTGTTGCGGAACGGTAAAACAGATAACAAAGCTATTCCGGAAAAAAAGAGAGACTAGGGAAGGAAGAAAGGGTGGAGAGTATGGGAATGGAAACGGGCAACGTCCGCGAGAATCGGAGACGAGTTGAAGATTATTGAGACGAAAGAAGAAGAAGAAGAAGAAAAGGAGAACAAAGAGAACAGGGAGGCCTGCACGACGGGAGAAGAGATAGAGGAACGAAAAATTCGTCGAGGAAAAAGTGGTCGAGGCAGGGACGAAGAAGAGAGAGCCAGTTGGCGACGCTCGCGGATCGCTTAACGCGGTAAGAAATATCTGGGGAATTAGTCGATTGAAAGAGGCCATCGCAAGTATACCCGGAAGCTGCCATTATCCATCCCTGCTTCGAGTGCCAACGGGACAATATTTTTCCTTTCGTACACGTTTGTGTCCACGAGAACGTTTTTTTTCGTACTCACTCCCACCGAGAAACCGTACCGAGCTTCGTACCTCTTATAAACTTTGTGCCATTTCCAGCGGAACTGTGGTATTATTTTATATTTTAGAAATCCGTCTCTCTACTTAGCAGAGACATGAAAACACCGACCCTTTTACTTCCAGCGGAAGATGTATTTCCAAGGCTGTCCAAATTTTTTATTTATTTATGTCAGTTGAATGTCCGTATCTCAGATTACTTAATTGTTATAAGAAACGTAAAAAACGTTTCGCATATAAAAAAAAAAAAATACCGCAGCAAAATCGTAAAGATCTATTCGGAGAGAAAATTGGAATGGAGAAGTAGCAAAAAACGTTTCTTTATAAAACAAAGTCTGCGAGACGTCTTGCCCGATAGTAAAATATATCTTTCCTCTATACCGAGGTGCAGCATCCTCTTGAAAGTATAAACCCACGATGCCAGTTATCGCTTCGAGGTTAGCAGCAAAATAGAGAAACAGGAATGAGAAGAAGCGGAGAGCCCTCGAAGAATGGAGATGATGGAAAGTAAGACTGGTTCGCAGCAGAGTGAGCAAGCAGATGGGCTAAACGAAGGGTGAAGAGCAAACGTTTCCCGCGCTAACCCCCATGCCCGAGCTTTCGGGAATAACCCGCTGGGCGGACCGCTTGGTGTGGGCAAGATCGTCTAGAAAACGACTTCGAGACGATACGGGCAATTCCGCACGGAGCCCCAGCAGTTCCGATGCGAGATCTCCCCCATGCGCCTTTTCCCTTATAGTTCGTTTTCGAATCCTCCTCTACTTTTCTTCTATCCATCCTCTCTATCGCTCACTCTCTCGTTATCTGCTCTGTATTCCTACATCTCGCTGGAAGCTCGAGGTACTGAAGCACACGAGAATGATACAAAAGAGCCACGTTTGCTATCTATCAATACGGACAGGTCCCGTGAAACTCGGAGAAACGCGATACCCCAATCATGCGCGGATCATATTTTATTCTTTCTTCTATCGCACTGTTGTAGCCCATTGCGGGGGATCCCCCGTCAGTGTCTGATAGTATATCCATGCTTATTCGCGGAGAGCCAAAACATCACGAATTTCTTACGATATGGTACAAGAAAGCAGAGTGCCAACAGCGATGCCAATGGGCGAATGCCTCCGCTCTGAGAGGGGTGAGCGCCCTTATATCCCCCGTTTCGACGCGGTAATTGCTTTTTCTTGCAGCGCGTTGATTGCCTTAGCGTTAAGAAACCACTGTCTCTGAGCATGAGAACTATGGTTTTCGCATTAACGTAACCGATATATCATTGCCGATCTCGGCTGCTGGTTCCATCAGCGGTTAATCAACGTTTCGACGTATCTCTCTGGCACTTTCAACCCCTCCCCCCCCACCCCCTGCCTCTGCAATCTGGTCGATTACGAGGAATTCCAAGGAAATATTGCTGACCAATATTTTTTTTCTCCATCGACATATGCATCTAATATCATTCCAACATTCGTCCCAATTGTGAATACACTTAAGATGAGTGTTCTAGTTGCTATTAAACTCGAATGTAAATCACTTTAATGACAAATCATACACTTTTAATGGCGATAGAGGCAAAGTTTAGATGATGAATTAAAATTAACGAGGTACGATTACGCGCCTGAACTGCAGTCGCGGATATTTGATCGGTAGATTTATCCTTGACTTTAAAAATAAATATTCCCGGGATAACAAGATTACCTTCCAGAAATACCTAACAACGAGTAATTTCGAGCTAAGTATGGAACACGTTTGAAAATAAGTAGATCCGAGCTTCCTCCGAGTGAACTTTTTTCCCTGTTTGGGAGGTTATATATTTCACGTCTCCGAGAGACTATACCGTACCGTGTGCACGTATCGCCGTCGGTATAGCCGGTATAACCCCTTTTCCTCCAGGGAATCGCGAGAAAGTGAAGGATACACGAGAAAGTGCGAGGGCACGTCGGGGATGAGGTTGCCGCTATCGGGGAGCATGAAAGTATTCGATCCTTTTTGAGTGGCGCGATTTGTATTCAGCGTCTTACTGCCTCCTATCACGTATCCTTCGATATCTACAAAACAAACTGTGCACGCTCGTCGCACTCCCCCACATGCCCCTGCGAATCTCGGATGTACAACACGACGACACTGACGGTGTCTTCGCCGAGCAGTCGGACCCATGCCCTCCTTACACCTGACCTTCCTACATCGTACACTTCGTGTATGCACGTACATTTTTTCCTCGACAGCCTCACAACGGTATCGTCCCATCTCAGCTTATCCGGCAATTTAACGTAACCCGTCCCGCGGAAAAAAACCCTTTGATCCAATGCCCAACCGATCCCGACAAATCCGACCATAAACAATTCAGTCCGGAAATCAAATAGCCTGAAGCCACGATAAGTTCGTATAACGCGTTCAATTTTCATTCATTTATTCCAGATTTTCGAGAAGTATACATTCCGGCGGTGTGAATTTTTATTTCTTCGTTGTCCCGAGTTCCGTCGCCGATGGAGAGGAGAATTATGGTCGTAGAGTGTGTGTGCTACGTGTATACAATTTTTCATTTCCGGACGGGGTGGTCGGTGGGAGGGGTTGAGCAGACTTTCTTCGCGGGCGCCCGAGGCGCGCAACTCGTTATGCCACCCGCAGAGAGCAACCCCGAGAGAGCCCGAGCACAGACGGACAGACAGACACGGAGTTGTAACAGTGCTCCGGGTGTGCTATTGCTGGCTGTTGTATCCTAGGGGATGCACTCAGACCGAGACTCAGACGTAGACCGCGGGCGCAGTACGAGGTAGCGGCGTCAGAAGTGAGCCGGTGGCGGCCGTCTCGTCCTCGTCGTCGTCCCTGTCGTCGCCGTGGTGCTCCGTTCTCCAGTGCCGCGATGCCTGCTCACTTCCCCAGGTTCGCAACGCACGCACCGAGTGCGCAGAGCCACTAGGTGGAAATGTACGAGCACGTTGCGCGATTCCTCGTCGCCCCGGGCGTTCCGGGCAATCATACCGCCCGGGTGAGGGACGAGCTCCTCCGCACGGCAAATCCGTCGTACAGGTATCACTCCACCCGCAGCATCCCGCTGTACCCGCAACGTACACTCGCAACTTCAACTCGAGACTCACCCCTGACGGGTTTTCGCGACTGACTCGAGAACTCTTGAGGGTGTAATGCACCCGGAGAATGGCACTGCACTCGTAGACCGCTGGTGTTAGTTCTGTTTCTTCAGACTAACCGCAATGCACTTGAACGAGAACGACTTTATCTTCCGGGGAAGAAAGATGGCGCAATAACTTCCTGATGGGCTCGAGGAAATATGATTTTGTGGATTATCTTAGGATTTTTTTGCTAGGTACCGCCTTTCGTGAGGTTTAATTTGAGCACAAAATCTGTACTTTAAAAAGGTGGGAGGAACATTTTTTTAAATGCCTTTTTTTGAAACACCCTATTGTACAAACAATCTTATAATTTTCGGTGTAATCATACTGTATCGACATATACTAAAAACTATGCAAACGGTAGCGCCATTCGTTCGTTACGTTAAAAGATATTACGGGTGGCTATGTCAACCGCGTGTCCGTATCACCCTGACTTAACGTAGTAGGATTATTCGTGGATAAATTGGAATACTTTATGTTAAACTACGTACAAGTCAGCAGCAGGCGTAAGAGGAGGATGTTTTTTTGTAAACGCGACAGACATATTCTGGTAAAATGGGTTCCGATCTGTCTAGCGCAGAGATTCTTGGAACGCGTCGAGCGGGGCGAAAAATAATCCCCCAACGAATTGGCTTTTCCGGGGTTGTAGCGTCGAGCGGGTGGGGAATCCCTGGTGCGATTCGAATTAATGAATTTATGCTTCGTGGATGCTCATAATTTGGACGAGCGACGCTCACGAGCCTCGGTATCACGGAACGAAGCATTACCATGCTCAGCACGATCCGGCCAATTACCAAAAACAACCCCTCCAGTGCCGATGCACGCAACCGCACCCACCCTTTTCATCTCTCATCCGCGGCGCGCTTTCCCGTTTCCTCTCACGATTCCAAACGAGCGCGAACCAGCCTCCGCACGGCGGCTACACCGGATCGTTCGCAACACACGACGGAATAGTCCACAATTATTCGAGCCAGAAGCCCGGTAATGAGGACCGGATATTTCGGTGATACAACGAGCGCGTAATAGCGATACTCTCTTCTGGGCAATAATGCCACGGTTTCGCTCGGTTTAGTCAGCAACGAGAACGCCCTCCAGCATTCAGAGTGCATGTAAAACAAGCTGGACGGGGTTTGGTTTACTATAATGCTATAATGATCGAATAGTTAGGAGGTACTACGTTGTTAAAATTCGTTTTCACGATGCACGCTGTACGGGCCATCCGCTTTCGCCGAAATAATATTCGTATCATATTTCTGTGAAATATAAACTCGCAACGAATAATACTCGAGTAATACCCGCTAATGATGATACTGGTAATGAGACGGAAAATAAAATATGTGAAATATTTCGTCCAAAATACAGGTGGAAGCATTAAACATTATTTAAAACTGGAAAAATGTATAGATCTGCATGTGTATACTTTTTCGAAAAATAGTGGCAAAAATAGTGGCAAAAGTGTTGGGTAATTTGGGTAATAAGATTTCATTTTCGCATCATACGTAGACGCCCTCCTGCATCCGGAGTGCATGTAAAACAAGCTGGATGAGGTTTTGTTTGCTATAACGCTATAATGATTGAATAGTTGGTTGTCAACAATCGATGTCAAGATGCACGGTGTAAGTGCCATCCGCGCTTGTCCAAATAACATTTGTATTTCTGTGAAATATAAGCTTGCCACGAATGATATCCAAATAATACCCGCTAATGACGATAATGGAAATGAGACGGATGATAAAATATGTGGGATTTTTCGTCGACAATACAGGTGGAAGCATGAAGAATTATTCAAAACTGGAAAAGGGGATAGATCTAGATATGTATTCTGTTTCGAAAAATCCTGGCGAAAATGTGTTGGTGTAAATTGGATCTCTGTTTTAGTGCATATACCCCAGATGTAGTACTAGAATATTCTTCTGATAATACGGGCGTGACGAAGATTTCATTTTCGCAGCATACGTAGACGCCCTCCAGCATCTATACTGCATGTAAAACAAGCTGGAACGGCTTTGGTTTGCTATAATGTTATAATGATAGAATAGTTAAGGGGGTACTCCGTTGTTAAAATTCGTTGTCACGATGGATGCTGTATGGATCATCCGCTTTCGTCGAAATAATATTCGCATCATATTTCTGTGAAATATAAATGCGTAACGAGTAATACCCGAATCCCGCTAATGATGATAATGGAAATGAAACGCAAGATAAAATATGTGGGACATTTCGTCGAAGATACAGGTGGTGGTAGCATTGCAATTTATTTAAAACTGGAAAAGGGGATTTTGAAATACTGGTAAAAATTTGTTGGTATAAATTGGATCTTACTGTAAAATACCAAATGATCTCGTTTTAGTACTCGAATATTTTAGTTCTTCTGATAACAGGGGCACGATGAAGATTTTATTTTCTTAGCATAGGTAGACCGACTCCATGAACTATTTAGGTAGGCGAATCACGTTTTTCACAGGATTTACGATGCGCTAAGAAGGTGCAGTTATTTTCCCATCCGTAACAGCATGCTCGGCTCTATATCTACGGTGAATGGCTAATGAACAAAAAAAAAATTAAAAAAAGGAAACGAAGTGTCTCTACGTTGGCGCAAGGACTCAACGATGTAGATAATAGATGTAGTCTTCCGAAAGATTCACGAGGCCGATCGGTTGACGAATAGGTATCTCTCGTTTTATCTTGCGCACGGTGAAATATGTAGGTATAAGAAACTTCCGCAGTGAGATAAAACTTTTCGAAAATCGTGTTCGCAAGGACGCAGGAAACGACGATTCGAAGCCGCCTGGCGCCTGCAGATGTGCATCCTCGCGCTCTCGAGAGCCGACCGCAATTCATCAATGACCGGTGGAGACCGCACGGAACGTCACTGGGGAAACACCGAAGCGTTCGGCACCGCTATCAAGATCGGCTCGACGGCTAGAGGTGCTCACGAGGCCAAGAAAGATCCTTGCGAGGCGTGAGGATCGACCTGCTGGCGAGCAGCCAGATTTGCGGCGTTTAGCGGAAAACGTCTCATCGTACATTCTCGTTGAAAGTGACCTCCTGCGCGCCTATGTACAAATCCATGCGTTCGTTCGAGGATTACTAACAAACTCGAGAGTTATAGGTAGTTCCCACCAGGGAAGCTCTTTTTGGTTTACGCAAATTTAGAATTATCCAAGATTTTTTTGTTTCTTTTCATACATGAATACCGAATTAGGTCTTAGGTAATTGAAGATGAAGTGCCACACACGTCTGAGCCGACATGCTTGGAGAGAATAAATGTTTGGAATTGGGACAAAATGAAACTGTTATTTAATACAGTAAAAGACTTTTATTTACGTTTTCACATTTTGAAATTTGAACACTCTGTACGCAAATCCGATATCAGTTTAGGCGTAAAATTAAGACGTTGGTAATTGCTGAATAATTAAATCATCTTCGATCGTCCCGACTAAATAAATTGTTTACATTGTTCCAGATAACAGTGACCAAAGTGACACCTCCGTCGATAAGGAATCATTCACCCGATCAGAGGACACCTTCGGTAAGACCCAAAAAATAAATGTTATCGACTTTCTTTTGTCACAATGCTTGCATTATTCCATCAACATTCTTTCGCGCAATTGAGACCTCGTATTTTCGTGCACCTGATAAATTTGAACTTAACTTTTCGGCTCCGAGTGAGAGGCGAACTCCCGGACTGTACAAAATGTTTAACCATCAAAGCTGCAGCGAAGGTAGACGATATCCGGCCTCCAGAGATCTGTAGGGTCCGTCGGGGCAGTGAGAGTGCTGTCTAGACCTCCGTCAAACTGTCCCATGCAATTTCGCCCCAGCGGTCCCACAGGGTGCGTTTGCATAACGGCATAAATCGGCGCTAGATTCGGGACATATTTATGCGCGACGGCGACATTACCCTGACGTCCCTCCAGGGCCCTCGTCCCGGCGACAGCCACAGCTACGAAGACCGACCGACGAGGCATTACCTACTACGCTCCGGGCTTCCGGTGAAGGGGTTCTGTAATTTGCTTTGGCCAAACAGCCGTGGCCGCGGTGTTCTATGTGTGCGGTATATACTCTATAGTAAATACATGTGCGGTGTATACCGTGGCCATGGAACCGCCGGACATCGGCCTCCCCGAGAGCGCCTCACGTGAATCACACGCACACAACTTTCCCAAATTCAATTTTGTAACATCGGGTCTCGAGCTCAAACTCGTTCTCCTCTTCCTCCTGTGATTTTCCCGAAACTGGCGAATGAACGAGGTCCCCTGCATTTTATCGGCTTTCAGCTGAACAGGCATACCTTCGCTGCGGATCATCGTTTACCGTCGTAAACCGAGAGTGGTCCGAGGACGGAAGACAAAAGAAGGTATCTTTCGCCGAAAATTCGCAGGCGAACTGCAATTTATGGCTTTCTAATTCCCCTCAGCACGTACCGTAAACGGAGTGTGCCGGTCAGCTACGAAAGAAAGGCGGCGCACGGCTGGTCGATCCATCTTGCGACTCGACTTCTGGTTAGAAACAGATAAAAGCGGGCCGAGGGCCTCCGATAAATAACGTCGCGAAGTGTCGCCGAGGACTGTACGCGCGGGGTAGTACCAGTCAGACGGGCGGTATCGAAAGTGGGGCTTCGGGAGGGTCGTCCGTGGGAGCCCTAAGAAATTGAGGAACCTTCCAGCTACGAGGAGAAAACGCGCGACAAGTGTGAGAGAAGTGGCGTAGGTACGACGGCCAGCTATGGGTCGTAAGGCGCATCTGACCCTCCATTTTTCTGCTCCGAGCCATATACCAGACTCCCTCGGACTGCCCCTTCCCATTGCCATCCTCACTCCCACTCGTCTCGCGGGACACAAAAACTTTTTCGAGATCTCCTTCGAAGCAGATGGATAAAAAGTACCCTCTCCGGTATTGAGAGTTTACAGACCGTTTGCTCTCGAAATGGAAAGGCGCCATTCGCGGATCGGAGTACAATAAATTCTTATGTTTACGCTGTAGATTCTCTGCTGGCAATCGAGGCTGATGCGATGTACGGTTGAAATTTCGCAGTTACGGGTCGTAGCAGACACCATTGGGCCGATGAGCCCAAGGCGCTTCGTACAAGGCACGTTTTAAGGCTGAAGAATTTTCTTTTTAAGACTGAAGTTTGATATATGAATATATTAACTAAAGTATAGAAAACGTTGACCCTTCGCGTACAGGGTCGTTCTCTGACGAGTACTGTGAGTTCGCAAATCCGCGAAACTTTAAACTGTCCGATTAGTATCGAACTATGGTCGGAAAGTACATTTTTAAAAAAGTCATCGGTTTAACCATGACATCGCCTTGATGGGACCAAAATACAGTGATCGCTAATGAAAACTAATGCTATTTAGCAAAAATCTATTACAGTTTTTGTTATCGACTGAGTCAGTTTCACATCGCCTCAACCAGGCGATGACTCGACCCACCCTGAGTATTTTATCCAAATCGATCGAGAAAAAAAAAAAAAACATTAAGACGAGGTTGTTCCTCATCCCTCCAGCGAATGGTTCTAGCAGTGGAGGAATTTGGCTTTTCCAGTTTGCCAGTTTTAATGGCGGTTCGCGAGAGAGTATTAGAGGCATGGTTCGTATGCAGCAACGACTCGAGTCTACGACGTCGGATTAACGGGGTACGCGTTGGGAATAAAAGGAATTAGAGGACAGCGACCGTGTTACGCAGTTGAGTTTCGTGGAGAAACGTTGCCGGGAAGATGCGTGGATAGGGGGCGAGATGAGTGCGAGGGTGAGCACGGTTGGGTTTTCGCGCGAGGTAAACGAGAGTGCGGCCAAAGCTTCGCCTCTCTCGGGAGGATGTGCAGATGTGTGTGGCTGTTGGAAGTTGCAGCCTAACCGAGGGTCGGAGAGCGAGAACAGATCCTGCTTCTCGCTGTGCCTTATACAGAAGGTCCTTATACACAATGCGATAATATTATACAAGAGCGCGGAGAGACCGAGTTGGAAGATCAGCGTAGCATTTGAAAACGACCGCGAGACACAGCAGACACTTTGTCTCCCTCGTTATTCCACCCTGTTATCACTTCCGGAACTTTAATAAATTTATTTTAACCGCAGTTGGTGACGCGCTTCGAGAAAGCAAATGCACGATAGAATATATAGTATGATATAAGATATATAGTAAAATATATATCCATGTATATATTTCGGTATCGCGAACAAAGTATGAAATCTTGTTCCTGAGGAATATTTATGATTCCCGGGTCTATGTGGGGCAACGCAAATTTTTACCTCGTGACAAATATGTCCTCGGGACATGTCGCTGTATGTACTTTTCACATACGTATTTCTTATTTTCCGAGAGAAAGCTCGCGAAGGCGAGGGAGCACTGATGTATGAAATAAGGGGAGTCGGTCACAATGACGAGAACGTCAGGTGCACCGGGAGGCATCAGTGAACAGCTCGTTGGAGAAACGACATTGCAGCCTCCGGTACAAAAACGTATCGAGTCCTCCAGTGCATTCCGATAAACGATCTCGCTTCTCGATTATAGATTTTTGTTGTTGTATGTACCGTATATTCCAGTCACATAACGAGATTGCCGGGCGTTGTTATAAATGTTGCCTCCGAGCGCTTGACACGATTGTCGTATACAACTCCTAGACCTGCCAACCACTTTGCTTACACCTACGGGAATATCGTTTTGCGTATGAAATATGTTTCGCCGATGTATTCACCGATATATCTAATTTGTATTCGAGTAGTCGCGCCACCGATGGGGTTTCGAGTTTGTTAGGGCAAGCATTAGTGGATTACCAGCACTGGCTGATATGCTAAATAGGATATTGATATTCAAAAGCGCGAATCGAATTTAAATAGGGTCAAAAGTATTAAAGCGCTATCGCTATCTTCAGCTCGCAATTATGTCACTGGAAATTCGGTCAAAGGTATGTCGTACGTGTTATACTTGTGTGAAAAAAATGTATGAATATGTTCTATATATATATATGCTTTCTCACGATATATATGCATGTGCTTCTGGTCGGTCGCGCACTCCCGTTGAGTGTCTCCAAAAGACTTAAAATAATCAAAGCCTGGGCAGGAGCCCAAGGTGTCTTAGAATAATCAACCCTCCTTGATCCATCCCCCTGTAAGAGGACTTGGAATATTTCAGACTTGGCCGGGGGGGGGGGGGGGGGGGGGGGTTAGCTTCACTGAACGGGGAAAGGCTCGGTGTATCATGAAGCTGACCTTTTTCCATTACGATAAGGGGGGAAAAGGTCACCTTCATCAAAAGGGACCTCCCTCTCCGTATGGTGAAGCCTCTCCCCCCATCCGTGACACGGCGACGAGACTTTCATATATTATAGAGATCTTTTTTATTCATCATCTTTTTTATTCAGTAAAACGTCGAGTCATCGGCATTATACCGATTTTACGCGTTTAGTTATAAATGAGAGTTTGGTACAAGAGGGGGGAGCGCCAAAATGAGAACGTTTCGTTCGGTTCGGGCGCGAGTAAAGTGGTAGCCGAAGTGCTCCCCGGATGCCACAATAAGCGTTCGCCGCCTTGCCAACCGTGAGAGGGTGGCTTTTACCCCGTAAGAACTTTGAACGAGCGGTCTACAAGACGAGTTAATGCATTCCTGTCTTTCGAACTGGCGACTCATCCGAAGTCGATGCTCGTTTGGGGGTTCTAAGGGGGGAAAAAAACTTGTTCAAACAGTCGAAGGTTCGAAGTTACGCGTAGCTTGCAAGCAAACTAATGTCAGTGTTCGTGATGGAGTTAATGGCTGACGCAAAAAAGTCCGTTCCAAATTCCACAGTGAGATGAAAATGTTGGAAAAAAATACTATAATCGATACGACTATCCCGGCGGTAAAAAAAAAAATCTGAAATTCTATCGACTATTTATCGCTCAAATGTTTCAAGTAAATATTTTCTTCGTTCATAGAAACACGCGGTGTATTGAGGCTGCTGTTGCGCCGACCAAAGGAACTTTGAATGAATCTCATTGTTACGACTGAAGCATTAATGTTGAACACCGGAGGCAGTGGTGTCAGTCCGAACGGCAGTGTTGAATTGTTGCAAACAGAGTTGTACGCGGAGTTTCTAACAGTAATTAAACTGAATCTACTTGGTTTCGAGGCAAGTGGCTAGCGAGCTGCCTCCGCGCCGAAGGCTAAAACCGCGCTCCGGAGAATTCACTGAAAGATGTACCTGTACGACGTGTACAGCTCTACGTATCTCGAATTATATCGCAGACACCGAGAGTACCCGTCGTTCGCAACGGTGTGTGAAAATTTAATTTCCATACAGAAATCCTTCGACGTTTTGCGACGTGTGCGGGAGACCACCGTTGCGCGAAGCGTTCGAGGGTTTGCCCGGAAACTTTTTCCCCCTCTGCCATATCGACCGTTCCCCCTGGCAGCGGGAGCTCCGTTTCTCGTATTTATTGGGGCCATTTTTATCCTCGATATAAAAATGTATTCAGCAAAGCGTCGGTGGAAATTACACCATTCGAAGGTCCGACCCCCTCCACCTTCGCGTTTCTATA
The DNA here is from genome assembly GCA_958510785.1 of Exephanes ischioxanthus. Taxonomy (NCBI): domain Eukaryota; kingdom Metazoa; phylum Arthropoda; class Insecta; order Hymenoptera; family Ichneumonidae; genus Exephanes; species Exephanes ischioxanthus. Next base: position 17,488,269 of record OY294022.1, on the reverse strand, counting down.
TCCTCGTGCTCTCAGGCTCTCGCAGTACTCGGGCATCCGGCGCCCGGAGAAATCGAAGCGATTCGGGGTGCTAAGGAGAACGATTTGCGGCCACCGCCGGATCGAGTTAAGCTCTCGATCGAGATGGATGGCAACACTTCGGTATACGGTCGCCGGTAAAAGTATTTTCGAGCTGAATCTTATCGATCGTATATAACCAGCGATGACAATCCTTTTAAACTTTAACTTTGGTAAATGTAGGATGTAAACCTTCTTCACCGCGAAGTCTCCACATCGCTGTCGCATAACGCAGCCTTTTTAATTGGTGTTATTTCGAAAAATTGCATGGAATTAAAAACGGGGTGCACGAAAGTAGAATTAAAACGACAAGATTGTCGGGTCTCGCGGAGGGAGATGTTGAGCGTGAGAATAAATTATCGACGACGGAAATGACTACGCGAAATCGCACGGTGTCGCGCCGAGCGTACCATGTTCTGTATCTATGAGCAATTATTAATATCCAGTATACATGTAAAGCAGGAAAATTGATGAAGAAGAAACTTTCTCAAATTACTCCATCGTTATTGAAGAGCGGAAGCTGCGCCCGCCGGTTAAATTAATGACGATAGTCGGGTAGTCGTTTCGTGGAGTATGATGGTAGATAGCTGCTATCACTGGCCTCACCGGGCATGGGAAATCTTATTCATCCCTGTGACGACATTATACGAGGAGCGGAGTGGGCGTTCCGCGTCGTGGCCTCTCCCGCTATTATTAAACATTTTCCCTCAAATATGTAGCAACTCCTCGGGCACACAATTTATAGGCAATATCCTGGCCTATTATTTCCGGAGAGCGAGAGCAGTTATGTAAAACAAACCGGGTTCCCGCACCCTGTCCCTATTTCTGCAGTATGTTCACGGAGAACCGAGGAGAGAAAAAATAAGAGAAGAAAAAAAACCATAAAAGAAAAAGTAAAAGGTGCGAACAGTAGAGAAGCGAAGAAACGCCTCTTCGGCAGTTCGGAGAAATCCAAATAGGGGTGAAAAAAAAATTACGATACACATTATCGGAAAAAATTGCGTCACACGATATGTGTTTGCATAGGATATAAGGTGAAAAAAAAAGTTTATCCCCAAAGCTTTTCGAGGGGAAAGAGGTATAATGTTGTCCCGCTTCGGATCTTCGCATAGGGAGATTGTTTCCGTAACGTAGTAACCTTAAACCACCCTTATCTACGGGACTTTTTCACATGCCTGCACGTAGTAATACTGCAGATATGCACGTGCGTCGAGATGTTAGACACCGGCGGCCTTTTGTTTCAGACCGAGTCGTAGGGCCGGGTGCAGAACGTTTCCAGATAGTCGGTTCGTTCGCCCGTCGACTCGGCTACCCCGGGTGTCGCGTTCGGTGGAACCAGCATTCCCATAAATAAGGGATGGAGGGATCCGAGGGGCTGCGTGCACCCTCGACCGACCGAATTCGCGCAGTCCGACGTAGAGGCATTCGCTGGTCTGTTCGGATGGCGATGGAAACCCGGATATAAATACGGCGCCGCGTTTAGGGACATTAAGTTTCGGAAGGGTAGAATGCCTCACCGTTGTCCGGTGTAATATGGAGGCTGTCCGTTTTCACACGAGCTTTAATATATATTCACCGAGGGTGAACAGGAAATTTACTTTGGATTGATGCGACGATTTTCCGCATCACTTCGGTGATGCGGTGAATCGATTGATAGCTTTCGATAAAAGTGTGTGTGTGTGTGTGTAGCTGTATTCGTAAAATAATGTTGACAAACCAGAGCAAATTATTTAATTCAGTTTAATTTTCATCGATGCACACGTGTGTCGGTAGTATGTCGTTGAAAGTAAATGTACGCTATAATATGAAAGAATACGTTGAAAGTATTACATCCGTCCGGCAAGGCTGAAGAGTAGAGCTTTGATAATTGAGCAAGCATGGCATTGATGCAACGATTAGTTACCTCGTCGGAGCGAATTATAGTTCCATTATTGGAGGATTTGATTTAAGAGTCATCCGGCAGGTAGGGGGATTTGGCAGCGGACGTGATATTAACCACTGAATCAGAACGGCGGAACTTAGTCATTGCGATTGGTCGGAAATCCTGAGGGCGGGAAGGGGGATAAGCCCAAGCAGAGAGAATCCCACTCTCCGATAATCCTCGGCAAACTTGAGACAATATCGATTCGCATCTAGGACGGATCGATATATAGTAATATACTATATACATACGTACAGATATAGGCATAAGGTATAGGTTCGCCGGGTGATTAGTGGGAGATGGTTGGGAGACCGTAACGAGCTTCGGCTACCAATTTCGCGGAGTTCGACCGGAGAGTTCATGGCAGTGCTCCGGGCATAACTAGACGCTCGGTTGGGCGAGTGCGTGCTGCTCCGTGGGACTTAGGCATTCGGTATATAGCATCCAAACTCCCGACATTGTAGGGATGCGAGCACGAAAGCGTGCTTCTCCGATCGTGTCTCACCGCAGTCCTTGCACTGGCTTTGAGATAATCGCGTAGAGAAGAGGAGAGTCTGCGAATAGGTAGAGGAACCTACGAGTATCGCTACCGGCGAGCGCGAGTTGCCCCGGAGTGCACGGCTCGACAAATTAAATTTATATCTGATCGAAAGATTACCGGGGGATCCTGGCGGCTTCTACCGAGCAGCGATGAGATCCAGACGAATATACTATAAAAGGAACAATTACGAGAGAAAAAAAGAAAGAATAAAAGTTATTTCATCTAAACTTCTGCACTGGTAATCGGGTTATATTTTGACCATTTCGAAAGTCTCACTAACGCAAATTTATTCGCACGGGAGTACATGTACCAGGATTAATAAAAGTTCGGGCAAAACGGACCCGTGTTCTTCATTTGAGATTAACCTTTTTTTTCGCGAAAAGTCATCCGTGCGAAAGTATAGAGGAAGTGTTGCGAAAAATGAATAAAATAGTTAATGTGGTCATTTCATTTTCAGCCTTTTTGATAACCATCATGCGTCGATAGTGTAACGGTAGGCATGCCGAATATCGTACGGCAATGCTTCTCATTCGAAAATACTCTCGGCACATGAAGCGATACAGTTTATAATACTCTTAACAACTAGTCTGACCGGCTCCATCCGTTTCTCCTTACGGGAGGGAAGATCCGTGGGATGAGGCGACGACGACGACGACGACGACGTAGCAGCAGCAGCCGTGTCCCGTTCCCCGGCTGCAATTTTACAGGACTGACAGGCTCGCCTTCGTATCACTACTTTGTCTCACCACTTCTGACGTCGGGTTAGATAAATAACGTTAGATAGAGGAAATATACAGCGAGGGTATGGCCTGAGACTGGCGCGGCTGGAAAGAGGTCCAAGAGAGCTCCTCCACGGGTATATCACTCCTTCGCGTGCTTTCCCAGAGAAGAACACAGAGAGATTCCCGTCTCATGGCTATCTACGAAACGTCATCCCGAATTGCTCTCGTTCGTTGTCTGATTTTGGCAACCAAAAACGTTTTTCTCTCATCCCTGTGTCCCTCTGAGTCTGTCTCGTCGGCCGATCGTCCGTCTTCCTGTTTGTGTGTGCCCTCTTTTTTTTTTTCCTCCATCCACTCCCGTTACGATACACCCCATTGTGCAACGCACTACGCCTCGTCCTCGGTGAAACTAAAGATGGGAACGAAGGAAAAACAACGTTTCGCTGACATTAAGAGGCGAAACGGGTATCGAATTTCCGAAATTGGATTCTTTCGTTGTGGCGCCATTTATGACTGCGTATTATCCAAACTTCCATTCCGGTTGTAGCGCACGGTATGTATTCCGGACAATACGAGAAACAGCGGACGGAGTTTCCTCGCCGATCTCATCCTGATTGCTACGTACCGGAAAATACTTTTGGTATAACGCGAGCTGGACTCGGGCTCTGCACCCGCCTCGTCCAACTTGTGTACTCCACATAACAAGGATCACTGTTGTTTAGGAGTTAAAGAAAGTTCGGCCGAGCCGTTAAGCCAGTAATCTCACGGGAAATCTAACATCACATGAACCCAGTTAATCGAAGACCAGACATGTATACACCGCGAGTGGGTACACACCCAGTAAGCCAATGAGAAATTCTTCTCATGTGAGTAAGTAGATCCGGAGAAGTATACCTACTTACACATCGTCAGAGATCAGTCGAAAGGGATATCTCCCTCTCTCGGTTGAGAGTATCCGAGAGCACGTACATCCGAGCTCGAAATCTCTCGCTCGTTCTCCCGTTTCCCTTTCTACTAGACGACTGTGGGCTTGCTTCGGTTTCCCTCTTTCCCCGGTTCCGTACGGATTCTCGTTTATTATTCAAATGGCTTATTCCGTCGGGCTGTCTTATACGACGTCACGTGTCACGTAGGCCTTAAACTATTTATCCGTGAGACACTCGGTTTTGGCCCCGTCCACTGATTTCATTACGATATTGCACCGAGACGCAATGAAATTTCGGAGCGTCTACCGAGAAATTTAATTTTCCAACTCGTTATGTAATATCAGTGATATGATAATAGATAATTCTCCGAACGGTCGTCTGTTGCAGGCCAACCGAATGGGAATTAGAAAAATAAAACAAGGAGACGAGAAGGCAATCGGTGGCCGCACGCGCGTCGAAGAAATAATGTCCTTTGCACTTTCGGATTACAATCTTATGGGACCGTTGGGGGATAAGAATGGATTCCGCGGGCGGGGTGAAAGTCGTCCGGTTTCGATTACGAGCGAGAACCGACGGGAGCATCGGGGCAGGTGCTGGGACATTGATTTCCGTAAATTGCTTTCGCTATTTTCGACCCTCATCCCTCTCCCGTTCAGATCCACCATAGATCTTCGGCGTGGAGGGTCTATCTCTCTGTCCTTGCGATAAGAATTCGTTTCGGTCTCACAATGGTTCTTTTCCTCTTTTTTTCGTGAAAACATGATAAGGTCCCTCGATCCGACAAAGATTTCGAGCATTTTTCATTGACTTCTAGATTGGACAGATGCCTCGGGGATAAATGAGATACCGTATCGATCCAGTGATTGACAGATCGATGGATAAAAATGGTCTATTTATAAGAACATTTTTCCAGCATTCCCATTTTTTTTAAACAATTTTTTAAATAAAAATATATTTTTTAATTTTATAGAGAAATGTTAGATTATCAAGCTGAAGATGGTCGGTGCATGTGCGAATCGAAGCTCTTCTGTAACGGAGAAATGGAGTTTGCCGGAAGATATGAACGCGTTGGGACAATATTTATGGGTTCCGTGAGAGACTCCCGAATGGAACGTCAGCGGGCAATCGGTCCGTTGAGATTCCATGTGAAAATAACGTAGCAATAACACGCTCGTACCTTGTTCAATCGTAGGTAGATGCAATCTTGGTCGTCGTCGTCGTCGTTGCGACTCGGCGTACGGGAAAGAGAAATATTCGAATTCGCAATAAGGCGATCGCGCGAGCTCACGATATACCCTGGCGTATGGAAAAAGGCCAAAACGTTATTGTTCGAGTATACGTTACCGTTGTCTCTCTATTCCTCCCTGCGTCTTTTATCTTTGTATGCATCGTTTGTTTTCGTACGTTTCGGCGCACTTACGGGACGCGGATAAGAGGATAGAGTGGGTACCGGATTCGGTGAAAGAGGGGATAAAGCGCATCGGCGACATTCCGTGTGTCCCTCGAAAACTACAAGATCGATCAGCAGAACAGGTTTATTGATAGTTGGAAATCAAGAGACGCGGTAGCGTCTCGACGACAAGTACTTGAAAAAACATTTTTTAAGCGATGGTACATTACTCCACGAGTTAGAAAAAGTGTTTCGCACGAGGGATGTAAGAAATTTTTCATCACAAGGTGCGAAAATGGCGGTTTTACGTACGCGAAACGGGCGGAAAAGTCGCCATTTCTGTACCGAGTGATGAAAACATTTGTTTTTATTAATTATTTATTTGGATATAATAAGTAATACATAATTTTATATTTTTTCTCAACCGTTAACTCAGATTCTGTTTCCCCAAAATAAAAATGAGTTCAGGAAAACCATTAATGATCATCTTCATAGAAACAGATAACGGATATAGCTTCGAGCCTAAAAGCCGTTTTATAACGCGTACTCGATTTCATAGCCGGTGATCTCGGTTTCCAGGACTAGCTTAGTTCTCCTAGAAGCATTCTCATGAAATATTAACGGAACTGTACGTACCGAATATGCACCAGGATGAGTGTCGTCCGCGAGGAGTAATACAGTGTATTTTCGTGGTCATTTCCTCGTCGAAACAAAGGAAGCACCCACAGCAACGCGGTTGCTGGATTGCGCACCCCACACAACGCGAGGTATCTAACCCCCCAGTGGGGCTGATGGGTAAAGGTTGTCCCGGGTTCGTAATTTTCTCCGTTTGTCGGGACGGGGACGGATGCGAGGAATATAAGGATTGTTCACTTGGGCACGCTTAAAACTTGCGGCGTAATTAAATACATGTATCAACCGACCGGTTCATCTGTCTAAAGAGCTGCCGACAGTGCGGGGGTGGATGCGAGGATGAGAACAGAGAGAAGAAAGAGAAACTCGAGAGTACCACGGGAGAGCTCACGGTGAAAAACAAATTACAATAGAACTCGACCCTCACAGTACCACTGGTATAAATTCGAGAGTTTTGCATTATGCATTAATTTTCTTTCGGTGAACGAGCACCTCGGATGGGTCCAGCGGAGTTATCGTTACTGAACGTCTCCAAACTTACATTAGGTAGGAGTACTAGCGACACTATATTTTTTTGCTTTTTTTGCTTCTTTGCTTATTCGACTAAGTACTGTTTTCACGAAAATAAATTTGTTTGACGTGTCCATGTAAAAATACTTCATTCGCGTAAAAGCAGTTAAAAAATTCGTGTAAATATACTTAAATTGTACGCGTACAAATAGTTAAACACATCACGTAAATACACTTAAATGATACGCGTAAAAATAGTTAAACAATTCGCGTAAATATACTTAAATGATGCGCGTAAAAGTGCTTAAACAAACTCACACCATCAACACCGGCCTCAGGGCAACATGGCGTCACGAACAGTATTATAAAATGTAATTTTTAAAAATAAAGAAAAAAGACGTTAGGTGAACTATAAGGTGTAGTCGAAGTACAAATATTAGAAATATATTGATTTGTATGTATTAATAATTCAATCACAGATTAAATAAACATCTTTCTCACAAGGCCCCGGGACGAAATGTAAAATTGAGTCTCTTCAATGAAAAGTAGAAGAGGATTCCCAAATTAGACCGTTTCAAAGACGCAGCGTGTTAAAGGAAAGTTTTATTATCCGTCACAGGTTTCAACAGCTATAACTGTACAGAAACAATTTCAAAGCGTCGAATAATTCTATTTTGAAAATTGTTCAGGTTTTGCTTCTGGGTATGTGTAGGCTAGAGCGCGGCAGAAAGGAACCCCGGGGCAAAACGGTATATTTTGACCAATCTTTCGTACGACTAAATGAGAGAATGAAAAGGAGCAAAAAAAAAAAAAAAAAAAAAAATTGGATAATGGTCGTGGCGTGTGACGATCGGTCATCCGTGGACGAAGGTCGGCGATAATTCAACGACGGACATTCCGACGTCAGTGTAACCCGCTCCCACGCACCGTTTTTGAGATTACGAGGTTTCACCGTTCGTCTGACTACCATGAAATCACTCTACTCTCGGCTTCTTTCAAGTAAAATATTTGCAGTGTATTTATATTCGAAACGATCCAGTAGACCATGGTGTGTCTACTTATGTACACCGGAGCTCACGCAGACCGTCGAGAATTACCGGGTTTATTTATTGCCCACCGGAGCTCGTCGCAGTTCACCGCTGCACTCGCGGGCCTTTATCGCCGAGATAATTATTTGCTCAGACCGTCTCGGTCCTTATCGTATATGTGTATATTCAATCACTGCGGTACCATTCTTTCGGTCGTTTACTGCACCGAGATATTCCGCTCGCCGATCGTTAATAGCAAATTATCGTTCGATGCACAGGTTAATACTGGCGAGCGAGAGCGCATAAGGGGGGGGGGGGGGGGGGGGGGGATCGTTCGACGGGTGGGCGGAGAGATATTGCGTTACACGAGATAAATAACAAACAAGAGTTGGAGCCGCGGCCACGCGCGAACGACTGTTGTGCATTACCACCCGGTATAATCTTGTCATCCTCTTACATCGCGCCAAGATACTAATAGCCTGTATGCTGTATCTTGGCTCTCGCTAATTTATCTCTTTCGAATAAACCGGCCATCGACGCGTCGAGCGTTCACCCTCCGGATTTTCCGATCTAGGATACACCGATACATCGAGCACAACGCTCGTGCACTTTATTCGCTCGTACAGTTGACTCTCCTTCGTTTCTTCGAAATATTTTCACAAGCAATTTCGCTCTCTCCACTCGAGAATTTCTTTCGCCAACATCGGAGATACTTCTCTCGAAGGTGACTCAGAAAATTCGCCGAGTGAGCGGGAGTTCGCCGGGACGACAATCGCGAAGACGGGGCGAACCCCGCGAGGATCCAGAAACAGCGGCAGTCCCGCCGTTGGCTTCGATGTCTCTGCGAAAATTGAGACGCCTCCGCAGACCACCTCCACCCGTCGACCCTTTTTGTCTTCGTTTTCTTGTATTTCCTCTTATTGTCAGCGCACCTCCTCCTCGTCGTCGTCGTCGCCGTCGTCTCTCCTTCGTGACTCGGTCCACCTCCGCGCCGTACGTAGCAAACTACGTCCACCCACTTCCCATTTAGCGCGGAACACCTCGGACCGTTTTGCAATCGGGTATTATCCACTCGGCACTTATCCCTCTGTTATTCGTTGCATCTCCGGCTACGAGACTCTCGTTTTTCGCGCGGACGGATTCTTTCCTTTTTCTTTCGGTGCGTTTGATCCACGTATACGGGCCTGAGCTACACGGTAAAAAGCATCGGATATTTAACAAACATTTCTCGTCTACGAATATCCGGAATATTCTTCTTGTTGGTTAAAAAAGTAGTCCCTTGACGAACAGAATCTTGAAACGAAAATTTTACAATTACGAAACACAAAATAATTATAAAATTACCAAGAGAAAATTGTGGGCATTTCGTCGATAAAAAGTCTTTTGTAAATGTATAACCTTTTTCATCGTGTACAGTCGAGTTTTAACTATTATTATTATTATTATTATTATTATTTTTAACGAAGATTTCATTTTGTTCATTACCGTTCTTGTTTTATCCGCTATCGCATTCTCACATTCTCATCAATTTAGGATTGCTCTCGTATCGTGAACTCGCTTGCGGGTTCATACGAAACATATTCGGTTCGCTGTACAAGCTCCGCAAGCTCGCCGGTATCAGGTCCATAACCCAGCCAGATGGAGGCTCACCGGAGAGGTGGCTCTTGTTTCAACGTTCCGGCTCCTGTGGATGCTCCCGCTGATGCACCTCCTGCCCCTGCAATACACGAGAGGGCCGCGGAGCCGATGTCGTGCCCACACCGAGATCATATCTTCGCCAATTACGCGGACCTCGTTCGGTGCTTTAATGATCGCAAACGGAGGCTACTCGTTTCATCACTCGTCCGTCTTTCTCCCCATCTCTCTCTCTCTCTGCCCCCTCGTTCTCATCTTTCTCTTAGATCTTGCGGCATTCGCTTTTGACTGCCGACGACGAGATTTCACCAAGGGCGTCGTACTTGAGGAGGCAAGGAGCTCTAAAGCTGAATTAAAAATTATTAACGAAATAGAAACACCGTGAAACCTTTTAACAATGAGGTTCCAAGTTATACATACATTTTTAACGGAGTACGACTGGCAACTGACATTACGTTGAAAAATTTCAGCTGAATTTACTCAGCCCCAATAGTAATAGTCAATTAATTTTTTTTTTTTTCATTTCGTCAATTTCGTCTTTCTTCCTATTTCTCGCATCTTTCTCTTAGATCTTGCGGCATTCGCTTTTGACTGCCGACGACGAGATTTCACCAAGGGCGTCGTACTTGAGGAGGCAAGGAGCTCTAAAGCTGAATTAAAAATTATTAACGAAATAGAAACACAATGAAACCTCTTAATAGTGTGGTTCATAATTATAAACAAAATTTAACTGAGTACCAATGACAATTAATGCTACGTTGAATGTTTTTACCTGAATTTACTCAGCCCGAATAGTAAGCGTATTTTTTTTTTGTTTTGTTTTTTCATTTCATCGATTGCCACGATCGTTTCTGCCCAACTCCAAAAATCTTTATCGTCATAATAACAGTGTTTCCGGTCTCTGGGAGTGATTTTTCTTCTCGACCACTTCTCGTCCACCTATCTATTATTTTTCCCGTCTTTTGCCGCAGTAATATATCGAACGATGTTTTTCTCACTGGGGCGAATAGCAACGCAAAACAAGACTATCGGCGACGAACGCACACAGATTCGACCTCGCGTGTGGGTCGACGCGGTGCAAAACGCGCGACATAAACGTCCACTCCGATATAATTGAGTGCGTGGATTTTATCGCTCGGTGTGAGACCTCTGTTCAAGCGCGAACTTAACATCTCAGACGCGCCTTTCTCTTCTCTCGAAGAGACACACGTTACGAGATTATGGCAATACGCATACGTACACCCGGTGAAATTACACAGCGCGTTCTCGCTCCGCGGATGCGGGAACTACACCGTTAGAGAAGCGAGAATAAGTAATTCAACCGACTAGACGTCGACTCCGATATTTCCCCGCCGGAGATCATACATAAACTTACATAACTTCAGTGGTTAGAATAATTTTACAACTAGTTCCCGAGATAGTAATAATTTCGTTGAATTTATTCGATCAATCGAGTACCGGCGGGGCTCGGTTGCATTATACACACACGCATTACTTATGTGTGTGCAACTCCCGGAGGAAGCCGAGAGATCGTTGAACTGATAATCCTTAATAATATTACTTTGCCGCTAAAGCTTTGATTGACGACAGCTTTACCGGTCACTTACTTTACTCGCTTAATGCCTATAATTTGTCCAGTTAAGTCCGGAGTAATTGATATATCGCGAGGGGCTCCTCACGAACGAGGCGCCGGCCGAGTTATTTCCACGTTTCCACGTGTATGCATCCGCGAGAACACGTCCGCGGACGTGGGGCAGCGGAGGAGCGAGAGATTCCACATCTCGATTGGGTATACTTACTCAGGTATCGGTCGAGAATTGCGAGGCAATCAGACCTGTCTCGGGTCGTGCATCTACATATCATTCGACGTGGATTCACGTGGTTTTCCTACCGACGCGATTACCCGGGCACCGTGTGATTATCGGAGAAATCCCTGTTATGACAAGCACGAGTTGGCGCTGCATATAAAGGCATAAAACACAGCCAAAACGATAGTTCGAATGCCTCTGCATGCTGGAATGATCCAACGACTCGTTCATGAGTCGACTCCCGGGAGAGACCTTGCTTGCTCGACTAGTTATCGGAAATCGCGGCGAGTAGAGATAAGTACGTTCGGGGAGAAGGAGAAGAAGTGGAGGAAAAAGAGGAAGAAGAAGAAGAAGCGGGAGGAGGCTATATCCATATTCCAACGTTATCTTCGTCTGGACGGCTCTATCCGCCCTGCTGGAGGTTGTTCCCCGTCTGCTTCCCTGAGTTTCAGCACGCTCGCCATGCAGCTTCCCTTTCTTTTCTTCTCATTTTTTTTTTTTTTTTTTCTTCAAAGGACGCAGAAAGCGCACGCTGTGAAAACTTGGTCCCTCGATGCTACCGCAGCCGCGGGGAACCTTTGCTCGCGAAGATCGTACATAACTTGCGGGCGCTCGTGCTCCTGCTGATCCCTTCAAGAGCGTGAGCCAGGGCTCGCCTAGTTTATCGAGACTTAGGGATACTTACGAGAGCTCGTATACTCTGTACTCGGTTGCGCGTAAGGGGATTTTCGAGTTAAGTGCGGCGGAAGGTGCAACGATGCTGCGTTGAAAAGTGGATTCGGGAGCAACGGAAAGAGGCGACCTAGAGGATAGTTAAAAAGGAGATTTACAAATTTGAGCCACTGCCGAATAATATGATCGGATAAGTAAATAAATTACGTAGGTATCTTGGTAAAAATTTTACAGAGTTACATCACGCCCTGATGAGCTCCTAGCAAAGCTTTTTTGGAACCTTATCATGTCCCAATTTAATACTAGGATATTACGTTATTACTAGAATAATACCATTGGGATTTAACCGTCGATGCGGCAGTTAAAGTGGTAAAAAAAAAAAAAAAAAAACGTACGAGCATCCAGCTTCCGCGAGAGCTATTTTATACCGAATAGGTACCCAAACCTCGATGAGCGATACTGTAAAACAAAGCGCTTTTTGAGACCCTCCTAAACGCCTTTATTCGAAGTCAATCGAGTTCCGTAGCAGCGTAAACAGGAGAGCACAGAAGCACAGAAGCTCGTAGCTTTCGTCGAGTGGTGGGCAAAATGCACGGACAAAGGGAAAGGTAGAGAGAGCCTGAGAGAGTTCAGCGGGTCCACGAATGCTCGGAAGCCGTATTGGTCGACGAGGTGTTCGGAGTCACACAGACGGTCTCTCGGACGCGGTCAGGTGTGGTCTGCGGTCTTGCCGTTTCCCGAGGTGCCCCACGGTTGAGCCAGGCGGGCGCCCATTACGACGAATTAATTAGGAAAGTCGACGTCATAAAACGATGCGCGCGTTTAATTAATTCGAGTCCCGGTGCCGGTGGACAAAGGTCGTCCGAACTTCCCGGCAAGCAGCGGGGCAAGTACCGGCCGAAATTCCCCGGGACTCATAGGACCACCGAAACCATTCGGTCGGGAAGCTGAACAAGATAGAGCGGATTCTCGCGTACGCTTTATGCTCAAAAGCACACTATATTTTACTGTACACTCAAGCTGAGCCGTACCGGAGAGAGAGCGTCGTGACACAACGGGCACAGGGGTAGCGTACGTGGGTACGTGTTCCACTCGAAGAGCCTCGGTGTACGGAGCGCCGAGTTATACCGAGACCGCAACCCTTTGGAAGTCGTAAAGCAGAGCGGCGTGCGGGTGCGAGCGCCAGCGAATGTAACGTAAGGCGATTCCGTAACTTGCAGCACCAGGACCGGCGACGTTGCACCTTGAAATTCGCCTATCGGCGAGAGGGAAGAGCCACCCCCGTCGTTTCACTGGGCGGTTTTAGGCGAGAGCTTATCGGACTCTCCCGTAAATTACAGCACATCCTTCGCGAATCTTACTTTAAACTGCGCAATTTTCCTTTACCTCAATTTACAACGATTTTATTCCCGGCGCTGTACTCCCACGTCGAAATCGTTGCGGTGTCTCGGTATCGGTGCTCGAGCTACGTATTTTTACCTCGTTACACTTTATACCGGTATATCGTACGATTTTCGCTAAACTTTACGAGGGAACGTTTCGAGCGGTATTCTGCAAAAGCGCGTGTTTGGTCCGGCGATGTTTTGGTCCGCGGTGCGCTTTGCCGATCGCGTCATTCGATTATTGTACGAATTTGTGAGGGTTGGAATTACACTACACGGGGGTGGAATGAACGACTGTACGACGACGATGACGGGTTTAAGGGATTCACTGTCTGTCGCACTTTACGACTTTTAGGCCAGTGGGCGAGGGAAGTTTCGGCGTATGAATGATGATAAAATATTATATTTCACGTAAAATTAAGTCGGACTCGTTTGCTTATAAAATTGTGGAGCGACTTAGCGAGGAGGATTCGTCATTCGCTGCTCGCCCACTTTCCTCCTAGTGTAATTGAGTTCTCGTGCGAGGTGCACTGGTGAGCGTTACGAGTGCGCCGCAGTCGTTCCCTTCTCGTGTCTGTTTATAGCCGAGTTTGTAGTCTCAACGTCCTCCTCGTATATATACACGAGTGGGACGGAAATTTGCCGTGAAATTTTGGGTAACCGGCGCCAGAGGAGTCTGCTTTCGAGAGGATCATGCGAGCCTCATACTCTTCGTTGGATGGTCCTCCCTCCCTTGCGTGTGCGAGGAAACAAACTTTGCATCTCGTAATCTCGTAAGAGGGACGGAGAATTGTATCGTCGTTTGGGTTAGCCTCGATCCAAAGTTCCTCGACTATGCAGTGGGCTTAAGTCTGGGGGGCACGTTTCTGTTTAACGTCGTGAGAATAAATTTTATCCGGTGCCTCGGTATCTCTGATACTCGCGCACAACGGTAATGGAAATAATAGTACGGAGACCTCGAAAACTTGAGCATGCAGCCTCGTTGCATTAACGGTAATTACAACGAATTTGATTTGTCGCGAAATATTGCTCAGAGAGTCCACAACGAGCATTGCTTTGCGTTGTGCGAAATCGTGCAAAGACCGCCGTTCGTTGGCTTTCTCGTAGAGAAAGCTTTTCGAGCGACGGAAAGGATTAAAAATTAATTCGTTGCACCAACGATTAATTCCGGAAAAAGCTGCTATAATTTTTTCGACGAGATCTCGAAGTACTTTGCTCTCGTCAATCCAAAGTTTTCTCTACGAGGAATCTAAATAAGAATTGTCTCCTGTCATTCCGCGTGACAATGTTACCGAATTACATTGCGCATCTCGAACGAAAGCGAGAAAAGCTTCGGTGAAAAAAAATAATAAAAAAATAAAAAATGACGACATACGCAACGGGTTCGGGTGAAAGGTGCGGAAGACTTAAAAAAAAAAAAAAATTCGCGAGGGTGCGAAGATCGATCGTAAGAGACACAGGAACGAAGGAGCGAAGGGAGAAGAGCCGAGCGTGCGAGGCGCGACGGTGTCAGACATATAGAACCGTCAAAAATGGACCATCTGCGTGCTGTCAGCGCACGCAGCCGCCATTGAAATATTTCTTCGCTGGCTGCAGGATTCAGCGATGGGTATGAAACCCCGGAGATTCTGAGTTATTGGGCGAAATGTGGTAGAGCAGGCGTAATGAAAAAATACTGTCACGCAGGTATCGAAATAGGGGATGCTGCGCTGCCGGTGGTTCGCTGCCGTGCCCGGGGGTGGCTTGTCATCGTGATACATTTTTCCCGCTCTCGCATGATAAATTCAATATGACCTCGGAAGCAGATCCAGACTGATAAATGCATCGTATAATTCCTTCCTCCCCGTACGTGTTCGCCGAGGATATAAAGAGGCTGTTATCTATCCCTTTCTCACTTGCAGTCTGTCCGAGATTTTCTTCCGCGCTGCCAAAGCTATTCACACTATCGACAACGGGGCTATTATGTCTACTTGGATGAAGTCCCAATTAATTAGGCTTAAATGGCAAAGCTTAGTGGACGTTAGTTTCCCGAATTTGCGCTACGTTGTCCTGGATGTCTCCAAATAGTTTAACACCGTCAGCCCCTTCGCCCCCTCCCCTCCCGTCTCTCCCCCCGCGGCTGTTTTCACTCCGGAGGGAAACGGGTCTGATGGCACTTCGGGCGTTACCGTCGTGAATGTAAATCCTCCGCGGTACGAGACCAAGAAGAGCCTCGCCGAGTTGCTGCCTCTCGCTGATGGTGAGGTTTCTCTCGCCTTTCCAGCTTCTCAGCTCCCCGACTCCGCCGGGACTCGAGATCTTCAATTAATTATAGTTGTTAATTGGTCGGCACTGAGTTGAGTTGTATCGGTGGTCTCTTCTCTCAGACGATTAGGTACTCGACCGCGGTATGCCGTTTGATGCTTGCGGGCCAGGATGGGAGAGGAAGGACAGCGGTTTCGCTCATACAACATTCAACGTGTGCCCGCGCGACCGCCGACTCTATAGATTGACTTCGTATTTCCACCAGGCGCACGATCATTTACCAGACTAATGCCCTATCAATTATCACCGCCGTAATTGGCTGCTAGTCGCTAGATATATCGGATTTAAAAAAAAGAGGAAAAAATACGCCGAATACTTACCTTGAATACTAATTTGAAAACGAGACATCATCGAACCCGGGTATAGTAGCAGTGTACGGATATTAATATATATTCAGTGTTATCTATTTTTTTTAAATATGGTTACAGAAAATGCTTAAAAAATAAGGGTACTTTTTTTTTTTAGATTCGCCTCTATCGAAATACGAGCCATAAATTTTGGATCGTTTTGGAGAAAAAAAAATGTTATCGCGTCTAATATATTTTTTTTTTTTTTTAATCCGTGCTACAAAGATTAAGCGATTTTGGGGCTCGCTTTACCGAGGCTCACGGGGGAAATGGCGTTAAAACTATAAGTTCACACTCGATGTTAGGCGCACGTAGTTCAAGCATATAACTCCTCAAACTTCGGCTAACCGCCCTCTTCACTTGTTGAATTGAAAACCCCCAGGAAATGAATTTATCCTCTGGGCGCAAATTTGCGGTACGCTTTACGCCAACTTTTTAATAACGTTGTCGAGCATCGCAGTCTCGTGTGCCACTCGGAACTATCTGGCCTCGGGAGTTTCGGTGCATAAACGTGTGCACTATGCCGGATGTCGGTAGTTACCGCGCGTCTCCTAAATCACCAACTTCTGAAACGGGTCTGTGACGCAGAGAGACACGTGGAAAGTAGTCGTGGCACACGAGAAGTGGCTGGAAGGATCTAAAAAAGCGCGTGCCCGTAGGCCGTGCCCTCTCTCGTGCGGTACACATAGTGCAATATATCATAGAGAGTAGGAGACTCGTCGTCGTCCAAATACTCGTGCATCATTCCCGTTGATGCGGTGTAGGAGTCTGGAGAGTCGGAGCATTGTACAATAATAATAAGCCAACAGCAGCCGGCAACTACCGGCCGGTAGTTCAAAGTGATATTACTCCTACAACATCGCATCCCTTGTGCCTCCGCAAACGTAATGAATATTCAAACAAAACGTTGTTTATGTACCAAAACAAATATATAACTAATGTTTTCCAAATATACACTCCGACCGGGATATATATATATATATACATACATAATGTATAGCGCATTTATAAAATTTGAAGTACATTCTCCATTTTCAGATCCGAAAAAATGTATATTTCCGTGACAGCGATACGCCACGTCTTAGTCAAGTAGGTCGTAAGAAGTTGATAAAGCGGTAAAGAGTCTGGCGCTAGTAGTGCAAGCGCAAGTAGTGTAGTTGCGGGTAGTCATTTTTTAAAAATGTGGCCCGAACTATTCAGAAAAATTGATCGACAATACACAGTGTAAGCAACTCTACAAACATCAATAAATAAAAATTAAATATTGGCCAGCTCATCCCGAATTAGCCTGCACGTGGGGAGTAGCATGGTCCGACCAGCCTCGCACCGGCATCGATGACAGAGCTTGTCGCCGTGCAATATTCCAGGGAGTATCGCACAAACGGGTCGGATGTCGAGTGCGAGAGACGGTCGTTAAATTATGTAGTCGGTGCGAGTCGCGTGGGTCCAGAACGGTTACTAATTCCCACGTGATCTCGTCTCACGATTGCAGACGCTCGGTTCGTTCCTAGGAGCAAAGTACGCTGGAACGTTGCAGCCAGTACGACCGGATCCCAAGTTTCGCTCGTGATCGACATTGGTCGAGGGCCCCGTCGGGAGTCGTCGTCCCGGCGGCGGCACTTTGTCGACGTCATCGGAAAGAAGCGTATCGATGACGGTGCCCCAATGTAGAGAGCGGCAATATTGGCCTCCGGTCGAAAGTGGAACGGGGGAGACGAAAACAAAAATAAAGTATCGAGGACTCGGTCGAGAGCCAAAGCGGGCCAAAGATCGCCAAGATTTCATCCGAGAGTGCGAGTGGCCTGGGGTACACATTAGCAGGGACTCCCTTTGTAGCGCGTAAAATAGCGTGCGCTCGACGGTGCAGTCCGCGTCGTCTAACTTTCTTTCTTTCTATTTTTTTTTTCGCTCCCTCACTCCCATTTTTCTTTGTTGGCCCGGGCACAATGAAGGATGCAACCTTTTGTGAAGAAAAATAGGACACAGTATACATGTATACCTTGTGTAGTACATTGCCTCGTAGAAGCACCGTTTTAATACTCTTTGTGGAAGTAATGCACGTGCGATCTGGAGTACGTACAATCTAGAATACGTACCTACCCCTCTACGCTCTGCCAACCAGCCAGTAACACACGGAGTTACGTGCACATGCACATCCGAGAGTATACGGACTCTTTACTCAGCTCCCTCTCGTTTTGGAGCAGCACTATACGACCAAGTAGGTCTACGCCTCGAAGAACGGATCTATAATACCCTATCCTCGTTGTCGCGGGAGGAGAGTATGTTCACCTCGTATGAGCGGAACGTCGTAACGTTCGACACGCTCGTTCCTCGTTGAGTTGTAATGTCTTTACAACAATACTCGAGAGAGTTTATCGAGCTTGTATGCGGTACACAGGTGCGAGCATGGGAATTAGGCGGGTTATTATTATTACGCCTGATTACGACCCCTCGCGAGGAAAAAACTGAAGACACTCGATCGGACTTAATCCTTCGGACCAAAAATATATCCAAAATATACTATTTTTTCGGCGAAAATACATTTTATATGACACAGATAGATTCTTAAATTATTTTTGCTTCCTCACAGAGGAAGCTTCGTTTCGGTGAAAAAAAAAATGATTTCGAGATTTTTATGAAAACGTCTTCAGAATGTTCCAAAATATCGAAAAAGCACACTTAGACAAAATCCCGGATGTGTGTGCGTGCGTGCGTGCATGTGTGGTTAATAGTGGTTAAAAGTCAATGTTTCTTAAAAGTGCCATTAGAAAAATTGCAGATGTTTTTTTTGTATATAATTTTGAATTTCTTAAAACATGAATCGAACAGCTGTTTTGTCTAGAAGTCAAGTACGACGTTGACGTTGAAAAAAGTTGAAAATGGAAATTTTCATATCGCATCCTCATAATATCCCTTTATTCGCAAGCTTCTTTTATGAGGCAGCCAAGAATACAGAAAATACTTTCTCATCGAACAAGCTTTGCGATTAAAGGGATGAGGAAGCGATATGAAAATTTCAATGTTCAACGTTTTTGTAGGGTTAATCATTTCTGTGGGTCTTATTCAGAACTCTTTTAACTCTTCTACATTGTATTTTAAAGTGCGAGGTGTCGAGCTATGTGGAACGATGCATGGAAGGGTTGAAAGCTCGCAGGTCATTCCTTGATCCGTGCTCGCCGTTCTGATCGCGTTTGTCGGGCCATAGTCTGCGTGGGATGGATAGGCGTGGCTCATCGCTTCATCGTTGATTCTATTTAGTAAATCGAAGGGGTGTAGTAACCCGCGCTCACTCGTGGGCCCGATAGGGGGTTGACACACGCTCGACACCCGGACAAAGACAAAAACGAACAAAGAGCTTTGTTTTTTTTAGATAGACTGTCGATGAGCGTTCTCTGTCCGGGATAGATACTATCACGTATAATACAAGAAATCAAAGTCGAAACTGAGTGATTCAAATTGGTGAATTGAAATTCAATCGAGCAATAATGCAATGCAGCAGATGAGCGAGTTATTCCGTACCCTTCTTTCATATTTTACTTTTTAAATCCTTATTTTTTTTTCAATCGTAGATAGCGACAAATATTCGTATCGGTGATTTACGGAGTGAGTAGAGTGTTAGAAGATTGTCACGACGATTTCCCGGTACATTGGCCAAAATGGAACGGTGCTCTGCGAGAGAAATACTGTATATCGTGGAGACGCTTCGTTCCACATCGGGAGAGTGCATTTAGCACTTATTGAACCCGCGCGTGCCGGCGCATACTCTATAAATCTTGCAAAGGTTGCATGAAGACCCGGTGCACGGAGACTCGCGCGCTTGCTCATGGCTCGATGCCGTTGGTGCGAAGTGTGCATAATCGAAATCGGTATCGACAAGTATTTGAGCTCGGGATGTCTGAAATATATGTTGCCCAAAAATACTTCTACTTCACTGCTGTGTATGACACTGGGATTCGTTTAGTGCGACTGCTTCGTTTCAGGCTTAAAGAAATAATAGGAAGAAATTTGTCGATATAAGAAACTTCTCCATACAGTAACTTGTATTGATAGTATCAATATAAAATACCAACCCTGTACATATACATGACGTATGGGTAAATTATTGATTTGGCGAATTTACTTTGCAGTCGCTGCGCAATAAATAAACTACGGATGGATAAACTTTATTAGTTCGAGCGAGGTTATTGATAATTAATAAGAGATGTTACCTCACCTTCGCGAATAAGAGTGCAGGAGTCACTGTGTCCATCGTGCATCCATCCATGAGTTACGAGACGCGTAGGTTTGCTTGCATCGAAATTACTTCTCCAGAAAATACGCCACGAAACATTACCCTTTCGGATCATTCATTTCAGGAGTACGTTTTTCTAAAACCAGCTGACGTAAAAGCTCATCAGATATATTGTTTGCCTCTTTGCATTGTTTCATTGAAAGTAGTACATTGATGGGTCCAGCGACGGTGAAAGTCTGGATTAATCGTTGACATCAATTATCATTCAATGAATAAATGATATTCGAACACATATCACGTCATCGATATAATTACTTACGGACTTCGAGACGCCAAAGTGCACAAGTACTATACAAAGGCTACAGTACATTTTTTCGGCAGTTCATCGATTTCACGGTACCGACATTATTACATTCTGTGGGCTATGCCTTAGATACTGACTTATCAAAAGCTTTATCTCTGTGCTATTCTGGTACAATCGTGGGAGAGATAAGGTATAGTGCCGTCATTGACATTTGAATCATAAAGTTTAGGCAAACATTGCGAACACGTACAACACGGAAGCAAGCGATGTGAAAAAAACTGAGTTTGTCAGGCATTTTGTTACCGAAAACCTGTGTCATCGTTCACAGGTTTTCGGTTCAATTACGAAAATTAGACAGCCCCGAAGTAGATATGCAAGCAACGAGGAAGGAACGCGCTAATTGATACACAATCTTGCATTAAGGAAAGGACGAAAAAATCGTGTAATCATAAAGTATTAAATAATATCTAGAGTTCGCAGGCGACCGGTAATTTCCTTCCTTCCTCTCGCGAAAGCTTTGGAGCTTCGGGGGGAGAAAGGCTTTTCGGGGTGGCCACCCGCGGACTGAGAGTTCGCCGCCCCGCGAACTCAACCTATACCCTTTGTAATCCTAAAAAATGGTGGTGAGCAGTAATTCACCGAGGCGCCGGACGGAACCGTTTCCCGTACCACCGGCGAAACGGTGTGCCCGCTTTATTTAATACTACGATTTATTTGTCGTATTGGTTGTGTTAATAATGATTTGTGGAGGATGGCGGCGCGGCGTTAGTCTGCGTATCGTCCGCAGCTATATTCCTATATAATAATACGATTGTATCATTCCCAATTTTACGTTACATA
Organism: Exephanes ischioxanthus; assembly: GCA_958510785.1. Lineage (NCBI taxonomy): Eukaryota > Metazoa > Arthropoda > Insecta > Hymenoptera > Ichneumonidae > Exephanes > Exephanes ischioxanthus. The sequence continues at coordinate 17,467,018 of OY294022.1, read as the reverse complement.
TTCTATTCGAAATACTCGAGAGGGAGAAAGAGACAGAGAGAGAGAGAGAATGAATTTTTCTCAGACTCTCAAATCCCTCCAATTCAACGGGGCTAAATTTTCAAGAAAATTGGCTTTAACGTTCCTAACGGTTACCCTCGAAATAGTCGGGGCTCATGGTTAATGGACATTGATCGCAGTGCATAATCGTGAAAAATAACAGCTCGAGTGAGATAGCTCGCATTAGAGTCGTTATATCCGGTGATTCGATTGTCTCGTCTCGGAAAGCTGAGTGGATGAGTCGCTCACGCGCTCACGACACTTTTCCAATCATCCTGAGTTCGCGGAGCACGATTCCCTCCTCCCTTCTCCCCAGTTCTTTATCCTATTCTACACTTTTGCTGCAGTTTTCTTTGCCATTCCGTGGGACCGGGGCACACCGGAAGAACTTCTATTTTGTTGAATGAGAACAGAGAGTCGCTGGCTAGATAGCGCCGGAGCTGCGGAACCACGAGGGACCGAGAGGACTCTAGAGATAATAGATAGGAAGTAAGAGCGAGAGTCGGAGGTACGCGGTGAGGGACTAGGAACGGTATAGAGGTACCCGAAGCGCACAGACGCCATACACTCTGCGGTGGGTTCACTATAGGTGTACAGAGAGAGAGAGAGAGAAGGAGGAATAGAGAGCAACAGTGAGAGGAGGGAGAGAGAGGAGAGCCAAAGTGCTGTGGTAACAGTGGATGTTGGCTGGCAAAGCCAGCCATCTCGTCTGGCACAATGGACGTGGAACAATACTAATCGCATCAAACCACTCTCAGCGAGGCACATACACACGAGAGAAATGCCGATACCGACTGGGAGACACGCTTCTCCCACACAGACTGAAATGCCGAGAGCTAATCCAGATGAAGCGATACGTTCCATTCAACCTTTAGCGTTAACGCGATCCAAGTATATCGCTCGTGGGGAACACGAGGGGTATGCACGAAGTAAAGTTTACGAATAAATTCGAAACGTATCCTTTTTTTTTTGCGCACCAAATATGTTCTCAAAGGTCATTGTCTCGTGCGAAAGATGAGGGCCACTTTCGTTCCTTTATCTAGCCCGACGTGTAGCCCTATTGATGTGGGGCCGGCGATACCTAATTCAATATCCTCCGCTCGGCGTGGCTCCTCCTCTGCCCGGCTAATTTGAATAATTCATTGAATATATATTCATTCGTGTGTCATTGACAGAAAAATTAATCAAGAATCGATTATATCGTGCATCAACAGCGGGATCCAAAGGGGTCCTCGGCGATCCCTCGTCGTCACCCTCGTTATTCTCTCACTCTCGATTTTCTCTGTATTATATACACTCGTGCAGGCACCAGCTACTCGTACTTCTGGACGCCGGAGCGGAGCGTAGTCTCGAGATTCCCGGAGCGACGAATGTAATTGAGGACGCAAATAGAAATTCAAAAGTCGATTCACGGTCGGACGAACGGGTGCGATCAACGCAGGAATGAGGAAAACCTCGTTTCATGCTGAATGGATATTTATTCATTGGAAAAAGGGATCTTGGCTGTTTGATTACTATACACCATATATATGTATGTATATATATATAGTGTGCAACGTCCTGCCCGCGAATACGCGATAATATATTCGATTCAACTATTCTGAAACATCAATCGTTTTTGAACACGATTTTCATTCAACGATTTTCATTTCAAGAGCCCGAGATCTATACCAAATTTAGCACAATGTTAGTCGCTTACATAGACGGAACTTTCCGAGTATATCTCGAAATACTCTGTCAATCTGGTAATTACTGTAAATTTGCGGTATCACCATACTTGCACCAACAGCACCGACAGGGTACATACAGTGCGTTGTGAGGCAGCCCAAGGGCAGATGTTACAATGAGGTATTACATTGTGGTATGGGCCACTGCCGAGTTAATTAGTACCGACTCCGCGGTGATTACAGCAAATAGTAGATATCCCGTATACAACCTTCTGAGAATAACCGCGCCAGCTGTGTCATAGAAAACCGAAACTCGCTCTCACACACCCTTTGACTTGGAGGCTTTGTTTGGCCGGTTTTTTTTTTGCCATACTTAGCTAGTATGGATAATATGCATAATATGAACGTTTGTATGCGAAGTTTCGTCAGAATTTCAGCAGCTGGATCGAGATTCGGAAATTCCCAAAGAATTTTTATAAAATTAATTATATAACAATTTTAGTTGACTTCACGTAGACAGAATATGGGATTTTATGTCTGAACCCACATATTCTGCCCGTCATCCATACAAAGTTCTTTCCCTACTAAACTAAAATTAATGGTCTTTCTCACATACATTTTTTCTTCGCGGGACGTCAAACTATGAAACTTTTGCGCTGCATTGACATCTCCAGCGAGTGCCCGGAATAATTAGATGTTTCAAATCCTCCCCTTTATCGTGCGCGTATTATTACTTTTATATTATTAACCTTACACGCCGATATCATGTTCCTGGCGATCTTGAGTGTAAAAGGCAGCATATATTATATTACAAAACCTTATTTTCTATTGTTCCCCTTCGTCCATACATCGTTTGAGGTTACGACTATTGGACTCCGGCGTATCGGCGTCATCTCATCCGGCGTAATGCCCATTCGAACGACGAAGAGCAGCACAAGCAGAGCCGTCGGCTCGCTGTGCGCGATACTCCGCCGTACTGTTAAAGCGCGTTCATGGGTCTCTTACCTGCGGAGCGTACAAACTTTCTTTTTTTTCTGCCACTCACGCGTACGCCGCGATCACTCTCGCGGGTATGTGCCACAGGGCTCGAGTTCCCTCGCGAGTCTCGACTACCAATAGTTACGTGGGAGAACGAACGAGTCTCGGATCAGAAACGCTGCCGGGAAGAAGTGAGCGAGGGCGATCCGAGAACATTCAACCGGCAGCACTTAATCGAACCTGAGGATCTTGAATCACGCGATGGCATTCAGAAACGGCAGATTTTACGAAATTTTATCTCATTCTTAATATTTTTTTGTTTTTTTTTTCCGATCCGCGAAATAACGTCCAATAAAGTGAAAATAAAGATATTACCACGGCTCTTTTGGCAAACTGGACTCGTCGATACCTGATACAGTGGAACCTGAATTATCCGAACCCGTCGAGACCGGGTCTAGTTCGGATAATCAAAAATTCGCATAATCCAAACGCAAATTTTTGTTAACGTATAACAAGTACATAAATAAGGCGTACATAAATAAAATAGAATCTTGAACCTCCTCGCCCTATTCATCATACATCTCTATTTATAACACATATGGGACGTACGCTGATCAGCGCACTTTGTGAGGACTTCAGTCAATTCATCTACGTTATTGACTAGGATTTCAACTACAAAATTTTCCACACGAGATCTCCGCACAATAAATCTCGGCAAATGCGGACACACATGACGCAATTTTGCTACCAATCTATGTGAAGTAAAATTTCGTACAATAGTCGAGCGAAAATCTTTTTCCTAATTCATGTGATTGCTGCACATAAATCACGTAAGAAAAATTTTTATCGCAGTAGTATCGTAAATTACTATTATTTTTATTTTATTAGCCACTATTCGCCGTTGGACCACGTGCTTACACACGTGATCCATCTACTTCGGTTATGTCTAATATTTGTCATTAAAGTGTAAACAATGGCACGGGTTTTAGCGAGACAATATCTTGATACCTGTGGTTGGTCTCATTGTTTGTACGCGTGATCCACGAGTCCGCTATGTTTGTCTAACTTTCGTCATTGAAATGTTAACGACGGCGCTATAACTTATCCTCCCTCCAACTATTATACCAGAATAACACGGATATAACGCTCTTTGAGGAATAAGTTACTATATAAGGCATAGCCGACACAATGTAAAACATTAGTACCGTGAAACCAATCAACCGCTGAAGAAATGTTCCGCAGTGTTTGTATTGTACTTGTGCTCGTTGCCGTCTCGGAGTCCGTAAGTAATTACGTCGATGACGTGATATATATTCGAATACAATTTATTAATTAAATGATAATTAATGCCAATGATTAATCCAGATTTTCACCGGCAATGGACCCGATAATGGACAATATTTAGTGCAGGCATGCATGCAGACAGCCAATGTGACTAAGGAGGATATAACCTCGTTGTTTTTTTCCAAATTCGATCCTGAAATGGATAATCCACAAAAGCAATGTTTCGTGGCGTGTTGGATCGAGGGTAACGGAACCGTAAGTACACAGAAAAATAACGAAAAGTAAAAAAAATAAATAAAAAATTATTATCTTGGTTCATAGTTGAAATCCGATGGCACTGTAGACGGAGCACAGCTAGTCCATTCCATGGAGAAAATAGTGGAGAAACAAATTGAAAACGCAGATGAAGTGATTGAGGTGCTCAAAAAGTGTGCTGATCAGCGTACGTACCACATGTATTGTAAATAGAGATGTATGATGAATAGGGCGAGCAGGATCAAGATTTTTGGAAATATCTTCAATATTCGCCATTTTGGTTTTTTAAAATATGGTTTTTATTTGAATTCCGCAACCTCAAAAATCATATGTGTGACTGATAGTGGAGTGTTTAATTATGATGTGCATTCCGTATTATCACAAAATTCTTGATACATTTTTTGTTTTTTACCGTAGTGGGTGAAGGTTGTGAAAAGAAGTTCAAGATTGCCGGATGCATCCAACATGCTCGGGTACGCGACGAAAAAGCGATAAAAAATTACATTGAATATTTTTCATGATATAGTTAGTATAATGTTATTAATTATTCTTAAAAAAAGTTTAACCCCGTTTATCTTTATTACAGGATCTTATTAGATACCGGACGTCTAGCTAAATGGGGAAATGAACGAACTTCAATGAGCTGCAAAATGATTATTTCTGTACTCTATATATCACATTAAATTATAATGAATATACCGTAGAACCTCGATTATTCGAACTCAAGCATCCGAATCCTCTATTATCGAACCATGACTCCTTTTATCCAAACGCTTGATTATCAGAAAGTTAGCACGAAACATCACACATTGTTGTTCGCCGCGGCAAGAGCCTCGCCTGTGTTCACGTGTTTTCGCTTGAGTATCGTGCTAAATTTGATTACACTCGGTGCGAAAATAGCAGTTTTACGCATACTTTCCCCCTATTTTCATACCTTGAGAAGTAAAATTTGGTACGATACTCGTGTGAAAAAATGTTTGAACTTGTGCGATTGTAGCACTCGTCTTCGGCTCGTACAGCAAACTCACTCGCGCCAGAAAGTTCTATCCCACGAGTATCGTAAATTAATTTTATTTCACAAGCTGTAAAAATTTTACGCGAAGCGTGTGTAAAACTGCCACTTTCGCACCGAGTGAAGTAAAGACTTATTTATCGCGGCTCTTCTGGCAAACTGGACTCGTCGATATCCGGAGAGAAGGAGTGTCAACCGGCGCGAGAATTGCATTCTCGTGCAAGGTGTTCGGTTACACGGTCCCCAAGCGTTCTCACTTTGCGGTGCGAGCATGCGCGAGATCTCGGGCCCATCCATTACGAGCGCGGGGGTGGGGCTGGTAGCGTTTCTCGCGCGATTATTTTACGTTTTTCTTTTCTCAGTTTTTTTTAAATCTCTTCAGTTGAGCGAAAATTGCAGCGGAGTCTCTGCACGCTTCGAGGCAACGGGGGAAAGAAGGGTGGAGGCGTATGCGCCTACCTTATTTTCGAGATTCCTCGTGATTCGACCGTGCGCGCAAATTAATATTATCGTTGGAGTCGTCCATCGGCGTTCTCATGTTCGGAACATCCGTACACGTATAGTATACATGTGCGATGTACTGCGAAGGCTATAGTTGTTCGATGCGATATCGGGAGAGGAAGCCGACGGGGAAGGAGCACGCCCACCTCAACGAAGATACGCATCTCGGCCCCCGGGCTCCCGCGCCTACCGGTGCCCCTGTATCTCTCCCCATCGCACACAAACCCAACTTTCGTATACTTACACCTGCGTATACCTGTCCACATGTATAACGTGTATTCTCTCACATATACAGATACACGTGTATCCCCGTAATTACAGTTCGTACTACGGCGACCGCTCACGCGGACTGACCACCGCCTTCTCCTTCGCCGTCTTCGTCGCAGTCGCGGAAGGACCCGGCTATGTCCAATTTCGCCGAACTGGGTCACCGATCTTTAGTCGAGCTTAACTGGCAACTCATGCAGAGTTCGCCGAGGCGAGCATTAGATTACGCGAAAATATTAGGAATTTTGGGAAAATGGAATGTGAGTGCAGATCGTGTGTATGCCAGACCCGGCTCAGATAAGGCTTTCCATAAAACGGCAAGTTTTACGTTTCCTCATCATGACCTGATCACTTGTAGGGCATACCTCATCAAATTTCTTCGCGGGTTTGCTTCTTGAATGTTTTCTAATATTTCTCACGTTCATCTGTGAGGAGTTGCCCTGGTCAATTTTGACCTCTTCGCAGAGATATTTACGTTATGCAACGAAGTACGGTGTGTGTCTTCGAACACTGGCCCCGATTCTCTCAGAGACTCACACAGACACATACAGAACGCGCGAGCCAAAAGCATCGTCTGTATCCTCAGCATTCGCCTTTTTCCCCTATAATTTAGGCAATATATAATAAATGAACCTAGTAAGGTTCGTCATCCAATTACCGATATCGGTCTGTCTATCAGAGACCGCCTATACGTGAGACCCGAAAGGACAAAGATCCCCGAACCCGGGCTCCACCGACAACTCCAATATTTATTGCGATTCCCAGTGCAGGTTTGCCTGAACTCTGGGCTCAGTCTCGATTTTCGTTAATCAGGTCATCGCGACTGCGTTGAACTCAGAGTCAGCGAGGCCGGGAGTGAATCAGTGGGAGAGCTTGGGGCGCCGGTTCACTCGCAGTAATTGTACGAACGGTCGGCGAGTAAGCTTAATTAATTGTCAACCTTAATGAGGAAATAAAGGACAGGCTGCGAGCCGACGAAGCAATCCCCTCCCTTCCCAGTGAGTCTTCTCACCGATATATTCGATTAAGCACTCGGCGTACAGCGGTATGCACGTTTCACCTTCAGCAGGTCTCACAGGACTGTGCATCCATGTACCTATTATACTTACACGGCAAAAGGTCTATTCGTGATCGCGACTACCGCATTCTAATTATATCAAGGTCAACGTTCAGGTGGACTCGAGCGTTCGGCAGATCGTGAATCGACGAGGATCAGATAAAATTCTACCAACGTATATCCGTCTTGTTGATTATACATTGCCGTGAGATGGAGAATTTGCATGGACAATACCATCGAGCTCTCCGACTTCAAAAACTCGATTTTTCAAATACACTGAGCGAAACATTCTTAAAAATCCGGTACTTCCTACCATAGGTGGCTCCCTAGTTCCCTACTACTATGTCCTATGGTAATATCTCTCAAGCGATATAGACATATTTACTAGATCCTTCTCTCAGTGTATTCAACTGGGTTTCGTTGTTTTTTTCTTCCTCGGTAAGATTTAATTTTGTGTCGAATTATAACGAGACGCGTCCACAGGACCTTCCACTCAACTAAAAACGTCTTCTGTGCTCGCTCACTCGAGACTGTAAAATTACCCTGGCTAATTTCTTTGGCTTCAATTGTCTTCGAAATTTGAACGACCAAGGATTGCGAAGAGTTTAATCGGCGCGCATCTTAAGAATAATTGTTTCCAAACGTTCGAAAAGGGTATACGAACGGAGTGCACAATAGTAGTACGGGAGAAGTACTTACGTGCATTAAATAACAATATTAGCATAATTCACGCACGAACAACTCGCGTAGCCCCGAGAGCCGTTATAGCTCTCGAGACGAGCGGGCACGGCTGCTGCCGCTTGCTCCTGCTGGCCAGGCGGTCGTTCGTTCTTGCTTTCGCTTGCTCCCTCAATCCGGCTATACCACTATACCTCCCTCGCGACGTACACTGTACCTCAGGCCCAGCGGGCTGCATTTCAACGCATACCTTCGATATAAATCTCGAGGGTTCACTTCCTCCGGCGGCCATTCAACGTACCGCAGAATAAAAATATTAGAAAACAATCTGCTTGGAGAGAGAGATGACGACATAGAGAGAAGGAGAGGGAACGCGGCTTGAGGGGTAGTTCTTGTGAATGGACGAGTGCGCGCTTCATCGATGGTACGTTATTGTGTTTCGAGTGGCTTTCGAAAAATACCTTCGTATATTCTATGGTATACACATTCCTGTGCCGACGCTGGGACCACGACGTCTAGCAGGCCAATTATATCGTCGTATTTTTAAGGTACCTCTGAGACTCGTGTTCCGCTTCGGCAATGCCAAGGGATTTCTTGAGTCGCTCTGTTGGAAAAACTTTTTATTTTTGCCCTTATATTCTGAAAACAACCGAGAATTTTCTCTTCCACCGAGACCTCGGTATTTTCGCAGAAGAATGGACAAACATTTGTAGGACGTGACATCGTTCCATTCTGTCGGCAAACGGTTGCGTAGTTCCACTCATCCCGCAAGTTTTCCGCTTCCGTTTCGAAGGTGTGGAATGCGTTCGGGGTATGGGTGTTAATCTGGCGAATATGTGAGTGTCTGTATTTTTTTAATACCCTTTAACTGTCTCTGTAGAAAATTCATGAAGTCACTGATTCGCTCCTGAGGGTGAATCGAAAAATGGTAGTCATCAAATTTTTCGTATGACAAAGCTGGGAGACTCCCGAAGGGAAGAGATAATATACTATACGGTCGTTTCATCTTAGCCGGCAAATTGTTTAGAGTAACGTTGCACGGAAAGCTCGATCCCATCTCTTCTCTCTCTCCTCCCTTTATATTAGTTTACTCTCGCTGCAATTACACTCGATAGCACCCCGGGGATGACTAAACTTGGCGGATGCGTGCGACATGATTTCTCCGGAGGAATACCGAGATTGTACAGTGTATACGTACATATGTATACTATATACATATATATATATATATATATATACACGAATCTCCTTACACCGAATTGCTTTATACCGCTGTGCTCGCGAAGAAGCCGCAGTTCGACTTCCACGTGCAGCAGAAGTAGCGCAACGACATTCATAGGAGTGTAAGCAAAGCTGGAAGCAACTGTCTCGCAGATTCGTGCGGATGCTCCCTGGAACAACGCGTAATGCGGGCACGACGTACCGGCGTATGCACCGACGCGAGCCTCTCGTAATTTTATCGGTGGGCGAGCTCTCCCTCTCTATACCGGTTCCCGTGCAAACAATTTTAGCCGTTGTTCGATGCAACCAGGAACGTTTTCCGTGGTACACCAAGCGTGCCGCCGGTATAATACTGTGACCTATATGCCGTATACCGTTTATGGAGAACGTGGAAGCCCGTTCAGGAGCAGCCCAGTTCAATGCCGCAGTACTTCACGCCACGGAGCTTAAGTCGCACCAGCGTTGTTCCATTACTCCGTGTGCTTATACTCGTGAGTATACTCGCGAGAATGTTCTGTATCCGCTATACAAACTTTTTCAGTAGAAGCTAAGCGGTTCGATAACGTAAGAAACTTTGGAGATACGGTAAGAATTTTTGCAGGCACAACAAAATTCTATATTACGTATATTACAATTGCGTGACGTATATTTTTTCCAGAAGTCTATGGAGTTGGTATAATATTCGTAATTTCTCGAAAAAAATGTCTAACAATTTTCTTTGTTTGTTTTTCTCGTTTATACCGCACGATGGGAATGACAGTATCATTCGAGGATTATCCTCGATATCAGGAATTCTTCGTTCTTCTAACCAAGTTTGATGTGTGCTCGGGGAATCGGTCTCACCATCGAAATTCATTTGACTTTAGTGCCCAGCTCCGGCGAATCGTTCATTGGACGGGATTGCAAGTTAGATTGCTCCCCGCAGTATGGGCTGGATGGCTCTCGATAAGAGGGCAGAGAACGGTCTTTCTCTCTCTCTATCGGACGCCGTATATACGATCGATCGTCCCACTAAAAACCCTTGCAACTATGTGACCCAATTCCTTGAACGAGAGAAAATGGCATTTGGTTCGCTCCGGCTTATCCTGCCCTGTAGCCTCAGCCTGCATCCCACTCTTCTTTGCCAGCGGCGTCTCGGCGTTCGCAAAACTATCCGCTTATTGGTCCGAAACGTCGAACACTGCGGTCGGTGGCGTCTATACGGAGCGTTGCAGGGGCCCGAATGGCCATGTTGGGACGCGCGGAATGCAACTGGTTAACCGTTCATGCATCATCCACCGCAATAGTTGCAAGTTCACGCCGAACACTAGCGACAATGGGTCCCGGAGACCGAGCTGGTCGTGCATATGGAGAGGGACTCGACAGACGAGAAGAGATCAGGACAAAAGTGGGTACGAGGGAGACCGACAGAGGGAAAGCCTGAGCTATAAGGGGATGAACACCAGCCAGATACGGGCTCGAACAGCAGTGCAGTTCGAAGAGAGAATCGACAATTCGGTTTCCACAGTCGGTGCACCATTTGGCCGCTTTCAACAAAGTTGTTATTGGTCTCATGCTCTGCTGGTGTGCCAGCCTCGACAAAGTTTTGCCGACCGTACGTCCTCGGTCTAACGTATATACCTACGATTTCTCCCACCCGCCTTGCCTCGATGCAACGTCACGTTAAACTCCGGTAAAGTTTCATGTCCGCGAGTACCGTTTTCCCTTTCAAAAGCTCCTCCGTACTTTCGCGCGATAACGGTTGAAATATGAATTTTATCAATGTTCCCATGATTCAGAGGCTAGTCTCGTTACATCTCGGGAATGAGAGAAGCTACTACGGTCGCCAAGTTTCTACCTCTTCAGCTAGGACGGTTAAATTGAATCAAGATTCTCTCGCCTCCTTACACTTGCAGTGTTTCGCTTCGCGTGTACCAACGCAACCAGGGGAGTTACAATAATTCGAGCTTTCCTTCTGGTCGCTTTCGACAAACTTTCCGAATACGGTGCCACGCGCAACCGGAGGAATATACCTGCGCACCGCGCGGCCACACAAGGCTGGGAAGTATGCAACCATAATTATGTTTTATTTCGCTAGATATACCTTATCGTTTCGGTCTGTGCGAATTTCCAAGTTTAGTTTAACGGGAACGGGGTGAGACGTCACCGAGAAAGAGAGACAGAGAGAGAATGCAAAAGCGTTGGATGTAGTTGTATTGTTTTGTCTGGTGCAGTCCTTCCGGATAAGGTACGAGACAAGGGGGGAGCACCGGTGTCGCCGCCGGGAACACCAAGTACTTGGCAAAATGTAATTATACCGCGGATAACTCCTTGTTTCTATCTACTTAACTGTTTACAGATAGGAGTGGTAGTGCGCCCACGTGAAACGTGCTCCCTCGCGCCTCTTAATGCACGACATAGTAGAATTGTATAAATTCCGTTGTGCACGGAACAGATATTTTATTGCGAGACGGAAGCTATGTTCGTCAGCAGATTTGAAAGTGAAATAATTCATTCATACACTGAGAGCAAAATTTGACTGAATCAAAGAAATTTTGTTTCAATCAATTAAATGGCTGGGGTCAATACGTTCAAATAAATATGTACATAATGAGAACATAAAAATTCATTGTTTTTCCAAAAATGAGAAACACTACGATCAATATAATGCTAGGTGACTTCAGACGCATTTAGTTTGTGTGTAATTGAGTGGACAAACTCCTCGATGCTTCGATTACATCTCTTTTGTGAGTGCACAGTGACTGTGTTTCTTGATTAAATATTTATTTGAAACGACAAAATGCATGCTGGAAAGAAAAATGTAGTTTGTTCAGTTCAGCTCAGAAAAATGTAGTTTGTTGTAGTTGCTGGAAACCATTGTTCACTTGAAGTAAGCAAGTAGTATTTTTTAAATATTTAATAATTATCAGCATTGGTTTATGACAACAAAGTGGATTTCTTATTTACTTAGTAATCGCTTCAAAGTAATCACAATGATAGACGATTTAACTGCTTATCAGCAACTATACGGTACTGTACGAGCGATGAAACGACCTGTTCCAACTCCACACAGAGAAAAAAAACAATTGAGTCAACAAAATATGCGCCTACGGGTGGCGAAACAAATGTTTGATTGATCGAGAGGAATGCCTCGTTGATCAAACTAACAGGTCGTCGAATCAAATATTTCTTTACTTACTACGACAATTATTTCGTTCGATCAACCAAAAATTTATTTCACCACCCGTAAGCGCTCATTTTGTTGACTCACTTGATTTTTTTTTTCTCAGTACAATATTTCACTAGTGCTACAGAAAATGATTGATATTAACCGTGTAAAATAGTAATTGTCTTTAATACAATATTTGATCAAAAAATTGCTGAGGAGATGTAATCAATTCAAAATTCATCAATTAGAATAAATTCAACAACAATAGACCAACATAAATAAATAGAATAAAAACCTGATACCGGCTGTCACATATATTTATTAATATTTTGTTCTATCCTCTAGCTGAACATAGCCGTTGCAATTTTCAAATAGCCGGTAAATATAACATAAAAAATACAGACTAAATACTGACCATTCGAATAACATAAATTGAACCAGAGATATTAATTGCCTACAGATTTTTTCATAATAATCCATAATTTGTCTTCTGAACCGAGCGACTGAAACTTCAAAAAGGTTATCGTCCGCGGTGAGAGAATTACCCAGTCTATCTGGCGAGGAAACCAACTCAAAAATGCATAGTTTATTCTGTAGAAGGGAACCAGAAAAACGTCGGTGTTTCTGGTTGCTCTACTGGCTTCGCGAACCCGGTCTAGTGTACATAGCGCCGAAGAGTCCATTTTGCTATTATCTTATAGAGGAAGGTTAGATTTTCGAGCGAATGTAAGTCTAGATAATTCATTATCGGAACATAATCGTGGCCAAGCACACTCATCGGAGAATCGAAAGGCTGTAAACGAAAGGCTGTAAAATAACCCATTAGTATAATGAGGCTGATCTTTCTTTAAAAATAGAGAAAGCATTGAAAAAACGGAATATTCAGTCTACTCATCGGCTTTAACGTCAGAAATTTCAATGAAGCGGTTGCGAGATTCGACTAAATCACGAAGTTTCCCGAAATATTTTGAGATATAGCACAACCATTTATTAATGGAAACAACGGACCAAGTTCTTCACATTAAAAAATCAAAATACGTTTACGTTTTGGTTGCCCGATCGTTGGTCATGGCATCAAACTGGTGGATATTTTTTTGAATAAATAGATTGTTTGAAGTGGATTGGTGGATCAACATTGATCATATTGTTGATTTAAATATGCCTTATTTCATATAAATAAACATTGATCAACCTGACCAAATCTCCGGTCAACTCCGATTATCTCCGGTGTATTTATTTGAATCAACTGAATTCTTTTCTCACTGTAAAAAAACCCACGAGTATTTATCAATGTCGTCGAAACGATATATCACCGGTGTGGTGAATAGTTCAGTGACTACTTTTTCTCAGCGCGCATTTGATTTCAAGTGCTTGTAAGTCAGATAAAAAAAAACCTATGCACATAATCCAATGGAGAAAGACATAATCAAAGATTCAAAGACCATGACTTATACTTGACACGACCCTCTTTAACGAAAATTCAAAAAATCTCAAATTTTCATTCAGACGCAACTTGAAGCTCGCAAACCCATTTCATTCAGCGTTCCTCAATCGAATCCATTGCGGGCGAAACCCGTGTAACATAATCCGATAGACACAGCGGCGTGAGAAAGATCGCCTGAGCGTGTAGATCTGTGCATATGTAGTAAAATAAGAGACACGCGAATAATAGAACGAGAGAGGAAAGGAGTGAGTTAACGTCTTCGGCGAACGAGCCAAGTTCTCAGCTGCGAGGTCTGCGATTCTCTCGGATGTTCGGTAATTCGTTCGTGAATCATAATGTTCGAGAGTAATCGTGTTGGAGGTAAGCGAGAGAGGAGCGCGCACCGCCGTACGTATAAGTTTCACGGTCGAATGGAAACATTACACGTTTCTCTCGGTGCACCGCATTGTGCATTTATCCGCGGGTGCGGACGAGCGCGGACCCGGCGCATATACGTTCCTCGAGCGTCCGCTTCCATATTATAATCTCTTTCGCTTCCTCGCTCTTTTCCTCCCCTTTCTTCCTTTAATTTCGTTCCTGTGTTTCCATCTCCTCCCTCACTCCCCCCTCTCACCCTGTCTCTCTCCGCCGCTCTCTCTCTTCCCTCAAGAACACAAAGTGTACTGCACGGTGTGTGCCGGATCATTTCGCCGGAGGGTGAGCGCGCCGCGGTGCACTCCGCGCCCGCACGGGGGAGTACGAAGGAAATAAACCCGAGCGTCATTCTTCGCGGGAGTGAGATAGGTTTTGAGGCAAAGAGCGAGATGAGGAAAGAACGTTGGGCTCTACGGCCAAGATATTAGATTGTCAGTCAGATACAGGGTGGATGAGGGAGGGGGGGAGGGAGGTTTCTGCCTTCAGCTACCAAGCAACTACCATTTTGCTCCTCACTTGAACGAGCGCCAACATCTCTCGCGCATCCCCATGACCACAGATCGAGTCTTCCGACGTTCCTGATGCTCTTTCCACGACGAGGCATATCACATACTGCAATAGGCACTATGTAATACCACTACCAATACAGCCCCGCTCTGTCCTGCACTGTATATCCTCACCGCACGGAATAATATCCTGAGTTTTTCTACGACGGACAAAACCACTTACGTGCACTCACGACGAGTTGTTACTGACCCCACGGCTACGTTTTGTATAAACCTATATCGCCTATCCTCATTCTCTTTTATACAATATTGCATACACCGCTCTCCCGGCTGCGTATCGCGACTGTGCGCAGCCTTCTCGTTCAATTCGTACGACCGTATGCAAAACTCCACGGAATGGAAGATCCCCTCTCGATGTTTCCGAGGAATAAAGTGAGTAGAACGAGAGTAGAATAGACCACTTTGGGATTATAACCTGGAGCAAAGTTGCGAAAGAACTGACGTTTGGGTATTACAGAGGAAACGGCGAGGACTCTGTGGACCGTGATGGGGCGCTATTCGCCCATTATAAACTGGGACTGATGTTTACGCGAGCTAATTGGAAGGAATGTTTGTTCGTTAATGTTCAAGAAAAAAATGCCTACTTCGATATTAAATAGCTTTACATATACAGAGCCTCCTCGGAATAGGCAGGTATCTTGTTTTCTCCTTACCGAGCCGACCGCGACGTACCTATGTACTGCAAGGTATACCTACACTGCAGTTTTCTCAAAGCCGCAAAGCCGAAACGAACTCGCTAGCACTCTATTGCATCGTTCCGTTAGCGAAATTAGCATGGGCACGTTAACTTCAGCCGTAAAACTCGAACGCCGTAGTCTCGCGGTATTGTGAGTGTGAGGCCCTTGCGACGCGGAATATTCGTGAGCGGTATGCCACATAGCCACGCTTTCGTGTACCATCGCCAAAGGAATATCGCGTGCATTTATGACATGTTTGGGTATGTCTCCATTAAGCATGAACGATATTAACGGTGTGTGCGGCGAGTGAACGCTAATGTAACGCGCACTCAAACTCGATGACCTAGACTTTGCAGACACGGGCAAGAACATAATGGCAAGGTAGTTGTCGGAGGGCCAGGAAGAGCTAAGAATACGACGACGACGAGACGAGCCTCTACCGATGTTCCGACATTCCGGGACACGTTAAAACGATCCTAAGAACCTCTTTGTGTACTCGGTGCAGTCTATTGTACAGTGAAAACTCGGTTCGTGTCCGATCTCCTTGCCCCACCGGAAGGAGGCTTGAAGGACTCCCTACAAGTGACTTGAAGGGAGGGCATTAATTTAGGGAATGTGGGGGGGGGGGGGGGGGGATTCAGGGACCAAAAGCATAGGCATGATCAGAGTTTCAACTGTAACAAGGTACATCTCAGACCGCGAGTAGAGCTATCCGTAAGATACTCTTTTATCGGTCGTTCACACCATTTCAATGGGATCCGACTTTTCAAGTCATATAATATAGCTAAAAACCATTACGGAAAGGAATAATATTTTGATCACCTTAGTTTGCATCTACTTCGAAGACGAAATGAACAGATCTAAGTGTTTCTTGGTAATTTATTATTATGAGATATTTAAGTATGGGTCGGAGGCAAGTAGGCAATATATCGGGATATCATTGACTCTTGGAGGATGCAACGGCA
Organism: Exephanes ischioxanthus; assembly: GCA_958510785.1. NCBI lineage: Eukaryota > Metazoa > Arthropoda > Insecta > Hymenoptera > Ichneumonidae > Exephanes > Exephanes ischioxanthus. The sequence goes on along the minus strand of OY294022.1, from coordinate 17,450,845 downwards.
AAGACGACCTCAATAATGCGCGGAATGGTACAGGGTTGCTCAAGAATATTCGCAAGAGCTGGTAGAGACGCTTGCACGCCACTTTCCTCGGGTGTCCAGCTTCCTCCCAATCTCAACAAGCTTATCTACGAGGAATTGTTTCCAATTAGCAAAGTGCACGGGCTCTTGGGAGTAAACTTGAGACACTGAAGAGACGATGACGGTAGTGGGGTCGCGAATAGAAGGGATTAATAGGAACAATCGACCGGGACGCTTCAGTACGCTGTGCAATTGAGAGATTCGCGTCAAAGGAGTTTACCTCTGATACGAAGTTTCAATTCAAATCGTTCAAATCGTCTGAGATGGAGCAATATTTGAGCTGCACTTTACAGTATTATAGAGGTTATTGCAACAGTAAGAGCCTCGGAAAATGATAACACACGTGTGAACCGCAAATCCTTGTTTTCACTTTGGCTTTATTGCCTGATCGAGAGAAACCACAAAATTATTTAGAATAGAATATAATATTGTTGTTTTATTCGTGTCCTGGGACAAGCCCCCGAAGGACAACACGCCCAAATGTACAACGACGAATAACAAAGAGTAAAGCCGCGACAAAATTATCCAATGACCATTTCAATGGATTTGTGCCGTTACCATCCAAAGAGGAACAATGCATTGGGATGCCGACAGAAATTCAAAGCTGCGATTGGCATTAGAGACAGTGCAGCTCCTAACGCATCGTCAAGTCCAATCTGTGCCCCAGCACAGCTGAGACCCGCCAAGGAATGAGGAATATGCCAAAGGGTGTCGAAGACCCGAGTGACGTTGCGTCTTGCCACCGTTGTCTCGTCCACGAACACCCTCGACGAGGCAAATTCTGCATCACCCAACTTCCTTCGTTCGCCTTTAACGGTATACTCTCAATGGTGGAGTAGCTAAGTTACATGATGGATTCAAATTGCGTCAACGTGAAAGAAAGGGAGTGAGACGAATGGAAAATCAAGCTCGACGTAAGGAAATTACTTCGACAATGAAATTTCATATTCTTTCGACAAGTTTCGTCAGTCCGTTCCCCAGTACTATGGGATGCAGGGTCGAAGGAGGCCGCGACGTCGAGTCTCCCCAATTATTTCTGTATAACGAGAGGCATTTCCAGCGCGAAACGCGTTACAGGCCGCAAGTGCGGAGACTTGGAACTTGCTGTTCTGCAACTCGCGCGAAACTTCCTACGCGACTCGGTAATGTCATTGGCGATGTTCTCGACAATGGTCTGCATCCAGCCAGTTTGCGCTCGTCACGGTGCTTTCTCGTGTACGAACAGCTTCTGAATTCAAGCGTTGAATTGCCACGACGACGACTACTGGTCCGACCTAATTTCATAGTAATAACCAACAGGACTTGTTGCCTGTTGTGTGTGTTGCTTTATGGTGATACTACATCGCACATATTGTCAACGAGTTGGTGAGCATGAAATGATAATTGATTGTCTCGAGGTAAACATTGCCTATTACATACATTATCTCTCATTGTGAACTCAATATGTAGCCTCGTCGATCTACGCTTTGGAAACAAATGGAAAACAAAATATTTTTGATTGTTTTTAAAAAATTCAGTAACAGCTTGAATAAAATTATCTAATCGGTATGTTTCGACGCAACGTATTATTTTATCGTTTCTTAAAAATACGTTAAATGTATGAGAAAAA